>OY986437.1:249052760-249532760 GCA_963920525.1 Dichetophora obliterata
CACACCACCATCACCATTTCAAAGCTGTCAACATTTTTCAATGCACACAAGTGCACAACTGCTCAAGTCCTCAAGTCCTCAAGTTGAAGGTAATAGTAGAAAAGCACTTGTGCAGATTTTTGACGTACGTACAATTTGTTTTTGTAAAGTGCACAAGTCCTCAAGTCCTCAACTGCACAGGCAAGTGCACTGAATAGTGAATACCCCTAATTAGAAAATAAGATCCACTTAAGGAATTATTGATATATCGATTAGTTGTCGATTTTTATAATTTTTTCTTGCTAACGCTACAGTTACACGTTTAAGATTTGGCTTTCAAGTTGATCACACATACTACTTGTCAAAGCTAATTTGAATTTACAGCTGTGACGTAGGCTGCACGCAACTTTATAGTCAATTTTGTTTTCAAAATGACGTAGTCATGAAAACAACAATGCTCGCCGCACTGAAAGTGCTGCTAGAAATACATCATTTAATAGAAAAAACACAAAAAATCGTTTTTCACATCTTCCTCAGACATTTTCATGCCAACATAAGTTCATAGGCCTTCTTTTTAAACTATTTTTAGGGCCATTTTCTCAATCTCCGGTTAAGCACTAATCGGAACTTTAACCGGCGGTTATCAAAAAAGCATTTTTTTCAATTTTCGTTAAGGTTCAGGTTAGTTCAGAAGAACAGCAGTGTAGTGTAAAAAATAATTATATGTTTCATAATTAAAAATGGATAGAATTTCAAGGATTTCGTTTTTTCTAACTTTAATTCGATCCAAAATAGAAAAAGGGCATATGCGCATAGGCGTGATTACGTGGAAGAGTAATGCAATTTCTTCATATGCACTGAAGTTCGGCACTTTGTTGCGTTTTTAAATTATTTGTTAAATTAATTCTTGTTAGATATTTACAACTTTCACATCAAAAATAATATGACAAACAAGCGTAATCAGCTGATATGCAGTTTAGCGTATTCACAACTGAAAAAATTCATAATTAATGACTTAACCAACAGTTACTTAACCGACACTTGGTGAAAACGAAATTGTTTTTTTAGTTATCGAACGGTTAGCTAACTCCCGGTTAAGAGCTTGACTAACCGGACATTGAGAAAACGGCCTTTAGTAAGTTTTATCTGTCACCAAAAATTTATATACAAAACTGTGATCAGCTGTTCAAAACTTGACCGTCAAGTTGTCACACTACTTGAAAGGAAAATTGAAAGCAGGTTGGTGGTCAATTCCTAAAAAAGTGAGTATTTTAGTAAAAAAGTGTGAATGCATTGCAACTTGAAATTCAAAACTTGAACGTGTAAGCCCCAAGTAAAAGATTTGTTCAAAAAACATCCATACCTTTGCCAACATTAAATGGCTTTTAATATCTGTCAGAAAAAATTCAAGGCATATATATTTTGGCAACATAATTGGGCCTTTTCCGCACAATCTGTTATGAAAAATTCTGTTTTCCTGTTATGATTTTGCATACAAATTTTTGAGCTGTCAAAAAATCTGTTACGAGACCAAAATTCGTATTCTGCACGACAATCTTTTATTAAATCTGTTATAAATCATAGCAGATTTTTCGAACTGTCAAAAAATCTTTTACAAAATCTTTTGTTTGGTATTCTGTATGACAAAATCTGCTATGAAATCTGTTATGAGAGATAACAGATACATTTTTCTGTCTTTTATCACAAATTTTTCGAAAGTGATAATTTTGGTCTGAAAATGGATGTTTATTTACGAATTTCATTAAGAATGGCTCATAAAAGGAGGAAAATGTAAGATTATATAATTAATAAATGTGTCAGTGTGTCGGGCCACTTTACTGGAGTTAGCCTAAATAGCAAACAGTGCGGTCTTCCTGACGTACGTTTCGTGCAGCTTTTAAGGTTGGTATATATACTGTATACCAATAAAAATAAATTTTTGGGCTTCAATAATTTACAGGGGTATTCTGGCAAAGTATCAATTGTTACCCAGTATTATTATTATTTCTATGTGTTTGCTGTAATTTTGTGATTTCAAAACAAAATTTTAAGCTCAAAAAACAAAATATTTGAATGAGATTGTGACTACCTAAAAAGCAGGTGACAATTCCTATCAAAATTTATTATTTTTGAGCTTAAAATTTTATTTTGAAATCACAAAATTACAGAAAACACTTAGAAATAATAAAAATACTGGGTAACAATTGATACTTTGCCAGAATAGACCTGTTTTGAGAAAATAGCGGTTTTATGCAAGATGTTTTACTTTTACATACAAACAGCCTTAAAATGTGAAACAAATAACGTATGAATTTGGTTCATTTAAAATTTTTTTGAAAGCGATTTTTTAAAAATCGATAACACAATTAAATCATAGAAAATCAACAATTAAAAAAATACTAAAAGTTTTGTTTTATTTTATTCACTTCGTTTCAAAAAATGTATATCGAATATAATTTTTTATAACAAATGCTTATGTTATAAACAGAGAAAAGTGTTTTTACGTCAGAGTCTATAATTTTTTTAGTTATAACAAATATTGTATGTTTATGTTTACGAACATGAGTTATGTTTTTTGAAAGATTTATATGAAAGAAGAAATATTTATATGAATGAATAGGATTTTCTAGCCAGCGGAAAAAATTTTAAATTTTTAGTTGATCAGTTTTGGACAATGCAATAGCAAATAGCAATTTTTATTAATTTTATGTAATATAGTGTAAATTGTAAAGAATATATGTGTATATCAATATATCAAGTGAAAGGTTAAATTGTAAGCTTTAAAAATAAAATATAATTTTAGTACCTTAATGACGCAAATTTAGTAGAAAATAACGGTTTTTTTTAATTACAAATTTCAAATATGATATAATTTTGCTTCTAAAATTACAAATACGCTTGTTATGATACAAATATTATATATCATTGAAAAGGTAATTTAACTGTCTTTCAAATGACATACCAATCTTTTAGATCCGTTGGATAATGCCAAAGAAAGGGATGTTTTTAAGATCTTTTAGAAAAAAAAATCGATAACTCGATAACTAGTTGAGTAATCGATTTTTTGTTCGGCCAAACATTTGTTTTTGTTGTTCTCTACCAGAAAACACTTTCAAATCGTGGCACCCCGGATATCGTAATCGTGCCATTATTTTTATTTGGATCGTCGTCGAAAAATGTTTATCAATTGTTGCAACTTTGGTGTCATCCGAAGTGTTATTTTTTCATGCTGGTCTCATAGCGAACAACTTATGAAATAGGCTTTCACCAGAACATCTTAACATGTAGGTGGTTCCTTTAATTGTGCATTCACTTATGCACAAAAATATTGTCTATTAACTAAAATCGCAATATTTTGTTTTTACTTATATCCTGAACTTTTTAACAATAAAACACATTTTTCATATTGAATCAATTGCTTTTTGATTGCCGATCAAAAGCGGTACAAAATTCATTCGAAAAAAGTCGAAAAAAGTTGAAAAGTCGACTTTTAAAGGTTCAAAAAGTCGATGAGTCGACTTTTACAATTACAACCGCAGAAAAAGTTGAAGTCGACTTTTGCTGGCACTTGAACATCCCTATTGAGGACTTTTGCACTTTACAAAAATTAAATACACGAAAGTAAAAAATCGCCAAAAGTGCTTTTCTACTGTAGCTTGAGGTCTTGGACTATGTCTACACTAGCCTCACTTTGATGTCTGTAGAAGAGATGAGAAAGTGGGAAGGTGAATGTACCGTTAGGCAAGAGTTTCAAAAACTTTAAAAATTTTGCGACTCACTTTGATTTGACATTTGTCATTTTGAGTGTTCTTATGCGCTAATAGCTGCTGAATTTGCTGTGCTATATGCAGCTACGAAGCACAAACTCAAGGTAACACAAATTTTTTACTGCTTAAAAATGTTTTATTATAAAAACAGCACATAAGCAAATGCAGACTCAAAGTAAGGCAAGTTATATGTGTGAACATTTAACAACTTTTTCACTTCAAAGTGAGTCGGTTGAGTGAGGCCAGTGTAGACAGGCTCTTGAGCAGTTGTGCACTTGTGTGCATTAAAAAATTTGACAGGTTTGAAATAGTGATGATGGTGTGTTCAAGAAAATCTAATGGCGTTTTCTTTTCTCGCCAAAAAATTCTACCCTCTGAGAGCGCAGAATTTTTTAAATTTTGAACTGAACTCTAAAAATGTTGACCTGTTCTTAGTCGAGAAAGGAACATAAAAATGCAACTTCTATTTCAATGTTGTGTTGGCTGCCTACTATACCGAGAAACATCAAATAAATTGCAGAAATCTTCCGTGAAATAGCAATCCAGCAATTCATTTTTAATAAAACAGACCACTGATGTGGTTATTTCATTAATATCAGCCATTTATGTTTACTTATAATACATTTTTGTAAAGAAGCAGCTTACTGTTTAATAAAATGTCAATACAATGTTCAATATTTTCTAAACATGTCACTTTTTGATTCTTCAGGTGGTAGCATTTGAGGGCAGAACTCTGAAACCGTTGATTTTGAGAGTGCAAAAATTCTGAATTTTTTATACTTTTCAGGTCAAAATTTTTGAGAAAAGAACACGATTTATTTTTATAGGTCAACATTTTTTTGAGAAAAGAACACAAAAAGTGCAGAATTCTCAAAGAAGGCAGAAAAATTGCAGAATTTTTTCGAGAAAAGAAAACGCCATAAGTGTACAAGTCCTCAACTGCACAGCCAAGTGCACTGAATCGTGAATACCCCTATTATTAAGTATATAAAAAACTAATCACAATATACACATCTACTGTGAACATCTTTCAAATAACTGTCAAAGTTGATCGTAATATTTTTGACGTTAGTCCGGTATTGCACGTAAATAAAATATTGTTTTTGTGGAATTCTTTTAAAATTTTGTGCAATTTATAATTACAAAATAGTTTCAATAACATTTTAATTTAATTATTTAACCATACTGTATTATTCCCTAATGAAATAAGCTGCAGAAAAATAATAAATACAGCAACAACGATTGGATGACGTAGGCTAAGCAATGCAGCATTTGCTGGCAGCTTAGAAAAGGTTTATATAAATAATTTTAAACAAATTATTGGCAATAGGCAAGTGTGCCGATGAAGTAATACAGAAAATTCCAAGCGATCCAACTCAACAAAATCTGCATGCTAATTTGATATGTCCATTGTTGTGATGTTGTTGTGATCACCTTTCACAGATAGCGTTATATTTTAAGTATCAAATAAATTAGCAAACAAAAGCATAAAAAGAAAGCAAATTATTGTTCCGCCACTCAGAGGAGTGAACGATCTAAAGTTGGAGCTTATTGGGTCTATTGGACTTGAAGATGTTGCCGCGCAGTTTAAATGTAGCGCTGCGTCTGAGGCAACGTCTAGCTTACAATGTAAGGCGATTCCAAAAACCATTGCATCAATTAAATCTTACTCTTTATCTTCTTAGGTTCCCTTTAGAATATTTTCACATGCGTCTCACTGCGGAGCAGGATGCTCTAGCGGCAAGGTTCTGCTGCTTAGGATAGGAAGTGGAAGACCTTGGTTGGCAAATGCGTGGGCGAAACGCTATTCCAGTGCAAAGGATAAAAAGGTGCGCTTAATTAAAATTGTTCGATGTAACATGTTCTTTATTTTGGTTTTGCTCTCTAAAGATAATTGCCGCTGCACCAAATCAAGCACAGCGTCCATCACCCAAAACTGAAAATAAAGAAAATGATGTAGCTGGAGAAAAGCAAGACTTAGCCACTAAAGGTGGCGAAAAGATAATTGCCGCTGCACCAAGTCAAGCACAGCGTCCATCCTCCACAGCCGAAAATAAAGAAAGTGATGTCGCTGGAGAAAAGCAAGACTTAGCCACTAAAGGTGGCGAAAAGACTGTAGTGTCTAGCAGCACTTCATCCACGACAGCGACAAATCAAAAGCCTAGCAAATTGGCTACAACACAAACTAAGAAACTTAAAATTAAAACATCTAAAGGAGTGCTCTCTGTAACAACAACAATTGAAGACTCAAAAATAAATGATGTCATCTTCGAAAAGTCGAATCTAAAAGAAGCAGCGTCAAAGAAACCGACTGTTGAAATTGAGGACACGGAAGTCTTAGGCAAACCACTCGTAGAAGTTACAGCGACAAAAGTAGATGCGAAAGTAAAATCAGCAGCAGAGATTTTAACGGAAGCAACGCCAAAAGAGCCTCTGAAGCCACCACCGGAAATAAAACCCAAGGTTAGCAAAATATTCGAAAATGCATTTCTAAAATTGTTAGACAATTTTTGGATTTTATTTAAATACAGAAACGCATCAAGGTGGATTTGAATCGTTCTTCCTTGGAAAGAAATTTTATTACTCCCGCACGCGCCATGTCCGACTTTCTGCTGAAGGCTTCAGACATAGAAAGTCTGTCTAAGATTAAACGACGTTCGCCCTATGAACAGGAACCGCCCATAACCGTATACTGGCGCAAGGATGTTGAGGAGAAAGCCATAGAAGTATGGGGTTCGCGAGAAAATCTGTTGCGCGAGACTCTCAAGCGTGAAATTGAACGCAAGAAGCATCAACAAAGTGTGTCTTAATTTTTGTTAACTTGCATCTTTTATTTAATTCCTTTATTTTTATGGCAGATATTTTTACTGTAAAACGTCGCTTGCGTGATTATCGTCGCGAAATCGGCAGTCGTGCTGTGTGTTGTGACGAAGAGCGCGGCCTGAAGGGAAAGTCTGGCAAAGTAGTTCTAATTGCTGTTGGAATGTTAGTTGTTGCAATTGATTTAAAATGTTTGCAATTTGATTGTTTTATATCCAATCGTCTAATTACAGAAATGCTATAAATTTCATCTTTAAAGTGTGTGGCTGGATCTACACTGGCTCGCACAGCATGTTTGCCGAAGCTATACATTCGCTGGCCGATACAATAAATCAATTAATTCTAGCCTATGGCATACATAAATCCACGCAGGTGAGCTTAAGGGCTGCTTCAATTTGATTCCCATAAAATTTAATAAAAAAAATTATAAACCCCAATAGATGGCGGACTCAGATCATCCGTATGGCTATGCCAATATGAAATATGTGTCTTCGCTTATATCGGGTGTGGGTATTTTTTGCGTCGGCACTGGTCTATCTTTCTATCATGGCATCACCGGCTTATTGCATCCAGAGCCAGTGCAAGATTTTTTCTGGGCTTTTTTTATACTCGGTGGCTCGCTAGTGTCTGAGGGCGCTACGCTGCTAGTGGCTATGAATGAAGTGCGCCGTTCAGCCAAATTGCGCGGCATAAGTTTTAAGGATTATGGCAAGTTTAAGCGATTTTCGAGCATACCGAAATAATTTTTATGTATACATATATATATATATTTATCTGTGTGCCTGCAGTGCTTGATGGCAGGGATCCTTGCGTAAATGTGGTGCTCACAGAAGATGCTGCAGCGGTTACTAGTGTGGCCCTTGCTGCAGGTTGCATGGGCTTGACACAACTGACGGGTAATCCAGTATTTGATGCCTTTGGATCCTTGCTGGTCGGCTGCATGCTAGGTGGTGTGGCATCTTTCATTATCTATACAAATGTTGCTGCACTCGTAGGAAAGTAAGTAGATTGACCTAGATACAATACCAAAAATTTGAATTAAACTATTTTTTATGGAATTCTACAAAAGAGTAAATATATTATGCACATTTTTTGACTATCCCATACAAAAAAAAAATATATATAATAAATAGGCAGTTAATGTTTTCTTAATAAATCCCATGCATATTTTCTTCACAGATCTATTTCGGAGGAACGTTTAAATAAAATTAATGCCGAACTCGAAAGTGATATAATGATTAGAGCTATACACGATGTCAAAGGTATTGACATGGGTAATTCACTTGTTCGCTATAAGGTACGCTAAAAGAATTGTTATTAAAAATAGTATTTTTAAAATGTTGACAATTTTTTATTTTATTCCAGGCCGAAATGGACTTTGATGGACGCGAGCTAACGCGCTCTTATTTAGATAAACAGGATTTGACCGAACTTTTAAGGGTAAGAGAAAAAATAAAAAAAAAAAAATAAAAAAAGGTAAAAATATTAACTTTATTTTTATTTTCTAACGGGCTCAGGGTCCAACTTATTAAAAATGAAAAACTGTAATGGCTTTATTTCAAAAAATTGGAAATAAAAAAATTAAAAATTAAAGCTATTACAGTTTCTAATTTTTAATAATTTGGACCTTGAGCCCATTAGAAAATAAAATTAATTTCAAAAAGGTCGAAAAATAAATACAATATATTAACTTTATTAACTTATATTTTATTTTCACTTTTAATTGGAAAAGTCATATTCATAATTTATTAATCATAAAGACTCGCATTACCTATTCTTGATGCACACTCTTATATCATTTAGATTCATATAAATTTCAATGTTTAAGAATTTTAATTGTAAATTCATATTTTTTTCTAAAGACATTTAAAATGTTGAAAATTCTCAAACATTTTCTTTTTTTTCAGTCGATCAAATCATTCCAAACGGTGGAGGAACTAGAACAATTTCTGTTAAGTCATGGTGAAAATATTGTGGATCTCATGGGTGGCGAAATAGATAGAATTGAAATGAAATTGAGGGTATGTTTTCAAATTTAATATTTTCGCACTTCAAGCTTTTAATAATTTTTTTTAAAATTTTTTCTTTCTTGCAGAAAAAGTTTCCTGAAATTCGACATTGTGATCTTGAGATTTTATAAAAATATTGCTTGTTTGATAAATCTTTTGTCTTGTTTAAGAGTAGAGTGCAACTCCAATTGCGTTTTCGTTTAAAAATTTTTTATTTATGCATTAAATTAAAAATAAACACAAATACTATATATATTAAAGTTTAAAATATTATTGATTTACTTTGCTTTTCTTTGCTTTAAAAATAAAATGAAGTTAAATATTTTTGGTTAAGTGAATGTTGTATATTTCTTAAGAACAAAATTATGCTTTTTTTTAATTAAAACGTATAAATTTATATATTTTCTCATATTTGCTAACATTTTTATAGCTAACAATTTGAATATTGCAAAAAACGAAAGTGATTAATGGCCAGCGTGCATATAAAATAAATTAAAAAATGTCTTTCAAACGCACAGTTTGGCTTTTAATTGAAACTTAGTAATAGCAAAAAGTGCAAAGTTGTTGTTGTGCTTCAGCTGTATTGGCAAGCACCAGACCATCGAGCTTGATGATGTCAAGTATTCACAGACAATGTTTGTCATACTAAACATTAAAGTTGGTTTTTTTTTTGTTATTATTTATGGTTTAAACTAAAAGCGAGAGTTTATTTGACAATTTTCTGTTATTTTTTTATTTTATGTGGCTTGGTCTAGACCATTTGTATAATTTGTATGCAAATTATGTGTATGCTTTGACGAACGTGATCTTCATTTTAAAAAAATTAAAATATGTTGGTGATTTATTGATTTAATATATTCTGTGTTAGCTTCTGTAAGTTAACAGAGCAGTTTACTGTTACGTCATGTTGTATTATGTTAAAATTGGAATTTTTTGTTGGTGATTTGTATCCAGTTCCTTTTTGAAAGTATCAACTATAACGTATAAATAAAATAAAAAAATATGTTTTTGGAATTTGAAGGAGAATGCTTTTAAACATATATATTTTTTTTAAAGGTGAATTTTTCCCATTCAGGACTCACATAATTTTAATGGAAATTAATTTAACATTGTCAAAATAAATATATTCTTCGGCTTTGTGAAATATATAAGGTCTAAAGCAGTGGTGCTCATTCTACAACATGGACATTTTTGCGTCTGTGTTAGAGAGCTTTAAGCTTCTTCACTGAGAGAAATCAGTTGCATAAGCTTTCTGTTGCACAGTTTTGCGATGTTAAAATTCCTAATTAAATACACGTGAAACTTTTAAATAACTTAGCTTTGAATTGATCACGCTTACTGTTAATTGGGCTGTTAATTTTATGATCTACTATTCTTTTGACTACCTATGATGTGATATTTTGTTATTGGGTAATGAACCTTATGCATAAAATATATTTATTGTCCTAATAAGGAACACATATTATAATTCATGCTTTTTTTTGAGTCTTTCATTGAAAGAACTAAGCAACGGAGCCGTTTTTTTACGGATTTTTTGTATGCGTGTAAAAGTACAAAAGCTTATCTGCACATTTGTGTGCGTTTGAGCATCGATGGTCCAAGAAAATAAGTTGAGAAAAAAATGCATTAAGGCCACCTACCTTTCTACCTTTGAAAAATTTTTTGCGAAAATTTTTTCATATGAAAATTTCAAGCAAATCTGCCAGTAAATTTTTTTGGCGAATTTTTTTGTGTAGGAAGGTCAGGGACAAAATTATGTCATACGTACATATTTGATGTTGAACATTTTTTCATATATTAGTGGGGAACAACCAGTTGGAACGTACAAGAAATTGTCTTATTAAGAATTTTATTTGACCACACGTTGAAATAATTAATAAAAAATTGTACTTTTCCATGAAACATATATATTTGAAGAAATTTTTTTTTTTTTTGATTAATTAGTGGGATACAGAAAATTTGCGAGGGGTAAAAAAAGTGTTTTGCAGTGATCATTGCTGCTCGTCACTGGATAATCTGAAAAAACAGTGATAATTAGTTAATGAAACAATGCTCGGGATGAACTAAGGAATTTGAAAAATTTTAATTTTCTGAAAAAATGGCTGATGTTTAAATTCAAAATTGCTTATTTTACCAAAATTTCACTCATATTTTCTACAACAAAAAAATAATTGTAAAAAAAATCCTTCGCTCATCCGGAGAAAAATCTTACAGCATTATTCTGTATCACGAAGCAGCACACTAATGACAGGCAAGACACGAGAAGAAATACTTTTTTCTATACGAAATTCTATTGCTTCTCGTGTCTTGCTTGTCGTTGGTGTGCATATTCGTTAAACAGAATAAAGCAGTTAATATATATAAGGCAAGCACGCTGCTCCGTGCCTAATATATCTCAAACTGTTCAGCCTAAAAGTATGCACATCTTAATACCTAAAAGGCAAGCATGCTGCACCGCACACAGTCTTTCTCAAACTGTAATTATTTTTTGACAGTAAAGTACTTTTACAAAACATACTTTTATCAAAAATGTTCAGCCTAAAAGTATGCACAGAAAATATATTTTATACTTCTCAGTGACAATATTAGGTTGTAAAAATAGTAAAGTATTGTTTAAAAAGCTAAATTTGTATTTTTCAAAAATCTATTTAAAAAAATCAAGCTTTAAATATAGAAAAAAGTGCTTTCGGCAAATGGCTCCAAAAATTAAGTGTGCCGAGGACCTGTCGTAGGAAAGGCTTTTATATTAGTTATATACATATAAAATAATTGAAAAAAAGTTAAAACGTAGAAATTTTCGAAAACATGGTTTTGAGAAAAACGTGTTAAAAGTTTTGACTACGCATTGCATGCAGATAAAAAACTCCTGTTAAAAGTTATTTATCTCCATAAATAATAGTCCACATAGTCTGAAACTTTTAGAGAATCTTTTTGAAATATTTTACTTTTGAAAATTGAAAAAAAATTTTTCTCATAATTTTAACTGGTGTGCCCCCTTAATTATGTTTTCTTGTGAGGAAACTAATAATGAAATTTTTTTAATGAAACACATTTTTGTGTTATTTTTTATTATATATAAGTATTAGGGCGGGTCAATTTGTATGGACGAATTTTTTGGAGGTCTGGCTCAGCGAAATTCGTAAAATACATGTAATTTCAAGACTTTTTCTCCACTACAGCATATACAAATTCTGAAAAAAAGCTGTGCGGACTTTCGTAAATAGATTTTGTTCTCAATTATAAAATATGAATGTATGAATGTATGTGTATGAATCTATTTACGAAAGTCCGCACAGCTTTTTTTCAGAATTTGTATATGCTGTAGTGGAGAAAAAGTCTTGAAATTACATGTATTTTACGAATTTCGCTGAGCCAGAATTTGACCCGCCCTAATAAGTATACATAAAAATACTCAAAATTTATTGGTTTTATATTTTACAATTTCAACATATTCCCATTACTTTTTAACCCACCCTCGTATTTAAAAATTGTTTACTTTCAAAACCCACCATAATAATTTATTTTTTACAAAAAAATTACCAAATAAAATAATAAAATATATGTAATTTCTCCAGAAATATGCTTGTTTCAAATATCTTACCTAATAACGGATCGTTAATAAGCGACCGTACATCGGCCAAACGGTGATTATTCTACAATGAAAAGAGCAGCGGCATTTTTTCCTAATATCCTACATAAAAAATTCTTTAGTGCCACACACAAGTGGCGATACTATTAACATCAGCAACGCCGAGAGAAGCTTGCTTTTGTTGTTGCGCATACGTTTTCTAGTGAATAAGAGAATTGACAGCATACAAAGGGCAAACAGCGGTCGTACAATTAAATTTAGCCCTTGTACGGCCGTCCGGACCATGTTCGACCGCTGTTCGCCTACTAATATTTTTACTCGTGATGTCTTAAATGTTGCGATATTTCAAATTATTCGGTAGAAGGCATCTTTATGTGCTTTAAATATACAAAATGGTTCTATAATTTTATCATATTGAATTGAATTTTAAATGTCATATTCAACTCATATTGTGACTTACAGCCTTTTCTGGCAAATTAACAAATTGAAATATTTCAATGTGTTTGTTGTAACTTTTTTGATAACCATGCCCTTGGGCACTTTTCCCCGAATTTCTTGGAAACAAATTATACGATTTGGACGAAATTTTTCTTTGTGATATTCAACACCAGCGTCTGTCCAAGAGCTTAAAGCACCCCCCGTTCGAGCTCAACTATGTGCCACAAAAATTTTAATACCCTACATATTATTAAAAAAACTTAATTTCTGTGCGTAATAAAAATTTTGTACATTTCGATTGTTTTGTGTTTTATTTGATAAATAGTATGAATATGTTATCGAGTCAAAAAAAAAAAAAAAAAAATCGTTTTTAGCTAAGCCAAACAGCGGGCGAACAAGGCGTACTTTTAAAAAATTTTTCGGCCTTACAAGGGTCGTTTGCAAGACTTTTTGTCCAAACAGTGATCGAACAGTGGCCGTTTTGAAATAATCTCGGCTGTACATCGAGCTTACAACGACCGAACATCGACCAAACGGTGATTCTTCTACAATGAAAAAAGCAGTAGCATTTTTTTAAACTAATATCCTACATAAAAAAAAATTTTCGCGCCACACTCAAATGGCGATACTATCAACATCGGCATCGCCGAGAGAAGCTTACTTTTGTTGTTGCGCATACGTTTGCTATTGAATAAGAGATTTGACAGCATACAAAGGGCAAACAGCGGTCCTACAATTAAATTTAGTCCTTGTACGGCCGTTGTTCGACCCAAATTTTGATCCAAATTTAAACCGATATGCTTTCTGGATTATTTTTAGGTCATGTTTGACCCATGTACAGCCATGTACGGCCGTCCGGACCATGTTCGACCGCTGTTCGCCCACTCATATTTTTACTCGGGATGTCTTAAATGTTGCGATATTTGAAATAATTTGGTAGAAGGCATCTTTTAGTGCTCTAAACATGCAAATGGTTCTATAATTTTATCATATTGAATTGAAATTTCAATGATATATTTAACCCATATTGTGGCTAAGCTATTTAATCGCTTTTGTTTTATCGAATTTCGAAGATAATTTTGAGTTATCTTTAATTTAGATAAACTTACTTCAGCCGATGCAACCGTTACAGGACTTGTAAATGCAATTCTATATTTAATTACAGCATTTTACAACAAATTCTCCATACCGTTGGCTTTAAAGCCCTTAAGAACATCAATGACTCGAGCAATATTACGACTTTTCACCAAATCGTCTTAGAATAAATTTTCTTAGTAAAACAAACCATGCAGCTGTACAATGCATGCCACTGAAATTAATTTTTTTTTAAATATTAACAGTTACAAAAGTGAACTTGCGAATCTGAAAATTTAAATTTTTAATTTCTAATGAAAATTCTATGGAAAATTAAAATTGAAAATTTTCACATTCACCAGTTCACTTTTGTAACGACGATATATGGAAATTAATCAAATATACGCAAATGATATGAGATGAGTCTATTTATTGTTCTTGATTTGTGCATGCCTTAAGAATTATAATGTAAAATCCCTTGTGAATACTTCTTCATTCAACTTTTTTTTAACTTTTTAATATTTAAAAGAACAATTTCACATTTCTTGAGCATTGATTTTCAATTGATTACAAAATTTACTTAATTACTGTTTGCGCCTTATGAAAAATTCTTACAACTTTCTATGCATAACTTCGATATTTAATTTGTTCTTACACGTTCTCAATATTTTGTAAATATTTATAAAATGTCCGCAAAAATAACTCTGGTATTTTTATGGTAAAAAGACTTTATTATGGCAAAAACACTAATTTAAACTTTAAGTGTGTTTATCTCGAAACCACTTTTTCAAAAGAAAAAGCCAAAAACCAAATCTTGAGCTTGCAATCTTTCGAACTCTCAAAAAATAAAAATTTCAGAGCATAAATTCAAAAGTATGAAGTCACCCCTTGAAAAATTGCTAAAATTTTACTATAGAACCTTAAATGACAAGACAATAATACATTAGGGGCATTCACAATGTGGTGTATTTGCCCTTGTATTGTGTATTTTTGATAAATTTCATATTTGCAGTAAATTATGTAAAATTACAAAAACAAAATGTAAATTATTTAAAATACAACCCTGTGGCAAAAATAAAGCTATGGAACCCTATTGCATTCTTTGTAAATTTCGTTGTGTATAAGATCAGCTGATCGCAAAAGCATTGCTACCAAGCATGGAGGAAGCTACCGGCAACGCTGTGAGTTTATTTAATAAAAATTAATATAATTTAGTGTTTTGTTTCAATTTTTGTATGATTTCCTTTAGTTAAATGATGATTTAAATTAATATATCCAAATAAAAGAACATAAAAAATCAGCTGATTTTAAAAAATACAATGCTTTAGTGAAGGTTCATTAACAATAAGTTATAAATATTGTAAATTTTGTAAAAATTTATCACAAATACAACACATCGTGAATACCTCTAATTCAAATTTATAAATTTATTTAGAACTAGCTGTACCCGGTCAAGCATTGCTGTGGCTCGCACAACGCAAAAAGGAAAAAAAAAAACAATATTCACGAAAAGTATGAATGAAAGGAATGAATGAATAAATTAATGATTGAATGTATATTTCTATAAAAAAACGCTTCTATTAAAAAGAGAAACTGTCTGAAATTTAGTATTTTAATTGATTTGTGGGCGGTAAAGAAGGTGAGCCAAATTTTTTTTCTAAACCATCTCGTACTGAAAAAAAATCGACTGCCAATATTTTAGGCCAACCGGTCCAATATATATAGATGGTAATGGCGGTAAAAGTGGGCGTTTCAGCATTTATATATTGTATATACTAGCTGATATACCTGGTGTTACTCGAGAGTATTTTATATAAGCATTTTAATATACACTTCTCAGTTAAACGTTTTTTTTTTAAGTTCTGGAATAATGAAAAACGTGTTGAATGTTAAGTTTGAGTTACCGTTAGAAAGGTAATTGAACGGACTTTAATCCAAAAATAGTTTGGGAAATTTGGTGTTTGAGGGTTCCATCCCTTGCGGTTCAAACACATTTAAAAAATTAAAAATAATTTAAATATTTATTTAATCTTAAAGCTAGCAAAATCACCTTTTCGACAATATAAATATTATGGATGGACTCAATGGGTTCTTGAGATATGGACATTTTAATATCTAAACAAATTATATAAAAAAATATATTAAACTTTTTAACAAAAAAAATTTTAATAAAATATATTAAAAACAGCGGAGACATTGGCATCAAAAGCCAAAACTTTGATTTTCATATAATTTTTTCTCACTCTTAGCTATCGATGTTTTATGAAAATTTTTTTGTACTAAAAATTATTGCATTAAAATAAATATAAGCTGAGTTTTTTCATGGGAGATCAGGATCATATCATCACATTTGCAAGCAAATCAAAAACAACAAATGATCCAGCAAGTGAGCTGGATCATTTAAATTAATCCAATTCTATGTTTTTAAGTGTTGAGGGCGCAACTGTAAAAGTAGACAACACTCAGCCGTTATTGACGGCTAGATTACGCTGCGACTGTAAAACTGGCAGTACTGCATTATTTGACATTTTAAAAGCTTGGTAGCATTAGCATTGCTAACAAGAAAACATGTTTTTCTCAAATTCTTCAGCGAAATATTCGCTACTCGAACTTCCGACTCCATATGCAATTGGATAAATTGTAGGGCAGCTTCCATAAAACAATTTTTGTTTTTCGCAAAACTTATCTGCCAGCTGCATAAGAACATCAGCTGTTCATCTGTAAGCAGAAAATAGCGTCATCTGTCTGTATGTAGAAAACATCGCAAAAATTGATCTGAAGCGTTTTTTCACAAATAATTTGATCTCCCATGAAAAAAAACGCAGCTATTGAGCCAGCCAAACATGTGAGGTTAAATTTGAAGAAACATCATTCGGCTATTCACCGCAAGGTGTATAGTTTGTACCCACAGTACTTACAAATGCGGCGCCATCTATCTGTGAATTTTAAGCACAGATAAAAACCATTGAAATAATTTTGTGCTAAGCTGTGGGGAGTGGGAAGGCAAAAAACTAAGTAAATTGTCTACTATAAGATAGATTTTATGTAAACTAAAATGATTGTAATTACTCTAGACACACAGCTCCATTCTTAGAGATAAATGGGAGCGTTCAAAGGATATACAGAATTTTAAAACAAAACTGAGTTTTATTAATATTAATAGTCTGGTATGAACAAATTGACTTTTAGCCATAACTTTTGATTGAAAAGAGATATTGGGGTAATTTTTTCAAATACATTATTTTTGAGAATTGAATTTTTTGTAAAAATATAAAAACAACATTTTGGAAAAAATAAATTTCGCGAAAAAACAAGGGGGGTAGGTATCTTTGTTGTTTTGATAACAAAAACAGTAAATTAATTTTTACAAATAAATGCTTTGTCATATGAAGGGCAGCCAGATATGCAATTTTTAATTGATTTAATTTTTTCAACAAAAACAATTTTTGACTAATTTTTTGAGTAAAAAGTCGAATATTTTTGACCTTTTTTGACGTAATCATAAAACATATATACACTGACTTAACGGTACAGTTCAAACTATTTTTGTCAACTGCTTTTATTGAACTTTTGAAAAAAAATTTCAGTGAAATATAAGACCAAACTATGATTTTCATGTCGTTTTTTCTCATTCTTAGGTAACGATGTTTTAGGAAAAAGTCGTTGTACTGAAAATTTCTATAATTTTAAATATATGTAAAAGTTTTTGATGTCAAAATAAGAAAAAATTTTTAAAATTAAATATACAAAAGTCTCCGATACTAAAAAGTATTATAATAGCTCTGTTTCCGTACTCGATTCAAGTAACTGTAATAGAATAGAGAGTGACATTTTGCATGTTATTCTTCTCTCCCGAGCTGAAAAAATTCTAAAAATAACGCTTTCGAGCAACTTCAAATTACTTGAATCGTGTTCGGAAACAGACCTAATAACAAAATTATCGTTAGTTTCAAAATTTCGAAGGGGGCGTGGCAAAAACTAAGTATGCAAAATTTAAATCTAAGATGCACTTAATATTTCTATTTGGTTTGAGCGATATCCGTTGAGCCGTTTAGATTTGTATAAAGGCAAAACAAACAAACAAACAAACAGAAAATGAGTTTTATTACTAAAGATATAGTGACCGCCATTTGGACCCTGTTACGGCCACCTGGAAAGAAATAAAAGTTACTAAGTTATTTGTATCCTACACTACCAACTCTCCATTTTGTTTTGCCACAACGTCCATGATACATTGACGATATTTTCCTCATTCGCTATCAATGACTGTTTGCACCTACCACAAAAATCGATAAAGGATAGTAAGTTTACATGGCGCAACATTCGCCTGCAATACCGTTTTGGATGCAGTAAGTTATGCCTTGAACACATTGACGACGACAGCAACAGTGCGTCAAATGTCAAATTATTTTTACATGCTTTTCTTATGGAGGTGAAAGTGGTGAAAATGTTGCAACGACGGTGAGTGATTGCAACAAAGTTGCAGTCGTCGTCAATGTGTTCAGTACATTATGTTCACCTTACCCCATGTTCGCCGATAGGACAGTGTTCAACCTCTGTTGATCTTTATGAAAGCTTTAACTGTTTCACATTGAACAGGAAAATATGTTGCTCGTCATACAAGCGATCATAGGTTGCAAGCATATATCCGAGTTGCAAGATTTAGCGTAGCGTGTGAATACATCTAACATAGTGTTGACCTAAAGGTTAGAAAACCCATGAAAGTTTGGTGATGGCGGATGATGGTAGACCTGACACCGGAAAGGACGAGTAATGAAAAGAAAAATCTACTCGTTCACTTCTGTATTGGATATTCAACTGGTCGACACGTTTTCGGATTTTTTTTCTTTTGGTCGTTCCAACGCTACGCTGCTGTTTGCTTCATCTTTTTATACACTTCTGTATTGGATATTCAACTGGTCGACACGTTTTCGGATTTTTTTCTTTTGGTCGTTCCAACGCTACGCTGCTGTTTGCTTCATCTTTTTTATATACTTCTGTATTGGATATTCAACTGGTCGTCACGTTTTCGGATTTTTTTCATTTGGTCGCTCTAACGCTACGCTGCTGTTGGCTTCATTTTTTATATAATCTTGTCACCAAGCTGTTCCTTGAGCTGGACGCCAGTACCTATTCTCAGTTGAAGACTCTTTTAAAACTTCACCTGACGTTTTTGGTTCAGGCTGAAGTGCATCGGAGAAAAATCCGTATACGTGTGGTCAGCAGACTTGGTCGCTGCCAGTACAAGAGCCATCCGCGTCACCGAAGATAGTAGACACCGCCACTTCCCCTGGTTTCATCTCCAACAACATTTAAAGGCTAAAAGTCAAAGAAGGCAGGCATACGTTCAAGGGTCATATAAAGGGCAGAAAAGTCGCGCATAACAGGTTAGAAGTTTTCGATATCGACCATTTTGTGGAGGCCTTCGGGCTGTCAAATTGTGCTATGTATTAATTTTTTTTTATTTTGAATACCTGTGTAATTTTAACGTTAATTAAAGAGAAAAAAAACTTCATTATAAAGTAACTTACTTAAAATTTAACTTAACTTAAAATTTGCATTTAACAATCTGTGAAATAACACCCCTCTATTTTGCCATGATTTTTTTTGTTTTTTTTCATTTTCAAGTTCATAAACGTCAATAAAATTTCGTTTTTCAATGTTTAGTATCTACAAGTAATAATTTGGTACCAAACTGTTATGTGTTGTAGTTTTGAATTCTAGTTTTAAATTATACCTATATGGGCCACAAAAAGGGAAAAAAAGTCCGATAAAATAAAGGGGGCGTTCCTATAAAGTCTAGAGAATAAAAAACCCAATTAAAAGAATTGTTTAAATATTGTCAAATGTAGACAAATATATATATGTTTATTGTAAGTTTGTCTTCTAAAAAATCGTAAATGCAAATAATTTTTGTAATTATAACAAAGGAAAAAAAAAAACTCAAAATTATTATATATTGTATTTAAGATTTGTATGAAATTTTTCTGGCAATTTCAGCCTATAATAAATGTATTAAAATTAATCGTTGCCTTATATTGTTCTGTTTGATGTTTGTTAGCTAGAATTATGTGTGAGTAGAATTTACTTCAGGGTGGTGTTTTAAGAGAAGCCCAGGCGAGGGCATTTTTGTTTACAGCAGGGATACCCAAAAAATGGCGAAAAGGGTGTCACGGATCGATATCCACCGGATGTTGATATGGGGTGGGCCAGCCATGGGCAAAACTACATCCGTCTGTCCACTAAGCCGCGAAGATGATGAGCTGTTGTGTTGAGTTGTGTTGTGCTTGCTATTTCTATTTTCTTCTCCTTCCTATATTTATAGACACGATTTATTTTTTTTTCTACTGTGAGCAGAACTACCTGGTATTTTGAAACTAAACCGAACCCACATATCCGGCGAGTTCAAGCTGTGGAACTAGCGTGTCGCCCAGTTTCCAAACTACCTAGCCAGCGGTGTTGCCACCGCGGTGACCACTCGGCACGTAATGCCACCTAAATGGCATTCCGATGCAAGAGCCATGCCACAAGAAATGGCGCCCAACGACAGGACACGGATTTTCACCAAGTTTATTGTATACCAGAACTCGACCCGGCATAGGTAGGAAATCCTATATGACCGTGCTGCGATTCTGGAGTATCATTTGCTTGGGGGGAAAAAGTGAAATGTTTTTTTTCGAAGTTTCTCCGTTGCTGTTATTGTATAACGGCTACGTATCTATAGAACCTTAGAGTTAAGATAGTAGTGGCGTTGTCAATGGTAGCAATGGTGATAAACTTCGTTTCCTCCTCTATCATTAAATGTTTATAACTTTCTTTAGTTTTGATTAGTTTGTTTAGGCAATGTTATATAGGAATACTCCTTGTTCTTGGAAAATACGTCCACACAGAAGCCGTTTAGAGCTTTGTGATGTTTGCGTCTGACCAGAACAAGACTTTGAACTTTGCGGTTCTGTTGCACTACGAGTCCCGTCTGTGTTTTTAATAACCTCTCGCGTCGCAGTAGGGCGATGAACCGGTTAAACTTCAACGTAATATTCCAACAATCTTTGACAAAATTAAGATACCTTTTCTATCAGCAGCTCTCATTACAGGACTAGCACCATATTATTTTCACAGGTTTATTCATTAAGTCATTGTAAGAAGATAAGTTGCTAGCTAAAACTCTTGAATGTTTGAAATTCAGCTATATTCGAAATTGAATATATTTGATTGCTAGAATTTTAACATTGAATGTAGCTTTAATCCCAATTTTCGCGGTCTAAGAAAATTCCTCGCCTATTAGCTCAGTAAAATACCACCGATTTCATATATACATATAAATTATATTAAAATTTTTTTTTATACCTAAGAGAATAGTTTTTTCCAATTTAAATAACTATTAATTTAGTTTTCTTGGATTTTTATCCAGTACTGCTTCTACTTTATTCTAACTAAAAATTTTTTGAGCAAAAATTTAAAACACATCATTTATCTATTTTCGTTTTTTTATATTTTTTGTTATTGTCATCATTATGGATCCAGAAAATCCTTTAGACGCAAATAAACCTCCAACTTCTTCTGCGCCTTCTAACGAATCAGCTGACACAACTTGTCAAATGTATAGGCCTGAGTATAGCGTGCTATCACATCAAAGCACAAGAAACGCTTTTCAACATATTATGAGTGACCAACAAACAGGATCGAAAGGAGCGATTCCGAAAACACCTGCCCCTGCCGTAACCCTGTACACCGTTATTAGTCCTAATGGTATGACTCTTAAGGATTATATATCGTCTGCCATAGGAGCATCGGAAGCAAGTCTCTTGGGTGGTTTGGAAAATCGTGTTAGGGAACTAGTTCCAAAAATAGCCATTGAAACAAACAGCGAAAAAAATAGAGCAGGCCTATTGAGAGATCAGAGTTCAAATTCAGCTGCCCCAACAAACGGCAACAATCTACTTCAAATTGTAGATAGACCTACACTGCCACCTTTTAAACAAACCCGTATAGCAGATACACCACATTTGCCTCGCCCTAGCCTGCCTATACCTCCCGCCCCTATACGCTTGAATTCTAACCGTCCTCGACATTTTCCACCACTGTCTACCCTCGTTGAAGAACAACGAGAGCCCAGTTCAAGATCTAGTCAGGAATCATATGATTACATTCACCAACAAAACCAGCAATTTAACCAGCCAATAGGTTCTACACCAGTTCAACCACACTTTAATCAAAATGTTCAACCCCCAGTTTCGAATAGGCAGTACCTTCAAAACAACTTTAACCAGTTTGAACATAGACCAAATAGACGTTTTGTAGATATCCAAAAGTGGGATTTAAAATTTGATGGAAGTAATAAAACTCCATCAGTTTATGACTTCGTCTTTAGAGTTGAAATGCTTCAAAATATGAACCAGTGTCCATGGGAGGAAGTTTTATGTTCATTTCATCTTCTACTTTCGGGCGATGCAACGGACTGGTATTGGGATTACGTCCGTCAGTACAGAATTTACCAATGGGAACAGCTGAAATCAGCACTGATTCGCAGATTCAGAAAACATCAATCTGATTTTGAAATTATGCGTGCTATTATGGACAGACGGCAACACCATAATGAATCTTTTGAAGATTTTGTAGGAAATGTCTATAAACTTAGAAACCAACTTTTAAACCCACTGAGTGAAAAAGATTTGATCCAAGTTATCAAAGATAATTTGCGAGGTGCTTTACAACAATTGTTATTTCCCATCAACTGTTATTCTATTGACAGTCTCATACACGAAGGTAAACGTGCTGAATCATTGATTAAGAGAAACTTTAATAGTAATAGGAATTTTAGAGTAAATGAGATAGAACAGCCTACATCAACTTATGTCCCACATATAGAACAGAACCAGTTTCAGAACAAAGATTCAGAAAATAGGTATTTTTATCTACCGAATGCAGCTGATGATTTCGAGAGCTCTAATTTCGCAAACGAAGTTGCAGCTGTAAATTTTCACACAGCTCGCCAAAAACCACCACAACCAATAATATGCTGGAATTGTAGGAAATCTGGTCACACCTTTATTTTGTGTCCAGTGCCGCAGCGCAATTTGTTCTGCTACAGATGCGGTTTAGCAGAAGTAGTAACTCCTCAGTGCCCAAGATGCCAGGGAAACTTACAGCTGAGTGTGAAGAAGGCCGAGGAGCCACACTCAGATGTAATGTAGAACGGCCAGTGCATGCTTATAACCCTGATTTCAAAAGCGAAGAGATAGACGTAGGTATGCAGACAAATCCAAAATTTAAAACTCCACAAGATTTGAATATGAGCGATAAAATTTCACCGACATTAAGACATTTTATACCTTACAGCGTCCGATTAGAAAACTATAATGTGAAAAGACAACAAATATTTAATGAGGAACCCCGAGTTATAAAAAAGGTAAGCAGAGTAAGAGAAAGATTCAAAGAAAAAAAGAAAAATTATAAAAAAATTGTTAGTTCGGTATTAATGAGAGAGGACGACATAAGACCATATGCAAATATTAAAATAAAGGATGAAACTTTGGTAGCCTTGTTGGACTCGGGAGCTAATGTTAGTATTTTTGGAAAAGATTGCTTGAAGTTGTGTGATCGATTGGGTCTCAAAGTAAAAGATTGTATTTCTTATGTTAAAACGGCCGATGGCGATAAACAGCCTGTTTTGGGTTTTGTCGATGTATCCATAAGCTACCAAAATAAAACAGAAATCATGACGTTTTATCTGGTACCCAGTATTAGCCAACATGTGATATTAGGGTTTGATTTTTGGGAACTATTCGGCTTGAAATCAAGACTAGTGGGATTGATGTGTGAATTGTCGACTAAACAAAGTGAACCCAACAGACATCAACTGACAAGAACAGAAGAACAGCGACTCCAGTCAGCAATACAAAAGTTTATTAGCTTCTCAGAACAAGGACTCGGTAGGACATCATTAGAAACCCATGTTATAGACACGAGAGGAGCGCTCCCTGTAAAGCAACGTCATTACCCCGTTTCTCCTGCTGTTCAGAAACTTCTGTATGAGGAATTGGATAGGATGTTGAAAATGGGAGTGATAGAAGAAAGCGAAAGCCCGTGGAATAACCCTGTTACTCTTAGAAGAAAACCGGGTAAGAACAGATTATGTCTGGATGCTCGCAAATTAAATGAACGCACTATTAAAGACGCCTATCCACTTCCTCACATAGAGGGACTGCTGAGCAGACTTGGTGATACCTTTTTTATTACCAGTGTTGACCTTAAAGACGCTTTCTGGCAAATACCTCTGGACCGGGAGAGCAGGGCCAAGACAGCTTTTACAGTGCCTGGGAGGCCACATTACCAATTTACAGTCATGCCTTTTGGGCTCTGCAATGCAGCTCAACGTATGTGTCGCCTAATGGACAAGGTAATACCTGCCAGGTTGAGGGAGCGTGTCTTTGTGTATTTAGACGACCTTTTGATCGTATCTCCCGACTTTGATACTCACGTCTCCTTAATAGAAGAAGTTGCTACACATCTGTCCAGAGCCAACCTTTCAATAAATATTAAAAAATCTAAGTTCTGCTTTAAGCAATTAAAATACTTAGGATTCATGGTAGGCGAAGGTAAGCTTAGAACAGACCCAGAAAAGGTTAAGGCCATTGCAAAACTCTTGCCTCCTAGAAATGCGAAAGAAGTTCGTGGGTTTTTAGGGATGACAGGTTGGTACAGGAGGTTTGTAAAAGATTATGCAACAATTGCTGCCCCTATTACCGATACCTTAAAAAAAAAAGAAAAGTTTATATTTACAGAAAAAGCTCTCGTTTCCTTTCAGAAGTTAAAGAATGCCCTAATAAGTTCTCCAGTGCTGGTGAACCCTGATTTTAGTAGGAGGTTCTATGTTCAATGCGATGCCTCAGACTATGGAATAGGTGCTGTGTTGTTTCAGAAAGATGAAAAGGAAGGCGAACACCCCATAGCCTACTTTTCCTCTAAACTGAATCCTGCCCAGAAGAACTACACAGTAACCGAAAAAGAATGTCTGGCAGTTGTAGAAGCAGTATTAAAATTTCGACCCTACATTGAACTACTCCCCTTTACTGTGATCACGGACCATTCAAGCCTAAAGTGGCTTATGGGACTGAAGGACCTTAGTGGACGTTTAGCAAGGTGGAGCCTCAAACTACAGATCTTCAATTTTGATATTGAACATAGGAAGGGCTCTCAAAATATTGTTCCAGATACCTTATCACGATTAGAAATTGTAGAAGTAGTAAAAATGCAATCTCTGATAGATCTTGATGCTGAAGAGTTCAACCAAGAAGAGTACCAAAGCTTAATAGAGATTTATAAAGAAAATGTTGAAAGACTACCAGACCTCCAAATAAAAGGCAACAAACTTTACAAACGCACAACTTTTTTTGCTAGAACAGTAGAAGACGAATCCTATGCATGGAAACTCTGGGTACCAACAGCTTTGACACCTAATATAATAAGAAATTTGCACGAACCCCCAGAAGCTTCTCATGGCGGTTTTGCTAAAACTTTATTTCGCGTCAAAGAGTACTTTTTCTGGCCTAACATGTCTACTCAAGTACGGGAATATGTTCGAAACTGTTCCATCTGCAAGGAAACTAAGCCAAACAACAAAATTCTAAAACCACCAATGGGTGCGGAAACTATAACCGACCGACCTTTCCAAAAATTATTTGTTGATTTTTTAGGCCCTTACCCAACGTCACGTAGTGGCAATTCTTTCATTTTCATTGTTTTAGACCATCTTACAAAATTTGTTTTCCTAAAACCTATGCGCAAGGCTACTTCTAAAAATATAATCAAGTTTATAACGACAGAAATTTTTTTCAAGTTCGGTGTCCCTGAAGTGTTACACTCTGACAATGGTCAGCAGTTTCGAAGTAAAGATTTTAAAGAGCTCCTTCAAAGTTTTGAAATTCTCCACATGACCACTGGGGTGTATGCACCCCAATCAAACGCTTCAGAAAGGGTAAACCAATCTGTATTAGCTGCAATCCGATCTTACTTGGAAAAAGACCAAAGGGACTGGGACCTTTTTTTACCTGAAATAGAGTGTGCGTTGCGTTCTGCAGTGCATAGTTCAACTGGGTGTTCACCTTACTTTGCCTTGTTTGGCCAAAACATGGTAACGCACGCTAGCGCGTATAAGCTAACCAAACAACTGAACTGTTTAAGCGAATCTGAACTCCATGTTCTGCCAGTCTCAACTAAGCTAGAAATTATGAGAGCAAAAATAAAAAACAACCTTCACAAAGCCTATGAAAAGGGGTGTAAAACCTACAATATACGAAGCAGAAACATTTTCTATCGCCCAGGTCAAGAGATTTTCAGGAAAAACTTTATTCTAAGCAATGCGTTAAAATCCACGAACTCGAAACTATGTAAAAAGTTTTTACCATGCAGAGTTGTGCGAAGAATTGGTAATTCTCTTTACGAGCTGGAGACACTGCAGGGAAAACCTCTGGGTACATACCATGCACAACACTTGACAGCTGGGGTTAACGTTAAAAACCGTGACTGAGCCTAGTAAAGACCAAGAAAACATTAAAAAAAAAAATACATTAGAACTCATTAAATCTTAGTACCGTCCGTCCATAAAGTCAGCTGCAACCAAACCTACATAAATCTTTCTATAGAATACAATCAACAATTTTTTTATTAAGAGCCCGGCTAAAACACATACGTGGGTTCGGCCACACGCCAACACAGAACTCCCAAGTCAGTCTCGTGGTCACAAAGTCCTAACCGACTTGTAGAGAAAATTGCAGGAAATTATTAAATTTTGTAGTTATATATTTTAATTGCTTTTTTTGATTTTTGTTCGCGGTTCTGTTAAGTTATACTTCGTAGAGATTAACTTCATTCTTCAGAATTACCAATCACTTGCTCAAGGTGAAGGGGGCTTCCAAAGAACGTTTAAAATTGTTATCGTAGCCACCAGGCGGACACCAAGGTTCCTACAACGCGACGGCCTACAGCTCAGATGCCACTCCAAGTCTGCAGGTTCGACATGTCGGTTGTAGCCTTGAATGTTGGCGACTGGTGCTGCTACGTCCCGCATTTGTGACTGCACAAGAAAACTAGCTGCATTTTCCATGCCACAGAAAACCCCATAAAAGTTGTGTCCTCCCCAGGTCCTTTTCTTGTTCGACACAGAAAAGATCCTGGTTTTTGTTACGGCCACCTGGAAAGAAATAAAAGTTACTAAGTTATTTGTATCCTACACTACCAACTCTCCATTTTGTTTTGCCACAACGTCCATGATACATTGACGATATTTTCCTCATTCGCTATCAATGACTGTTTGCACCTACCACAAAAATCGATAAAGGATAGTAAGTTTACATGGCGCAACATTCGCCTGCAATACCGTTTTGGATGCAGTAAGTTATGCCTTGAACACATTGACGACGACAGCAACAGTGCGTCAAATGTCAAATTATTTTTACATGCTTTTCTTATGGAGGTGAAAGTGGTGAAAATGTTGCAACGACGGTGAGTGATTGCAACAAAGTTGCAGTCGTCGTCAATGTGTTCAGTACATTATGTTCACCTTACCCCATGTTCGCCGATAGGACAGTGTTCAACCTCTGTTGATCTTTATGAAAGCTTTAACTGTTTCACATTGAACAGGAAAATATGTTGCTCGTCATACAAGCGATCATAGGTTGCAAGCATATATCCGAGTTGCAAGATTTAGCGTAGCGTGTGAATACATCTAACATAGTGTTGACCTAAAGGTTAGAAAACCCATGAAAGTTTGGTGATGGCGGATGATGGTAGACCTGACACCGGAAAGGACGAGTAATGAAAAGAAAAATCTACTCGTTCACTTCTGTATTGGATATTCAACTGGTCGACACGTTTTCGGATTTTTTTTCTTTTGGTCGTTCCAACGCTACGCTGCTGTTTGCTTCATCTTTTTATACACTTCTGTATTGGATATTCAACTGGTCGACACGTTTTCGGATTTTTTTCTTTTGGTCGTTCCAACGCTACGCTGCTGTTTGCTTCATCTTTTTTATATACTTCTGTATTGGATATTCAACTGGTCGTCACGTTTTCGGATTTTTTTCATTTGGTCGCTCTAACGCTACGCTGCTGTTGGCTTCATTTTTTATATAATCTTGTCACCAAGCTGTTCCTTGAGCTGGACGCCAGTACCTATTCTCAGTTGAAGACTCTTTTAAAACTTCACCTGACGTTTTTGGTTCAGGCTGAAGTGCATCGGAGAAAAATCCGTATACGTGTGGTCAGCAGACTTGGTCGCTGCCAGTACAAGAGCCATCCGCGTCACCGAAGATAGTAGACACCGCCACTTCCCCTGGTTTCATCTCCAACAACATTTAAAGGCTAAAAGTCAAAGAAGGCAGGCATACGTTCAAGGGTCATATAAAGGGCAGAAAAGTCGCGCATAACAGGTTAGAAGTTTTCGATATCGACCATTTTGTGGAGGCCTTCGGGCTGTCAAATTGTGCTATGTATTAATTTTTTTTTATTTTGAATACCTGTGTAATTTTAACGTTAATTAAAGAGAAAAAAAACTTCATTATAAAGTAACTTACTTAAAATTTAACTTAACTTAAAATTTGCATTTAACAATCTGTGAAATAACACCCCTCTATTTTGCCATGATTTTTTTTGTTTTTTTTCATTTTCAAGTTCATAAACGTCAATAAAATTTCGTTTTTCAATGTTTAGTATCTACAAGTAATAATTTGGTACCAAACTGTTATGTGTTGTAGTTTTGAATTCTAGTTTTAAATTATACCTATATGGGCCACAAAAAGGGAAAAAAAGTCCGATAAAATAAAGGGGGCGTTCCTATAAAGTCTAGAGAATAAAAAACCCAATTAAAAGAATTGTTTAAATATTGTCAAATGTAGACAAATATATATATGTTTATTGTAAGTTTGTCTTCTAAAAAATCGTAAATGCAAATAATTTTTGTAATTATAACAAAGGAAAAAAAAAACTCAAAATTATTATATATTGTATTTAAGATTTGTATGAAATTTTTCTGGCAATTTCAGCCTATAATAAATGTATTAAAATTAATCGTTGCCTTATATTGTTCTGTTTGATGTTTGTTAGCTAGAATTATGTGTGAGTAGAATTTACTTCAGGGTGGTGTTTTAAGAGAAGCCCAGGCGAGGGCATTTTTGTTTACAGCAGGGATACCCAAAAAATGGCGAAAAGGGTGTCACGGATCGATATCCACCGGATGTTGATATGGGGTGGGCCAGCCATGGGCAAAACTACATCCGTCTGTCCACTAAGCCGCGAAGATGATGAGCTGTTGTGTTGAGTTGTGTTGTGCTTGCTATTTCTATTTTCTTCTCCTTCCTATATTTATAGACACGATTTATTTTTTTTTCTACTGTGAGCAGAACTACCTGGTATTTTGAAACTAAACCGAACCCACATATCCGGCGAGTTCAAGCTGTGGAACTAGCGTGTCGCCCAGTTTCCAAACTACCTAGCCAGCGGTGTTGCCACCGCGGTGACCACTCGGCACGTAATGCCACCTAAATGGCATTCCGATGCAAGAGCCATGCCACAACCCATAGCAGCTACATACCAGTTTTCACTATCAAAACATACATACGGAGAAAAGAATCGGTTCTGAACCTATCAACACACAAAAAAAATATATTTGACACAAACATAATATCGAAGGATACTATTTTTTATAGCAAACAAGTTAATTTTTACAAGAAATGTTTTTTTATTTTACGGCAAACATAAAATGTTTTCCGGAAGCAAATTATGTTCACTGCAAATAAGCTTATTTGTTGCAATATATATATTATGTTTACTGCAACATAAAATTATGTTTGTGGCAAGTAACTTATTTGTGGGTTTATTGTATTTTAATTATTTATTATTACTTAATTTATTCCTTTTTAATTGTTGCTCTTTGAGGTTTGCCATTGCTTGCGGCTGAACAGAAATATTAATTTAATTGAAGAGACTTTTTGAAAAACTTTCTGCTCGGACTGGAATTGAACCGTGGCTCTTTCGCTTACGAGTCAAGCACACTATCAGTAGGCTACGCCTGACTAAAGCCACTGATAAACATGGTATTACTTTCAGAAACATAAAATATGAATATTGTGAAAATATGAACGCATCAATCAAAATATGTTTACCTGGAACTGTAAGCAAACATTGAAATGCTTGTCACAATAATATCAATATGTATGATCAACAAAATATGGTCAGAATTGCGAAATATATTTACGGTAAATAGAAATATGTTTGCTACAATCAAAGTCTATAATAAAATTTTTCTGCGTGTGTTGCGCTCAGTCATTGCCCTTCATGTGTACAATGCAACAAAAGAGTGCAATTCGCAAAAAGGTAAAATTTTTGAAAAAATATTTCTGACAAATATGACATGTTCTTGGTAAAAAAATTTATTATTTTACTGCAAACATATTTTGGAATTGTTCTCCACAAAAATATTTTTTGTCGCATCAATAAAAATATGTTTACCTGCAATTGTAAGCATACATTGAAATGCTTGTCACAAAAATAGCAATATGTATGATAAACAAAATATGGTTAGAAAAGCGAGATATATTTACGGTAAATAGAAATATGTTTGCTACAATCAAAATCGAAAATGTAATTTTTCTGCGTGAAGTGATAAGTCCCCAACTGATAGGGACCTGTCCCAATTCTGCCACCAACATATGAAACTGACTGGTCACTTTTACATGGCGTTGTCATTGACAAGGGTCAATTGTCACCTGTTGCACCACCTAAGACCTAAGTTCAGTGACCGTCCTCGAAAAACAGAAAATGAAATCTGTCCCGTAACAGGCACAAGAAACCTGTTCCGTGACGAGTTATATCAGACCTGTCCTGCGATAGCTGTTCATTGGAGCTGTCACGGGACCAGTAAATTAAGGACAATTGACTCTACTTTCTGAATGAATTCCAAAAAAGTATTGTTTTTTACCTTTTTTCTTACCTATTGTTAAGTATTGTTTAAAAAAAGCTCTTTGAATCTAGTGCTCTAGTGCCCTTATTTCTGAAGAAATGTTTTTCTTTTTTTTATGATATTGTTTGAAGTTTATTCATGAACACACTTTCTTTCAAGTATCTTCGAAAACAGAAGTCAGGGGCAGACTCAAAGCTGTTATGTATCTTGCTACATAAATGGCTAATCAGTGTGAAGCTTATCTAAGATCTTATCTGTCATTTATAATGTAAAATAATCTTCAAGTTGTGTTCTGTTTTATAAGCCAGAAATGGATAAAAAATATTAAGTACCAAAGAAATATAAGGTAAATAACTTAAACTCCGTCGCACAGTGGTTTGCTAATGTTCGTGAAACTAGCCCGTAATGGTTTTTAGCAACAGGCTAATAATTCTTATAAAGGTTGTCGCTACTAGTACCCTTATTAAAATGCACTTTGATTTTTTTGTTTTCGATAAATTGGGACCAAAATATCTTGACACTGGCTGAAAAGGACTGCTTTTTTATGCCACCTATCGACAAGAATATGTATTAAAAAAAAAAAAATATTTTTGAATTTATTATGTTTTTTATGCTTATAACTAATGTCTCTAGGCCAGGCTCGTAGCCAGGATTTTATTTGGGGGTAGGGGGTGCGGACTTTGATTACAAAAATGTATTATCACCAATATGATATACAAAAAAAGGTTATTAGACTTTATCATGCAAAATTGATTACATTATTATTTTATTTTTCCCCTCTTTTTCTTCAGAGTTAAAGTCGTCACCATTGCTACGGATATATGTTTATCGAGCTCATTTTAAAAAAGAACTCATATGATTTGTCTTTTATTTCCTATCAAATGATCAAACTGAGAATTATTTCATTGTCTGTTGAAAAACGTAATTGTAAGAAATTTATTAAAGTATGTACTTTGAGAAATTTTGGTTGAAACCATAAAATATATATTCATAAATAAATCAGCAATCGATCATTTCGTAAGGAAGAGGCTTACAGGTTGCCACCTCATAGTTATTTTTAACTTAACTCAGCATTAATTCAAAGCATTGTTGACATACCTCGACCTAAAAGGTAAAAGGGCTTAAGTCATTTAAGTCCTTTTTCGAGTTATTCCAATTACATGAAATATTTTTCTTAGCTCTACAAAATGCACTTGTCCCAATCCTTAAAATGCATTTACTGTCTACTTTATGAGCATTTTTCTGAAAATTTTTGTATGTAGCTTCGAACAAAATAAAATTTCCAAATTACTTTCTTTGCCATGGGCCTAAATACATTTAAGCCCTTTTACCTTTTACCTTTTACGTCGAGATACTATGTATATAGTAGTAAAAATGCAAGTTTTTGCTTGTGATAACTTCGTTTTCGACCAATCAGTTTCAATAAAATTATTTAAGAGAAATAAATTTTTGTTATCATTTAAAAGAAAAAACGATTAGGGGGCACCAGATCAAAATTTTGTAAAAATTACAAGGAATATAAAAATGGTGGAGCCCACGTTTTATTTAACAGAGAAAAAACCATACCCCCAGAATTGTTTCTTTTGTGTGCTCTAATAAAAAAATCCTTGTAAAAACTGAATATCATTAAATCAGTCCACCCTAAAACTCATACGTTGGTAAAAGGAAGTAAAAAGCAGAAAGTGAGCTTGAAATCATTCCAATTCTTAAAAAATAAAAAGTATGCAGGATTTTTGAAAAGTATCTAAAATCGGTTCAGGGGAATAACGCCCGATGAAATAACGCCCAAAATAAAATATGGAAAGAGCCCAAAAATTTTCCATACAAATACGGGCGTTACTTTATAATGAATTAAGGCCCAAAATGTTGGGCTTTATTGCATTTTAATTGGGCCTCATTTCAGTTTTCTATTTTTTGCATTATTTCATTATGAAACTAAGCCCAGAAATAGAAAAATGAAATAAAGCCCTAAAATTTTTCCTACAAACTTGAACGTTATTTTATAATGAAATAAGACCAAACATTTTTTGGCTTTGTTTCGTATATTATTTTAGACATTTATTTTTTTCCCAAAAAAATGGGTCTTATTACATTTTCGGTTTGGGCGTTACTTAATTTTTTGGTCTTCATTTCGTTTTTGATTTTTGGGCGTTATTTCATTTTTGTAAGCCCAAAATATTTTGGGCTTTAATTAGTTTTTTTATTGGACGTTATTTCATTGGGTGATATTTACCTGAACCTCTTAAATCAACCACTTGAAACTTTGGCTTGCAGGTTGACACCCCTTAAAAAATTGCTAATATCTAAAAACACTCAACATCTACAAACAGGCGCGTATTCAGAAAAAAATTTCGAGGGGGTTTTTAATTTTTTGTTAGACAACTTTTTTTTTATTATAATTCTATAATTATAGTGGTCTCATGCTTCATTGTATGAAAGGGTTGTCCGCATTCCCTAATTGCAGAATCAAACAAAGCAAACAGATTTAAATGTATTACTACAAAACGCCCTTACATATGGCTTTAATATATGTAATTGATCAATTTCGGTCAAGGTCAAGTATAATTGAATATCTGGCTGTTTCGTGGCCGGTTTTCAGTTTAACACTTAAGATAATAATAATATATTTTTTTTCCAACGAATTCGACTAGCGTTAATATTTATTGTGAAAAGACTACAATACATAGAGACTTAAAATTTCTTTACGTAAATAATATATAAAAAAAATTTTCACAGTACATTTTTTGTTTGATTTGAAAAGCATCTTCTCCTTGCTAGGTTGCATAAAGAAAGTAGTCTTTTTCAGAACACTTTGGTCCCAATTTATCGGAAACAAAAAAATTAAAGTGCATATTAATTAGATTACGACAACCTTAACTACTATTACTACTATTATTATTATTTAACTACTTTTGAGTTTGGTTACAATTTTCCCCCGCTACGGGGATCAAAAGTATTGAAAATTACAGGATATTTTTAAAAGTCACGTTAAATTTTTTCTATTGGGCAAAACTTAAAATTTCTAGTAAAAGTAGTAGCTACAAGTACCCTTATTAAAATGTACTTTGATTTTTTTGTTTCCGATAAATTGGGACCAAAATATCTTGATACCGGCTGAAAAGGACTGCATTTTTATGCCAACTATCGACAAGAAGATATATTTAAAAACATAAAAAATTTATTTTGGAATTTTTTTATATTATTTACACTGAGAATAAAAACATATTTTAAAATTACACAAAAAATTTTAAAATAGAAATTTAACGCTTTTGCGTTTCTACAAAAAAAAAAATTAAAATTAGCGTATTATATTTTCAACTATAAGCTCATTTATTTTTTTATAATATTCTCTTATCATTTCTTTGCAATAACAAGAAATACATCGCTATCTGAGATTGAGTGGAAAAATTATGTGCATTAAAATCTTTGGCAAAAATTGCCAGACAATTGAGAAAAAGCCGAGAAAAACCAGGATTTTACATTGGATTGTGTGAAAATAATTTCTAAATTATTTCTGCAAATAATGAATATTAGATGAAATAAAAACTAATTGCATTATTTGATTTTCTATGATTTAAATAAAAAATCTAAATGTTTGATAATTTAAATCCTTCTTGATTTTAAATACAAATTCTAGTTGTTTGATAGTTTAAAATGGTTTATTGAGCTTTAGGTCAGGCTAGAACAATTAATTGCTCTAACTAATTTTTTCCAAAGAAACAACAGTGACAACTTTTTCAATATGAAAAAGAAAACATCATTCAATTTATTATTTTAATATTTGAAATATTTCAATATTTTAAGCCGCAATAAAAAACAAACTTCATCGAATGGAGTCAAATTATGGTATTCGAGGGGTTCCAGGGGTCGCTAATTGCGAAGTTGACGTCAAACACTCGAAAAAATTAAATTAAATTTAAAATTAAATTAAAAATGGCATCGAAAAAATAGCGGTTTAATTTTATCGTTTTTTATTTAAGAACAATCTTTTCAAATTATGCTTTAAAATATTTTTTTTTCAATACTAAAGTTTTCGTTTTAAAGTTTTTTTTAAACAAATGTATTTAAACTGAAAATGCTTACTATAAGAGTAAAATATACATTAATTTGAAAAAACTTTTGTTTTAAATTGAACTGTACAAACATTTGAGTTTAACTTAAATGAAATTGACTTGTCGGCCTTTGTAGTCCAGTGGAGAGTGCGCTAGACTATCAACCCAGAGGTAGTTGGTTCGAATCCGAGTTCGGGCATGGTTCTTTGCACTTTCTTTATTCTTTCCTACATTTAAGAATTATGGGAAAACTAAAAATCCACAAATAAATTTTGGAAAATATGGAATTAATGGACAGGAACAACTAAGAGCTGGAAATGCTTGCCGAGGTTAAGGCATAACACTAGCCTCGGTTATAAGCAATTCAAATTGTCTTTCACGTTTGTTTCGCCTAATCAATAAGTCACGTATGGTTTCAATACATTCTCCCTCTAATAATCTATCCCTTTCCTTTCAGGTGAAAGACCGAACCTTGTTTGTATATAGCGCGTGCCTTGGTTCTTTGATCTTTAAAAAAAAGAATTATTTCAAGCTCTATTTCAAAAACAAATTCATTTAATATGAACACAGTTTCATTAAATTCAGTGTTCCCTTAAAAAAAAAAATTTTAAATCTATATATTTTTGTGAAAATTCTCTAATATATGCCCTTAAAAAATGTTAAGTCTATATATTATAGTTTTTTCACAAAAAATGTTTTAAATTGAGTCATTTTATTTTTGATCTACTTTGATCAAGATATTTGTCGTGACCATAAACACATAACGGCTGCCATGTTGTGCTGAGTGTTTATCCTGAAGCTCGTTAAAATTCGTTCATTTCGGGGGAGGGGACTTAGCCCCCAAAATCCCCCTGCGTACGCGCCTGCCTACAAACGTCAACAAACGTAAGAGACGCCAATCAAACGGCATTTAATAGTTGAAATGTGCGAAATATTTGTAGTTTGTTAGACCTTTAAAGCAAATTCAAAAAAATTCCAACAGTTTTTATTTTTTTGCAGTGTGATTTCGCACTAGTGTGCTATTTAAAGTTTTATATTACGGAAAAATTTTAAATTCAATTAGTAGTTTCTAATTAAAATTTTGGTATGCTGTTCATGTCATCAATAAAATATTTAAATTTTTTTAAGCATCATTCCTAACATTCCTTATGAAAAAGAAGTTCAAACATATGAGGCAGATGAGTTCCAAAATTCATATGTTATGTTTATTCTATACCTTGAGGCAATGCCAACATCTGCCAAGGAGATAACATATTTTTTTTTCAATAAATTCCTGCCCTAAATGTTAAAATTCCTTTGAACAACTTTATGTTTTCATACAAATTGGAAGGATGTATTCGAAATTTCAAAATCAATTATCTCGGTTTTTTTTTATTTGGCATATTATGTTTTTACAATAAAGCGCTTCAATTTATTCTTAGAATATTTCTAATGCAACATAATAATGTGCTTTCATAAACATTCTGTTTAGGAAATTGAATTAAAGTCATACTAATTAAGCGCATTTCTCATGGCCTCTAAAAATCGAAGCCAATGCTGTGGCCAACAGACTATGTTAAAATAACATAATATAGCTCGATAGTAACAGACTTATTCATGCTGCTGATAGAGGCGTTCATTGAACATAGTTGATTGTATTGCTCGCTTGTTGTCCAGAGCTTCTGGTCATTCAGTTTTCAATTGACGATCGTTGGCGCCAATCGTGACCACTCTGTGCTGGACTACAAAGTTTAAGCTCCAATAAAAAATTTTCAAAACGCGCTATTGTTAATGTTAAAGTGTAAGTTTATTGAAACAAAATTTTTTCTACTTCTTTAAAAGAAAAATTTTAAGTAAATAATTCCTAAAATTTATATTATGTTGAACTAGAAAATAAATAAAAAGCAAAGCTTAGCGATCTTTGTGCCAAAATAATGTATGTACTATGTGTGGTCAGCGAAATTTCACTGTAAACAAAAGCAAACAAAAGCCTATGACAGTGTAAACAACATACCATTAAAAATACCGCACATTCTTATGTACACATTAAGTAAATACTTAACATACGGCATAAAATTAGAAAATTAAAAAACAACAATCGAAAAAACAACAAATAAAAATAAAAAAAAAAACAAATAACAATAAACAGTGTTAATGATTGTTTAAAAAGGTTCACATGGCAGCAATTAAAAAAAACCAAAAAATAGGCGGCTCATTGAAATTGGAGTCCAAGAGAATTAATTCAAGAGCTTTTTCATGATAATACAGCTGTGAAGTTGTGAAAATGTGACAGACGTAAGTTTAAAGTGGAGTGGGCTAAAAATATAAAAATTCTTCAAATAGCTATAAAACAATGTTGTTTTTAAAACAATAAGGGTATTCACGATGTGGTGTATTTGTGATGAATTTTTACAATATTTACAACTTATAGTGAACGAATCTTCAATAAAAAATTCTATTTTTTAAATTAGCTGATTTTTTTATGTACTTTTGTTTGGAAATATAAATTGAAATCATCATTCAACTTAAGAAAATCAAAAAAAAAAAAATTGAAACGAAACACTAAGTTATATTAATTTTTATTAAATAAGTTTACAGCGCAGCTGGTAGCATCCTCTATGTTGGGTATAAATACTTTTGCGATCAGCTGATCAAATACTCAACAAAATTTACAAAGAATACAATAGGGTTTCGTCGTTGTATTTTTGCTACAGGGTTGTATTTGTTCTTGTAGTTTTACAAAATTTACTGCAAATATCAAATTTATCAAAAATACACAATACAAGGGCAAATACAAAACATCGTAAAGACCCCTAATAATTATAGTTTGATAGTCTAAAAATTTCCTTAAGCTTAGTCCACTGCTATGTATTTGGTTTTTATAAATAGTTTAAAATGCTTGCCTTAAGTAAATTAGAATTTAACATATTCTAGAATCAAGCAAAAGAATTTTCCGTTACAAGCAAATTTTGTTCCAAAGCTGTACATATAATAAAACTGTAAAAAAATCTGCATATTGCATTATTTTTCCAAATTCTTTTTGCACTGAACATTTTGAACGTTGTAGATTCCAAAAAGTTAATTTTTCAAAATATTGTATGTCTGCCTGTCTGTCTGTTAGAACGCGCATCATGTGAAAAATACTGGATGGACTTTCTTCAAACTTCACATGCAGGTTCCTTACGTCCCTGTCCTGTTTCTTACGTCCTAATTTTTATCTATTTAAAGTGAGTGAGTTAAAAATTAGAAATACGTTTAAATAACATATCAAAGAGTTTTTGGTAATTAAAAGGGCTACAAACACGACCTGGACAGTTTTTTTTATCTCTAATGAGTACCCTACAATATGCATTTTTTTTATCCAATATATGTTAATGTAAACTAACTTTTTCAATTTTCTTAAAGATAATTAAGTAAAAAAAATTTCCGATTGATTGACACCAATAACATTCCCATATCTTGAAAACTATAGAAAATCTTAGTACAATGTATTTTTGTATATAACATCATTACCTACAGCAAAAAAAACTATTCCCAATTCAAAGTTTTGACTTGCGAATAGCTTTTTTGTGTTTTCATATATTTCATTCAATCTCCTTTTGTCTAAAAGTTTTATTAAATTACTTGCAAAAAATTAATGCAACAATTTCGTTAGCTAAGGTCCAAAAATATCTTTTTTTTTCAAAAAATGGTACAAAAGTTGTTTTGTTGTAAAAATAATAAAATCCGAAAATTGTAGTTTTTATACTCTTTCATATGACGTATGAAACTACCACTCCAAAAAGTGTTCTACAACTCCTAAACTACCAGAGATAGAGCAAAATGCATTTCGACAAAAAAAGTATCCTGCCTTAAGGGCGATGCCATGGTGATCATTTTCATGCATGAATCGTTCTTGTATGATATTTTAGTTTGGATTTTAGGGCGAATTTATGGCGAAAAAAGAAAAAAAAAATAAAAATTCACAAAAAAGGTCATATGAAATTAACATGAAATCTTTAAAATTTTTAAAACTCTTCCAAGGATGCAGTCTTGTAGGCGGAGGCTTAGCAAACATTTTGGAACATAAATCGTCCTTTTATGATGAAGGGTTTAGGAGTTATGGCTCAAAAACGAAAAAAAAGATAGAAAATCACAAAAAATGAAAAAATAAGATTCTTGAAAAAAAAAATACTTTTTTCTAAAAATGCAGTCTTGTGTATAAATGTATTAGAAAATTTTTGGTGCATAAATCGTCCTTGTAGATTGTATGGTTTGGGAGTAATGACGAAAAAACCACATGTTTTTGGCCAACTACCACTCCAAAAAGTGTTCTACAACTGCTAAACTACAAGAGATGGAGCAAAATGCATTTCGACAAAGAACAAACCCGCCTTAAGGACAATGCCATGGTGATCATTTTCATGCATGAATCGTCCTTGTCTGATATGTAGTTTGAATTTTAGGGCGAATTTATGGCTAAAAAAAAAGAAAAAAAATAAAAATTCAGAAAAAAGGACATATGAAACTAACATGTAATCTAATTTCTAAAAATCTTCCAAAATTCAGTATCAAAGGCAGAGGCTTAACAAACATTTTGGTACATAAATCGTCCTTTTATGATGTATGGTTTAGGAGTTATGGGTAAAAAACGAAAAAAACTAGAAAATCACCAAAAATGACGTAGAAAACTAAGATTCTTGAAAAAAATATTTTTTTCTAAAAATGCAGTTTTGTGTATATATGTATTAGAAAACTTTTGGTGCATAAATCATCCTTGTAAGATGTATGGTTTGGGAGTTATGACGAAAAACTATTGCAGTTTGACACAAAATTGGTTTTTCTATTTTTATAAGAAAAATACAAGGGTACCCCTTTTGATTTTTGTGATGAAATCAATTTTTTTGCAGCATAAAATCTATTTTTTCATACCAGCTGAATTAATAAAACTGAAATTTTTCGCATGAAAAAGGAATTCTGAAGATTTAAGAAATTGCATCAACTATCAGACTCAGCTTATTTTTTTTTTATTTTTGATACAAACCAATTGTCATTTTCCAACTGGAACAACTTCTAGAAAATTTTGGAAGTTTGGTGTCCACTTTCCTTTTATTTTTTTTTATAAATTTAAAACCAGTAAATTCAGCTTAAAACTAAAAACAATTTTTGATTGCAAAAAACAGTGATACAATTATTCCTTCGTTAAAAAAACACGGTTAATTTTTTAGCTAATATTTTTATAGGGGTAAACTTAAAATTCAACATGTTTTTCAATATTCCAGAATTAAAAAACATTTAATCCATAAGTGTTTATTAGAGCGATATAAGAGTAATACCGGGTATATCAGCTAGTATCCTAATATTAAGTTTACTTGCCTTACAGTTATCACCATTTTGACTTGAAATTGCAACTTTTACACTTCAAATTAAATTTTTTACAAATCATATTCAACATTTTAGATTCCAAATTTATCTTTTTACACATACAATTTAATTATTAACTATAGTTTTGACTTTTAAGCAGTTAAATTGGAATTGAAATGTATTGGGGGTTGGAATTAATTTTAAAGGTTTTTTTTCGGTTTTTGAGCATTTATTTAAAAACAACGGTACAATGTATATTATTCAAAGTATTGTCCATCGTTAGCTATAACATTTTCCCATCTTTCTGGCAGCATATGGATTCCGCGCCGGAAGAACGATTCGTCTTTTGAGGCAATTCACGAATCGACCCATTTTTTGGTATCCTCGTAAGAAGTGAAGCGCTGCTCAGCCAAGCCATGCGTCATCGATCTGAATAGGTGGTAGTCGGAAGGGGCTATGTCTGGGCTATAAGGCGGGTGGGGTAGCACATCCCAATTCAGCGCCTCCAACGTTTCCTTGACGGTTCTTGCAACATGTGGCCGTGCGTTGTCATGTTGAAAAACCACTTTGTCGTGTCTTTTGGCATATTCCGGCCGTTTAACCTTTAATGCTCGGCTCAATTGCATCAATTGTTGTTGGTAGCGTTCCCCAGTGATGGTTTCGTTAGGTTTTAGCAGCTCATAGTACACGACACCCTTCTGATCCCACCAAATACACAGCATAAGCTTGGCGCCATGAATATTCGGCTTGGCCCTCGATGTTGATGCATGGCCGGGTGGTCCCCACGATTTTTTTCGCTTAGGATTATCGTAATGGATCCACTTTTCATCGCCAGTGACAATACGATGCAAAAAACTCTTCCTTTTATGCCGTTGAAGCAGTTGTTCGCACATGCAAAATCGCCGTTCAACGTCTCTCGGCTTCAACTGGTACGGCACCCAATTTCCTTGCTTTTGAATCATTCCCATGGCCTTCAAGCGTTTGCCGACCGTTGATAAGCCGACTCCCAATGATTCTGACAATTCTTGAAGGGTTTGACACGGGTCTTCATCGAGCAAAGCCTCCAACTCCTCATCTTCAAACTTTTTCGGCTGGCCCGGACGCTCTTTGTCTTCCGTATCAAAATCACCACTTTTAAACCGACGGAACCAGTACTCACAAGTAGAAATCGATGGAGCATAGTCCCCGTAAGCCTCAGTAAGCGTGCGTTGTGCTTCAACCGCTTTTTTCTTCAAATGGAAGCACAAAAGTAAACCTTCCCGCAAATTGCGTTTTGTTGGAACGAAAGTCGACATGTTCACAGAGAAAAAAATATATGTTGTTTACACTTCAGTGGAATGACACATACTGAAAAATGAAGCTTAGACAATGTGCTTTGAAAAGAATATAGTCACAGGTGTGCCCGATGCGATCTATTGATAGTTACGCCATCTCTTAGAAAACCTTTAAAACTAATTCCAACCCCCAATAATTTGGTGTTAAAAAAATTCCTTAAAAAGGTTTTTTTTATTTTGAGATTCAACTAAAAAATGTTAATTTTAAAGTAATAACTTTTCAACATCAACGTGAATGTCATGTTTATTTTTTTGCTCTGTTCGAAACAAGTACATAAACCGATCCGAAGATGCTAACAGCATGTGCATAACATCCTCATTAATAAATTTTCTAGACGCTTGTAACGCCGATAAGGAGGCGTGGCCGGTATAGAAAAGTATATATATTCTTGATCAGCATCACCTCCTGAGTCTATTTAGCCATTTACGTCTGCCTGTCTGACAGCCGTAATGTTATAGCTATCGTAACGAAATTCACTGTATAAACTTTTTATTAAAAAATAGAGGTCAAGTTCGAAAATGAGCCAAATCGGGTGAAAACCAGTGACTTAACGGTAAGACCTCTTTAAATTCCACCAAAATTAATCTTATGATTTTAAATTTTGTACATTGGCTTTCACTTTTAATATGAACTTTGAGTATGAAATTAAGAAAAATCGGATGAAAACCACGCCTACCTCCCATACAAAGGTACTTAGCCAAACGGTAAAATCTCTTTAAATTCCACTAAAATTAATCTATAGACTTCAAATTATGCACATAAGCTTTAACTTTTAATATGCACTGTGAGTATAAAATTTGTAAAAGTAGAATAAAAATCACGTCTACCTCCCATACAAAGTGAGTTTACTAAAACGGTAAAATCTCTCAAAATCTCTCTCAATGCCGCAAAAATTAATCTAATGACTTCAAATTTTACACATAAGCTTAAACAATTAAAACATATCTACTTTAAGTATGAAATTTGGAAAAATAAGCTGAAAACCACGTCTACCTCCCATACAAAGTGAGTGTACCAAAATGGCAAAACCTCTATCAATTCCGCTAATGACTAACACTAATCTAATGACTTCAAATTTTGCACAAAAGCTTTACAATTTAACAATTGATGTACGATATTTGGAGAAATCTAAAGAAAACCATGGCTACCTCCTATACAAAGTGACTTTATGAAATCAGTAAAACCACCTTAAATTCCACAAAAATTACTACAATAGCTTAAAATTTTTCAAAACTGCAAATTCCGACCTCCTTCCCTACAAAGTGACGTCATCATAATAGCAAAATCTTTATAAATTCCAAAAAAATTTATATTTGAATTTGATGTTGTGCACAAAAGCTGTGTAATAAATAAGAAGGACTGCGAGTTTCAAATCTGATATATTTAGATAAAAATCGCGACCAATAAATACAACATTCAAGACTTCAAATAATTTAAAATACGGCAGTGGGGCTATTTTAACTTTGGACCAGTCGAAGACAATTCCTTAATAATTTTAATAATTATTTTATATTAAATAAATGGCAATAGTTAATTAGTTAAAGTCAATTTCTTTACATGAAATACAATATTTATGCATAACAGTGAAATATACTGTATAATAACAGAACGATTTTTACTCATAACTTCTCAAGAAATTATCTCAGTATTGCATTGGAAAATTTTAATAGTGGTAAGTTTACGAAAACCTAACTGCACAACTGCACAAGACCTCAGGTCCTCCACTGCACTGGCAAGTGAACTTAATCGTGAACACCCCTACTATTTTTCAATTGGGTAAGTGTTTTATGAAACAAGTTGAGCGAAAATTCTGTGTTTTTTGCATAAAAATTCGGATATTAAACTTGATTCAGCAAACATTTATTCTGCATAAAAAATTACTTCAAAAATTTTCGAATGCAGTCGAAAGACTTCAATTGACTTCAAGCAATTTTACAATTTCAGTGATATAAAATAAGATTTCGACTGACTTCTAATGATTTTATTAACTTCAAATTGGTTACAACTAAATGCAATCTACGACTTCAAGGAGCATGACTTCAATGGAAATTATAACCAATTGTTCAAAGACTCCATTGTACTAGATTTCAAAGTCATGACTTCAAAATTATTGCTGATGCCATGAAATCTAAAAATGATTCAATGACGTAAATCATTTATTTTTGATTCAGTGCCAGTCTTTAATTGCATGAATGCAATTTTATACAACATTAAAAGAAATGATTTACGTCATTGAATCATTTTTAGATTTCATGGCATCAGAATAATTTTGAATTTACCGTCAAAATGTTTTTCATTTAATTTTTTTTTAATTAGTAAAGTAATTATTGAAGAAAATAAGGCCTGAATGTAAAACATTTTTAATTTTATAAAAAAAATTTATTGTTTTTAATGTTTGTAAACTAGTGTTATTAGCAGATATTTTATAACCATTAAACAATGTCATCTTGATTAAATAATCTCACGTGACTATAAAGACGCTGATAATAAATAGTTACTTTGTTCGAAAATTAATTTGTATAATTGCATCAACGGAAAGAGATGCACTTGTCCCAAATGCGGCTTGTTTGTTGTTTGTCTAATTTTTTTCCATATAAATGCACTGAAGGAAACATAAGAAACCCAACAACAAGTACACAGCAATGGATATAAAAGTTTGATCAAAATGAAATTGAAATTAGTGCAAAAAAACTCGCAAAACAAAATGATGAGTATGACGATATAGTCGAAGAATTGGCGGGGAAAAAATAAGAGGGTGGTCTGAAAAGCTTTCGACCTGGTAATGAAGAGAACTGAAACAATGGCAGCTTTTGTCAATAAAAGCTGGGGATTGTGGTAGGGTATCTTTAGACAGGTACTCACCAAAATTTCAGTACAGGTACTCACCAAAATGACTAAAATTTTGGTGAGTACCCAGTCACCATGGGCGGGGATCGTTAATGATTTCAGCCGGTGATAATGATACTTTGAAAGTCTCCCCTGTATTTTTTATTTCGTGCAAATCGAATGCACAAATGTATATTAAGTTATACAATGATGTGTTTATTAAGTTCACATGCTATAAATAAAAGGATAACTGGACTTTTGAGCAGTAGGGCGCACAGTGTCGTGTTTTCAGATAAACGGCGGCCAAAAATAGAAGGAGTTATCGTAGAAGAATGAAAATTGGTACACATTACTATTATAAGTAGGAAAGGAAAAAACGAAGTTTTGCGAAAATCGGCCCAAGGACTCGCCCACCTCCCATATATACTGAAATGAAAAAACTTATATTTTCCAAAATTGTTGTTGGAATTGAAGCAAAGTTGGCTCGATATGTCTCTGATATATTACTAAAAACTGTGGTGAGTTATATGAAATTATCTTAAAGGACACGTTTACCTCCCATATATCCTGTAATAAAAAAAAAAAAATTATATTTTCCAAAATTGTTGTTGGAATTGAACCAACGATTGTTGGCTCGATTTGTCCTTCATGTATTTTTTATTAGTATATTTAATTTCATTTAATTATCTTACAAAACACGTCTACATCCCATATGTCCTTGATACCAAATAAGAAAATCATTTTCTATATATATTATAAAAACATTTTTTTTCATTTGCCCATTACTATTATTATATTTAATAAGAGAGAGGACACAGATATTTTCTAAATTCATTATTATTCATTAACAAAATATCAAGGAAATGATTAAATAAATAAAACTACAAAATTTTTTCTTATTCACTAACGCTGTCCATTATCCGTATCACTCGATTCGTACTGACTTAAAAAATGTTCTGCTATTATAGTTTCAGAACATTCCTCAGTGTTGGATTCACTTTGAATAAGAAATTGTTTTATTTCATTATAATTCTTAGCCTTCTTATTATTTGCTTTTCTATGAATAGTAATATTTGGTTCAGAATGCAAAATCATTCTTTCAATTAAATCCTTATTGGTTGACTCGCGACTATTTTTTCTGGTATGATTTAATCGGCTTTTTCTAAAAACTTTATGAGTTGTTTCTATAGCTTCCTCCGACAGCATTCCAACAGGTATTTTTGAATATTTTATGACTTCTACACCATGAACAAGAATTTTATGAACTGTGGCTGGCATGTAATACCAAGCGTAATTTTCAATGTACAAATACCATGTATCTCTTAGAAGCTGATCAAAATTGTTGACATTGATTTCGTCATCACTAGAAAGTGTTTTAAAAATATATGAAAAATTTCGAATAAGGGTGTGATCAACTTCGGTTATTTTGGAAGACATTTCAATATTGTTAAAAAATCGTCTTGCTGTGTTACCATCATTCGATGTTCCATAACCAGTCTTACTTACTTTATCGACCAATAGCCCCATCTCCTCTTTGAATTGAGCTTGAATTTTATATTTTCTTTCACTAACAATGTTTTTATCGTCTGGTTTACAAACTTTCCAAATTCGAAGCGGAAGTCTATATGATATGTGAAGGACACATTCAAAAAACTTAATCCAAGCATGTAAGGTTGATAATCCATATTTATAAAACTCCTCGCTTTTTACGTTTCGTTTTAAGACATCAACTGAATTCATTTCAGACGGTTTTGCCAAACAAGCAAAGCATGATGAACTGCTCTTGTTTTCTGTTAAAACATTCAAGACAGCTCCATCTATCATCGTTAGATGCATATTGAAATGAACATTAAAGCTAGTGTCACCTGATACATATGTGTATGCTTCCAATCTATCTATTTCTGTTTGAATACTGTCTTTTACAGATTTGACCAAGGATGGATTTTCTTTTTGTAAATAAAACTGAATTGGTCGACAGTGTTTAGTGGAAGAATGTTTAATATTATTCCATACTACTGTTTCACTACCCCAGTTTAAAAAATCTTAACGGCACAAATGAGACAATAAAAAGAAACTCATCGTTGGAATCCGGGTCATTAAATTTCTGTTTGTAATTGCTATGCCCTGAACTACCGTCAAACCCCCATTTAATATCGCAAATAAGGTCATCTTTTGATTTGATGTTATATAAATCTAAATAACTTTTCGCAGTCATATTCAAAAAGTTTTGCAATTGAATTTCTGCAGACGTTTCTGAAACTAAAACTAAGTCTGGAATATATTTTTTCTTCGCATTTTGCAAGGCATAGTATGACGGAAAGCAATATTTGTGAGCGGCATTAACTACTGTTCTCATAAGTTGGTATTGCCTGAAAGACAAATCCATATCTAAAAAAAGTGCCAAAGCTTTATCTACCGGTATAGATGTTTGAGTTGCTGGGTCGGAAATTCTCTTAACAGCCTTTTGCAGTAAGTTTGGATTTGTATTTGAAACAAGTTTACCAACTTTTCACCTTTTGGTGCGATCCGAGCAATCATCAAAGTCTGTCGAAGGTCTTCCTCAACGGTTGGTGCTAGGTTCCTAAAATAACACAATAATTTAGAAACATAGAAATTATGTTCCATATAATGTACTTACAAAAGATAAACACGCATCACTTATGACAAAAGGCGAATTTAGCCACGATCCAACTTTTCTTCAAACCTCTCTCTCATGTAGTGACAACTTTGCCAATTAGTTTTTATTTTTAATAATAAAAATTGAATTTCTTTAATCATCTTCCCATTTAGTTTTAACTTTAACTCTTCTTCTAAATACGCAATTTCTTCTCCCTGGGCAGCACTTAGAGTACGATGCCTAAGCCAAATATTAAAAAATTCTCGAATTTTCACCAGTCTCGACACTGAAATTAAAAGAATAAATGAAAGGGGAAGAAAGGGGACGAGAAACTTACTTATTTTAACTCTACACACTTGTCCAAATATTATATTAAAATATTAAAAAAGTTTTTTTATGTTTCTTTTTTACACTCCACTGAACTTGAATGTTTATAACAAATTCGATTTTCGGTTTTTGTTTACATTTGGCATAACGGCAAACCACATTTGACCCACCAAACGAGCCAAAAAAGCGAGTTGCCATATCATTATATTCTAACAAGTTTATCCAATCCTAAGTTATGGTGTTTTGCCGACAGTTTTTATTTTAATTTACCGAATTAAATTTGAGTAATTTTTATCATTTTTATATATCGATATTTTCTTTACTACAACTATTAACTTTGAATACTCATAACTTTTTGCAAATATAAAATTTTTTTAAAATTCTTTTTGATTTAACATAAATGAAGTGTTGTTTGTACGACTACATCAACCTTTTTTAAAAACTAGTACAGTGATATTTTTCATGTTTGGCCACCCTCACGACACTGTGGGGCGTATCGAAAAATTTATATCATATTCTAAGAGGTCTCAAAAGTTGCATAGGGTGCTCAAGATCTCCCAAAAAATTTTAGGAAAAAATAAGGATATCTCTCCCGCAAGGACAAAGTCGTTTTTTTAAGAAAACCAGCAAAAAATCACGATCTTAAAATGTTTTAATTTTTGAAAGAAAAACTACATTTGTATTGAAGTAAAAGTATTTAAAGGCTTTAACTAACAATATCCTGCAAAACACGATGCCACTCTCGGTTTTCACCCACAAGGTCATGTGTGAAGGATATTCAAATCTAAAGGTAAACTCGAGGTAGCACATTACTTTTGATTGCTATCTGATTGTCTTAATTTTGGCGATTTTGATTAAAGTGTTGACGTTCTTCTTATATTTGGAAACTTCAAAATTTTCATATTTTTGAAAAATGTACACTTGAATGCAATTTTTTAACTTTTACAAAAAAATTAATATAAAGTTAAATATCTCGGGCACCAGAAGCGGTACCGAAGATAATTTCCTTAATTTAGATTCATCAAATATTTCTAAACAGCACCCTAACCAAGAGTATCAATTTACAACACCAGATTAAGATCACGATTTTTTTTCCTATTTCAATTTAAAAAAAAAATTTTTTCCTAGAAAGAATTTTATTATTTCGTTAAAACACCTCAACTCATCATTCACAAACATTTTATACTAAAAATTTGAGTTTCTGAGGTTGCCATTCGATGGTTCACAATTGACTTAACAATTGTTGTTAAGTGTTTCAATGAAATTATAACCATAAAGGAGATATGAACAAAATTGTTATATTTCATGCTTGAAGTAACTGTTTTTAAATGTCAAAATAGGAAAAAAAAAACCGTGGCCTTTTCCTGCTATTTTAAAATAAATATTTTTAGACAGGGTTCTGTTAAAAAAGATTTGCAGAATCTGAATTGAGAAAATATTCTTCGGTACCACTTCTCGTGCCTGAGATATAAAACCTTAATTAATTTTTTTTTAAAAGTTAAAAAATTGCATTCAAGTATACATTTTTCTAAAACAGGAAAATGCAAATGCGAAAAAAATGCAATTTATTAATTCGCCAAATTTAAGAAAAAAGGTTAACACTGTAATCAATATCACCAAAATTTACTATTAAAAGTTCTGTGCAATCCCGAGTGTACATTTAGATTCAAATATCCTTCACACAGGACTCTGTGGGTAAAAACCAAGAGTGGCATCGTATTTGCCAAAATATTGTGAGTTAAGGTCTATATTTACTTTAGCTCTAAGACAAATGTAAGTTTTACTTACAAAAATTAAAGCATTTTGAGATCGTGATATTTTACTGTTTTTCTCAAAAAACATCTTTGTCCTTGCGGGAGAGGAAGAGATCCTTATATTTTTCTAAAATTTTTTTGGGAGATCTTGACCACCCTATGCAAATTTTGAGACCTCTTAGAATGTGAACTTCGAAATAATTGTAATTCGATACGCCCTATTGAGCATGAACGCACCAACAAATTCTTCCTGAGCCACAAATGACTTTCAATAAATCTGAAATTGTAGTGACTGTTGTGACCTGCTGTTAATCATGACTTGAATCCTATCGAAAACCTGTGGGGCGTTCTTTCGGCCCAAGTATATAAAAACTGGCGCCAGTTCGAGTCGATGAAGCATCTGAAAACAGTGCTTTTCAATGCAATGATGAATTGTTCGAGTGCAATGATGAATGGCATAAAATTGATGGCTACATCCTCTGATCGCTGATGTACTTAATGGCTTTCACGCTTAACCAAGTCATCTATACTATTATATAAAAGGAGACTCACGAAATTTGATCTAGAATAAGCTCGGTAACCGCTTAACCGATTTTGATAATTCTTTTTTTATTCGATTTCTATGATAATTTAGATTGCAATAGCTTAGCAAGGTTTTCGAAAAGTTCATTCTTTAATTATTATAAAATCACGCATAATATTTGATGCTTACATTCAACAAGTAGCACAATACAACAGCAAACAAAGCTTTCCTCTCTCTGCCGCGAGAGCTTCTCTCAACAAGGCAGCCATATTGTGTAGTTGCTTTCAATTTTCTTTTGCCCATATCACACGATGCTTGTTTGTATGATTGTCGAAATGTTTTGTTTTTGCTTTTGAAGACCATTTTAGTCGTATAAGACTACAATTTGGCAATTTACTTTGTATGGTTACTAAAAATGGGCATGACCCACTTTATTTACGTCCACTTTTCTGGGCATAAGCGTGGAGTAAAGCAAAGTGCGCTAGGTTTAAGCTAAATTGGGATAAAATGCTGGCAGTCGATTTGTTTTCAGTACGAGATGGTTTAAGTGAAAAAAATGGTGCCACATCCCCATTACTGCCCACAATTAAACAAAAATGGTATATTTCAAACGGTTTTGGTTCTATTAGACTAAAATTTGATAATTTAGTTCATACGGTTACTTTCGCCAACTATACTAAAAATGGTTAATATATAAAAAAAAATTTTCGAACAGCAAAACGATCATCAAAAAATTCATTGAATTTGGTCGAACAACTTCTGTTGGGTTCACTATAAATATAAATATATAAAGGAAATAGATTAAAACATAGATTTATGTATATATCTTTGGAATAGTTTGAAATATTTGAAATTTTTTCACAGAAATTAGTTTTTAAGCTATGGAACATTGTAAAATATATAAAAACAACATTTTAAGCAAATTAATTATCATCAAAAATCATAGGGAGTGGCAAATGATTTTTAATGATAGAAACTGTTTATGTGTCAAAAAAGGTCGGCCTTTGTAGTCTAGTGGAGAGTGCGCTAGACTCACAACCCAAAGGTCCCTGGTTCGAATCCGGGCTCGGGCATGGTTCTTTTCACTTTCTTTGTTCTTTCTTTGTCCTACATTTAAGAATTATGGAAAACTAAAAATCCACAACTAAATTGTGGAAAATGTGAAGGAATGGAACAACTAAGGGCTTGAAATGCTTGCCGAGGTTAAGGCATAACACTAGCCTCGGTTAAAAAGCAATTCAAATTGTCTTTCGCGGTTGTTTCCCCTAATAAATAATTCACGTATAGTTCCAATCAATTCCTCTAAATAATCTATCCCTTTCCTTTCAGGTCAAAGACCAAACCTTGTTTGTATAAGGCGCATGCCTTGGTTCTTTGATCTTTAAAAAAAAAAAAAAAAAAAAATACGCAATTTTGATATGTCATATGAAAGAATAGGGAAAATGAAAATTAAAAAAAAATGTATAACAAAAAAAAAACTTTTGGTCTATTTTTGAGTAAAAACAATATAAAACATTGCATTGGTGAGGTAACGGTAAAACTTTTCTCATTTTCTCAATTTACTTAATTGAACTTTCAGACAAAGAAAATTTGATGAGAATCGATTTGAAAATGACAGATATGTTAGTATGTCAATAGTTTTTTTCTCATTCTGAGGCGTAATATTGAGAAAATCTAAAGGTTTTGAGATATCACAATAATTTTGATTTCATAATAATGGATTATTTTTTTAAATTTAAGAAGAATATATTTATTTTCAGAATTTATGTTAAAAAAATTTAATTTTTGATTACATATATTAAAATTTTTTTAACCCAAATTCAGGACTTTTCTAAAAGTCAGAAAACTAAAAAAGCCAGGCAAATCTATGTCATCATAACAATTGCCGTTTAAATAAGGTAATAAAATTAAATAAAGTAATTATTTTTATATATATACCATTTTTTCATAATAAAACAGAATAAACACAATAGTTTTTATATTTTGCATTTAATTTAATACAACTAAATACTAGAATTTTAAGATTTCAAATTTTTGCATGGTATTTAATATTTTTATCGCAGGCGAAGCAGCGGGTATTTGCTAGTTTAAAATAAACGGTAAAGGTTAATTTGTAAAATAATATATGTATATCAAAATAATAAATTAACAGTGTTTTTTTTTGTTTATATAAAATTGTAATTACTATTAAAAATAAATTTGCGGGTATTTGCTAGTATGTAAGAAAGGAAGACATATTATTTTATTAAATCTATATATATTTCTATTTTATTCCATAGAATCAATAAAAATAGGTTTTGCACATATAAATATTTTCCTTTAACTTTCTATACACATTAGGGCAGTTCACGATCTTGTTGCATAGTTGCAAATGCAAAATAAACAGCTTTAACAAAAACAAAAACCATATGTTGCAAAAGCTTTTCAATGCTTTTTGTTTTTGTAAAAGCTGTTTCTTTTGCATTTGCAACGATGCAACAAGATCGTGAACTACCCTATTATATTTTTTTTTAATAAAAACATGTTTTTTAAATAAGCTTTATCTTGCTTTACAAACACAGTGTCGCAATATTCAACTTTTTGACTCCAAACAAAAAATCACTTATCCCAGCTGAAAGTACTCGATGAGAGGAGAAAAGTAATATCTGGATTTTGCTAGATTGGTTGCCGTTCGTTTTTTATGAGCCTCTATAATTTTTTCGCCAAATTCGATTTTGAGCACTTTTTTGCAATTTTCTGCTATTTTTCGCATGGCCATAGCTCGAAAAATGCTGTGAATTTTTATTTGCAATCTTCAGCAAAGTTGTAGCTCTTGACTCGGCCAGCAAAAATGCTGAATATATTAAGTCGGAAAAATTTCATCTTCATGCTCAAAACCCCAAAAATGTCGAAAAAATTACCACTTTTTTCACCGATTTTTTCTGTTTTTCGACTACAGCTCTTGAACTATTGAAAATTTTACCAAACAATCAAGTGGAGAAATGTAGCCTATAAAATTATGAACAACTTTTTAGTACATACCAACTTTATACGACCACTCCTTGATACGGATTTTGCATTTTTTTTTTCGTTTTTTTATATCGAATTTGGCGAAAAAACTATAGAGGCTCATAAAAAACGAACGGCAACCAATCTAGCAAAATCCAGAAATTACGTTTCTCCTCTCATCGAGTACTTTCGGCTGGGATAAGTGATTTTTTGTTTGGAATTTTGGTATTGTGTTGTGAAATCAGCTCTTAATACTATTTCAATAAAAAATATAATATAAAAACAAATGAAGTTATGTTTGCTTAGAATTGCATTTGAAGTCTTGCACATATAATTATTTTACAGAGGTAGATGGAAGCATCGCTGGGAGAAAGTGTGAGACTTACAAGACGACTACGCAGGAAAAAGGAAAAATGTCTTGTAACTTTGTTAAATCGAAAACTTTTCAGACTACCCTCGTAATTTTAACAGAAACATGTTTGCGTTAGAGACAAAGAGCAATACAGCACTTAAAATTGACAAAAGACATGTTAAATTAGCCGAACAATGGTTGCTTTTGTATTGATTCAAAGTAAACAATTCCAAAAAATAAACACATTCACACAACCACAAATACAAAAAAATATAAAAAAAACAATAACAACAATTAACAATAACTTTACAAGAACAAATAACTCAAAAATAACAGATCTTGTAAACAATTTATTCGGATCTTGTGAATAAGGTAAAATTTGGCAGGTTTTCCAAGCTTCAAATTTCAATGTATAATATTTTTACAGTAAAAATAAATCGTCACTCATTTACAAAAAGCAAAAAAAAAAAACAATAGCAACACAGCAAGGAAACATTGAAAAGCGAAAGCAAAAAACAACATTAATTAATATTAAACTCAAATCAAATGCATCTTGCATGTTCTCTAATTTTCTAAACGATGTGAATTGGGTTGGTTGGTGGCGCTCTTAATTGATACAGAAATGCACTTAAAAAAAATTCGAATTCGAATTAATTTTTTTTAAACCAAAACATTTTTAAGTCTTTAAAACTTAAAAGCATATAATTATATTGGAACATCGCAATTAACATTGAAAAAATTCATGTTCTAATGGAAATGCTACTGTTAATGAGCTCAAATATAATGAGCTGAGAATTAGTTAATTGTCTATAGAAAAAACTTGCAAGTAACCGAATTAAAGTTAATTTTTAAAATCATTCATTAAAATAACATGCAGCATAAGCTTTCATTAGAGCTCTAAATAATTCGGTGATTAGATTAAACGAGTCAATTATTTACGCTATAATTTTCGACACATTAGGACAAATTCACTCTTTCATAATAATACTCGCAACAGATTAGGCGTTTAGATTCAAAAATGACCAAGTCCACTTTGTATTGTGTTGAGGAAAAGACAAAAAACTAAAACAGGTGCTTATTAATTAATACAAAAACTAAGTTGTAATTGTTATAGGATTGTTAATTTTTAAAAAAACGTAGACAAATTCCGTGGTAAATAACTGTTGAACTTGAATAGTTTTTAACCAAAACAATATACAAAAATTTACTGTTTTTGAATACTTTGTAGAACTATAAGTGGCATAGGTTCAAAACTGGACAAGTTTAAAAAACACCAGAGATAACAAGCCCTAACGCCCAATAGAGAAGTGCAAAAAAAAAAAAATTTGTAGAAAAACGCATTTTTTTATAAAACTTTAAGGTGGTTTCATTTCTTTTCTATTATATAAAACTAGCTGAAACCCGGCGCGTTGCTGCCACTCTCCCTTGTCAAACGCCCATAAAATGTTATCAGTTAAACAGCATGTCTAAATTGAGGTCAAATATTGAATTCCGAGACTGTGCGACCTATATCAACAAAGCTATTCGATATAACAATTTTGGGTTGTATAGGAAGTGCCACACCCTCTTAATCACCCCTCATAGAATGTAATCAATTAGACTGCATATGTACATGGAGGTCGAATACCGAATACCTAAACTGTGCGACATATAATTCCAAAACCATTCGATAACACAAATTTGGGTTGTATGGGAGGTGCCACTCCCCTTTTCCCTACGCCCATAAAATTTTACCAATGAAACTGGATGTGTAAATTGAAGTCGAATACTGAATTCCGAGGCTGAGTTGCCTATAACTCCAATGCTATTCGATATCGCAAACTTGGGTTAAGTTGGAGGTGTCACGCCCTCCCGACAAACTCTAAAAAATTTGATCAGTAAATCTGCATGCGTAAATTTTGGTCAAATTCTGAATTCAGACGCTGTGCGACCTTGAACTCCAAAGCTTTTCGATATCACAAATCTTTGTTGTATGGGAGGTGACACTCCCCCTTGATCAACGCTCATAAAATGTAATCAATGAAACTACATGTGTACAATGAGGTCCAATACTGAATTCAAAAACTGTGCGGCCTATAACCCCAAAGCTATTTGATATCTCTAATTTGGGTGAAATAGGAGGTTCCACGCCCCCTTTTCGTACGCCCATAAAATGTAATTAATGAAACTGCATATATAAATTGAGGGCGAATACTGAATTCTGACGCTGTGTGACCTATAACTTCAATGATATTCAATATTGCAAAGTTGAACATAAAATTAAATCAATGAAACTGCATGTGTACAGTGAGGTCGAATACTGAATTCCGGCACCTATAACTCCAAAGCTATTTGATAGCACAAAGTTGGGTTGTATGGGAAGTGTCACTCCCCGTTTGCCCTACGCCCATAAAATGTAAGAAATGAAAGTGCATGTATAAATTTAGGTCGAATACCGAATTCTTACGCTGTCAACCTATAACTTCAAAGCAATTCGATATCGCAAATTTGGGTTGTAAGGGAGATGTCAGGCCTCCCTGTCCAACGCCCATAAAATAAAATCATTGAAACTGCATGTGTAAATTGGGGTCAAAAACTGAATTCCAAAGCTGAATTCCTATAACTTCAAAGCTATTCGATATCACCAATTTGGGTTGTATGAGAGGTGCCCCTCCCCCTTGTCCAACTCCCATAAAATTTCATTAATGAAACAGTACGTCTAAATTGTGGTCGGATACTGAATTTCTAAGCTGTGCAACCCATAACTTTTTATATTTATGGGAGGTAAAAGAAGGTGTGGCGTTTCTTCTTAAACCATCTCGTACTCAAAGCAAAGCCACTTACAAAATATGAGCTCAATCGGACCAATAGTTTCGAAATATTGTGATATTTCCAAAAGTAGGCGTAGATGAAGTGTGGCAACGCCCGTTTTTATTAAAGTTAATGACAGTCACCATAAGTACTTATTTACCAAATTTTAATTTAATGCGACCAAAACCGTCTTAAATATAGCATTTTTATTGATTTGTGGGCGATAAAAGGGGTGTGGCATTACTTTTTTCCTAAACCTTTGCGTAGCCAAACGAACAAACCAGTAGAAGGAAGTATCCAATTTGGTCCAGTCGTTTTCAAGTTTTAAGCATCCGAACAAATCACGATTCATTTTTATATATACAGACATTGATTTGTGGGCGGTAAAAGTGGGCGTGAAAACATTTATGTATAGTAACTGCCTCTTGGAGCACCTACACAGCAAGTCTCACTATAAAAATGTGTAGAACTCCGGAATTGCCATTATTTCGAAAAAGTGGGCGTATATTTAATGCGAACACGCCCATTTTTTGTACAGTTACTGACAGTAACCATCTGAACAAAATTACTAAATCTTAGTTTTTACGATCGAAACCGTCTGATATATATCCTTTATTTGGTTTGTGGTCGATAGCGCAAATTTGGCTTGTATGGGAGGTACCACGCCCCCTAGTCCAAACGTTACCAAACCTCACAAGAACACCCACTCTCCTCGGCAGACGTTGTTCTGCCACAGACCACCTTACTGCCATATACGAAAATGTCAAGAAATGCCAAATATATTCATCATTTTCAGTATAGCTGCCGAAAGTAGCCATATGCACTAAATAACCAAATTTTAGTCTAATACAATCAAAACCGTGCGAAATATAGCATTTTTGTTGTTTTGCAAGAGGTAAAAGGGGTGCGGCAAAATATTTCCCTTGAGCCATCTCGTAATCGAAACAAATAGACTGCCCAAATTTCAGCTCAATTTAGGTTAAGCCTGGCCCACTTTACTTTACTCGACGCTAACTCCCCGAAAAGTGAGTTTAACTAAAGTGGGACAGGCCTATTTTTAGTGCACTTGCCGAGAGTTACCATATGAACTGAATTACAACATTTTTGTCTAACACGATACAAACCGTTGAAATAAAACGTTTTCATTGGTTTGTGGGCAGTAAAAGGGGGGCGTGGAAATCAATTTCAAGTACAGTTGCTAACAGTAACCGTACAAACTAAGCCAACATTTTAGCTCAATCGACCCAGTAGTCAATTTTAATGATTTCTCAAAAAGTGGGTGTGGCGATATAGCGATGACGCCTTTTTTAGTACAATTGCCGAAAGTAGCCATACACACTTAGGTATCACATGTTAGTCTCATACGGCCAAAACTGCTTGAAATATAGCGTTTTCACTGATTTGTGGGCGCAAAAAGGGGGCGTGGAAACCAATTTTCGTACAGTTACTGTCAGTAACTACACAAACCAAAGTACCAAATTTAAATCTTATACGACCAAAACCGTCTGAAATAAAGCATTTTCCTTTCTTTTTGGGCGGTAAAAGGGGGCGTGGAAACCCATTTTAAGTACAGTTATCGACAGTAACCGTACATACTAAATTAAAAAATTTTAGCCTTATACGACCCAAACTGACTGAAATATAACATTTTTATTAATTTGGGGGCGGTAAAAGGGGGTGTGGCACATTTTTTACCTCAACCATCTCGTACCTGAAACAAATCGGCTGCCGAAATTTCAGGTCAATCAGCTTAGTAGTTTTGGAGTCTATAGACATCACACAGCCAGACACACATCGTTTTGCTTTTTATATAATAGATATTGATTTGTGGGCGGTAAAAGTGGGCGTGATAACATTTATATACAGTGACCGCCTCTTGGAGCACCTATGCAGCAAGTTTCACTGTAAAAGTGTGTAGAACTCTGGAATTGCCATGATTTCGAAAAAGTGGGCGTATTTATATTACGCCCACGCCCATTTTTTATACAGTTACCGACAGTAACCATCTGAAAAAATTACCAAATCTTAGTTTTTTACGATTAAAACGTCTGATATATATCCTTTTTTGGTTTGTGATCGATAGCGCAAATTTGGCTTGTATGGGAGGTACCACGCCCCCTTCTCCAATCGTTACCAAACCTCACAGGAACACTCTCAAGATGTGACTTTAGTTTCCCTGAAAATTTCATAAAGATCGGTTCAGCGGTTTTGGAGTCTATTCGTGATATAGCCACATACCCACATACATACATCCATTTTTATATATATAGATTAAAGTTAACATTTTTGTTCCAGGTAAACTCCAAAAGTACTGAGCTGATTTGTATGCAAGAAGTTTTAGAATAACATATTTGTGCTATAGCATATTTTAGGGTTATTTTTCCTTCGAAATTTTTATAATAAGCCTATTTAATTAAAGTATAAAGTTATTTAAAAAATCATCCCAGCTGCCACGCATTGCTTAATCGTGTTATTTTAACCAGAGACCGTACTAAGTGTGCATTTTACAAAAAAAGCATAAAATAATAAATTTCTTTTGATTTTTTAAATTTTGAGCAATAAATAATAATTATTTCTGCTTTATATTTTTTTAAGTCAAAAATAAAGAGCAAAACTTGCCCGATATTTTTTAAGCACAAAATAACCAGTCATTTTTGATTTTTATTTTTTAGGGCAAAAATAAAAAGCAAAACTTGCCCGGTATTTTTTTGAGCACAAAATAACTGGTAGGTTTTGCTTTTTATTTTTTTAAAACAAAAATAAAAAGTAAATTTGGCCCGATATTTTTTTATTCCCAATTAATTCCTCTTAATAATTTAATAATTTAATAATTTAATAATTTAATAATTTAATAATTTAATAATTTAATAATTTAATAATTTAATAATTTAATAATTTAATAATTTAATAATTTAATAATTTAATAATTTAATAATTTAATAATTTAATAATTTAATAATTTAATAATTTAATAATTTAATAATTTAATAATTTAATAATTTAATAATTTAATAATTTAATAATTTAATAATTTAATAATTTAATAATTTAATAATTTAATAATTTAATAATTTAATAATTTAATAATTTAATAATTTAATAATTTAATAATTTAATAATTTAATAATTTAATAATTTAATAATTTAATAATTTAATAATTTAATAATTTAATAATTTAATAATTTAATAATTTAATAATTTAATAATTTAATAATTTAATAATTTAATAATTTAATAATTTAATAATTTAATAATTTAATAATTTAATAATTTAATAATTTAATAATTTAATAATTTAATAATTTAATAATTTAATAATTTAATAATTTAATAATTTAATAATTTAATAATTTAATAATTTAATAATTTAATAATTTAATAATTTAATAATTTAATAATTTAATAATTTAATAATTTAATAATTTAATAATTTAATAATTTAATAATTTAATAATTTAATAATTTAATAATTTAATAATTTAATAATTTAATAATTTAATAATTTAATAATTTAATAATTTAATAATTTAATAATTTAATAATTTAATAATTTAATAATTTAATAATTTAATAATTTAATAATTTAATAATTTAATAATTTAATAATTTAAGAATTTAATAATTTAATAATTTAATAATTTAATAATTTAATAATTTAATATTTTAATAATTTAATAATTTAATAATTTAATAATTTAATAATTTAATAATTTAATAATTTAATAATTTAATAATTTAATAATTTAATAATTTAATAATTTAATAATTTAATAATTTAATAATTTAATAATTTAATAATTTAATAATTTAATAATTTAATAATTTAATAATTTAATAATTTAATAATTTAATAATTTAATAATTTAATAATTTAATAATTTAATAATTTAATAATTTAATAATTTAATAATTTAATAATTTAATAATTTAATAATTTAATAATTTAATAATTTAATAATTTAATAATTTAATAATTTAATAATTTAATAATTTAATAATTTAATAATTTAATAATTTAATAATTTAATAATTTAATAATTTAATAATTTAATAATTTAATAATTTAATAATTTAATAATTTAATAATTTAATAATTTAATAATTTAATAATTTAATAATTTAATAATTTAATAATTAATTAATTTAATAATTTAATAATTTAATAATTTAATAATTTAATAATTTAATAATTTAATAATTTAATAATTTAATAATTTAATAATTTAATAATTTAATAATTTAATAATTTAATAATTTAATAATTTAATAATTTAATAATTTAATAATTTAATAATTTAATAATTTAATAATTTAATAATTTAATAATTTAATAATTTAATAATTTAATAATTTAATAATTTAATAATTTAATAATTTAATAATTTAATAATTTAATAATTTAATAATTTAATAATTTAATAATTTAATAATTTAATAATTTAATAATTTAATAATTTAATAATTTAATAATTTAATAATTTAATAATTTAATAATTTAATAATTTAATAATTTAATAATTTAATAATTTAATAATTTAATAATTTAATAATTTAATAATTTAATAATTTAATAATTTAATAATTTAATAATTTAATAATTTAATAATTTAATAATTTAATAATTTAATAATTTAATAATTTAATAATTTAATAATTTAATAATTTAATAATTTAATAATTTAATAATTTAATAATTTAATAATTTAATAATTTAATAATTTAATAATTTAATAATTTAATAATTTAATAATTTAATAATTTAATAATTTAATAATTTAATAATTTAATAATTTAATAATTTAATAATTTAATAATTTAATAATTTAATAATTTAATAATTTAATAATTTAATAATTTAATAATTTAATAATTTAATAATTTAATAATTTAATAATTTAATAATTTAATAATTTAATAATTTAATAATTTAATAATTTAATAATTTAATAATTTAATAATTTAATAATTTAATAATTTAATAATTTAATAATTTAATAATTTAATAATTTAATAATTTAATAATTTAATAATTTAATAATTTAATAATTTAATAATTTAATAATTTAATAATTTAATAATTTAATAATTTAATAATTTAATAATTTAATAATTTAATAATTTAATAATTTAATAATTTAATAATTTAATAATTTAATAATTTAATAATTTAATAATTTAATAATTTAATAATTTAATAATTTAATAATTTAATAATTTAATAATTTAATAATTTAATAATTTAATAATTTAATAATTTAATAATTTAATAATTTAATAATTTAATAATTTAATAATTTAATAATTTAATAATTTAATAATTTAATAATTTAATAATTTAATAATTTAATAATTTAATAATTTAATAATTTATTAATTTAATAATTTAATAATTTAATAATTTAATAATTTAATAATTTAATAATTTAATAATTTAATAATTTAATAAATTAATAATTTAATAATTTAATAATTTAATAATTTAATAATTTAATAATTTAATAATTTAATAATTTAATAATTTAATAATTTAATAATTTAATAATTTAATAATTTAATAATTTAATAATTTAATAATTTAATAATTTAATAATTTAATAATTTAATAATTTAATAATTTAATAATTTAATAATTTAATAATTTAATAATTTAATAATTTAATAATTTAATAATTTAATAATTTAATAATTTAATAATTTAATAATTTAATAATTTAATAATTTAATAATTTAATAATTTAATAATTTAATAATTTAATAATTTAATAATTTAATAATTTAATAATTTAATAGTTAAGTTACTTTTTGTGCAGCATGTAAAAGAAACTGTATTCTTATATGCTAACGTTTTCTGCCTAATAAATTGAAAAATAAAAAGCAAAATTTTGCCCGATATATTTTTGAGGTCAAAATAACTTGCAAATTTTTGATTTTTATTTTTTAAGCCAAAAGCAAAAAGCAAAATTAGGAAAAACCCTAATATTGCTATTCATAGATTACGGTTTTGGTTCAACCGTAAACTGAAATCCTAATTTTGCTTTTAATTTTTGACTTAAAAAATACAAATCAATATTTACAAGTTATTTTGTGCTCGAAAATATGTTGGGAAAATTTTGCTTTTTATTTTTGCCTAAAAAAATAAAATTCAATAACTTACCAGTAATTTTGTGCTCAAAAAAATATCGGGCAAACTTTATTTTTCATTTTTGATTTAAAAAAAAAATCAGAACTTACCAGTTCACTTACAAATACAGAAGTTATTTTGTGACAAAAAAATATCGGGCAAGTTTTGCTTTTTATTTTTGCCTTAGAACAAAAAAATCCAAAATTACTGGTTATTTTGTGCTTAAAAAATAGCGGGCATATTTTGATTTTTATTTTCGCCTTAAAAAAATAAAAAGCAGAAATAATTATTATTTTTTGCTCAAAATTTTATTAATGAAAATTTCAAAAATCCATAGGAAATTATGTTATACAATGTGAGAGGATTCTAATTTTACCTTCAAAACGACGCACAGTGGCCCCAAATGTACTTTTGCGTCTCAAAATTCTGTAACTTCTTTTGTCTCTTGGTAAAATTAAGCCAAACTTGGAATATATTATCTATGATGTTCAATAAATCGTTTCAACTATTTTTTTTTTTCAAAATCCATGTTGTTTTTTATTACTAAAATTTTATTTATATATATACGAAGATATATATGATTTTGGCTTGACTTGTGCGTTTCAAAATGCTCTAACTTTCGTGTCTCTTGCAATAATTAAGCCAAATTTATAATATATTTTCTATGGTATTCAATAAATCATTTAAACTACTTTTTTCAAACCCATTTTAGTTTTTAATACCAAAATTTTGTTTAAAATTTAAGAAATTACTATTTTGGCTTTCAAAATCTGTAGATTTTTTGTTTCTTGAATACTTAAGCTCAATTTGGAATGTGGTTTCTTTTTTCTAAAATCTATTTTTGGTTTTTAGTACTAATTTTTTTTTATCAAGTTAAAAAAATACGATTTTGCGTTTCAAAATAGTGTTACTTTTTTGTCTCTTGCAATAATAAAGCCAAATTTAAAATATATTTTTTATGGTACTCAATAAATCATTTAAACTACTTTTTTCAAAAACCAGTTTAAGTTTTTAGTACCAAAATTTTGTTTAAAATTTAAAAAAAATACGATTTTGGCTTTCAAAAATATGTAGCCTTTTTGTTTCTTGAAATACTTATACTTATACAATAAATCACTTGAACTACTTTTTTCCAAAATCTATTTTTTTAGTACGAATTTTTTTCAAGTTAAAAAATACGATTTTGCGTTTCAAAATAGTGTAACTTTTTTGTCTCTTGCAATAATAAAGCCAAATGTAAAATATATTTTCTATGGTATTCAATAAATCATTTAAACTACTTTTTTCAAAATCCATTTCTGTTTTTAATACCAAAGTTTTGTTTTAGATTTAGAAAAGATACGATTTTGGCTTTCAAAATCTTTAGCTTTATTGTTTCTTGAAATACTTAAGCCCAGTCTGGAATGAAATTTTTTTGATATTCAATAAATCACTTGAACTACTTTTTTCTAAAATCTATTTTTTGTTTTTAGTACTAATTTTTGTTTTCAAGTTAAAAAAATACGATTTTGCGTTTCAAAATTGTGTAACTTTTTTGTCTCTTGCAATAATGAAGCCAAATGTAAAATATATTTCTTATTATATTCAGTTAATCATTCAAACAGTTTTTTTCAAAATCCATTATTTTTATTATTGCAAGCTTGTTAAGATTATTCTTACAAGCTGATAGAAATTTTTATAATGTTTGAAATCTTAAAAATAAAGTCTTAAATCTAAAATTTAAATTTAAAGTAGAAAATTTAGTGCAAAGTGTTTTGTTTTGTGTGGTAAAAGTGGGGCATCACATGCATGAGATTATGGAGGAGACTCAATACTCCACATATATAACCATGATCACTTGAAAACAACACATCAACACTAAAATCGTATTTGTTGAAGAATTCTGATATAAACCAGAAAACATATGTTATAGAATAACACGTTGCAGGACAAAGGCATGGGATCCATGAAAAAATTAAAGAAATAGTTGAATTGTACAAAGTTACCATAAAAACCCCAAAAACACAAGATCATAATAGGTGGTGACTACGAAGGGGCAGCAAGGACCCCTGATACATTCATATGCCACTGATTTCTTATAGACAAACATGTATTTGAGAAACATGCAGATTTTAACGGAGCTATCAATTGCGAGTGCATCAACAGAGTTTAATAGAAGAAAAAAAAATATAAAGTGTATGGGATATGTTTTGCCATGCACCTACGTTATGAAAATTTAAATTTCTCAAAAAGGGCAAAATTTGAGCAACTTCTTTTTTTTTGTCTAGTTACCAATACACTAAGGAACCAAATGCACAATGAAAGAAAACAGCGCAAGACAGCGCAACTATTTAAACCTTAATCAAAGATGAAAAAAAAAGTAAAAAAAGGTTGATAAAAAATATTAAATTTATTATATATAACACTTTTTTGTTTTCTTTTTTTTTTAATTTTTTAAAAAGCTTAAACATTAAGCTTTCCAACGCTATATAATACTTGTATGATCAATTGAAAAAGAGTTGAAAAAAATTCGACAGAAAACGTTCTTCATTTCGCTGCTTATATCTACTACTGTGTCTTGAGAACACTTTAGCAAGCCATAAACAGAATCGTGCCAATTTTTTTATAACATCTTCATTGTAGTACAAACTTTGACCTTTTTTTAGATTATTTTCATAATAATGCAAGAGTATTTCTCAAAAAATCATTTATGAGACGCAAACGTCCATTTGGGCCCACTGTGCGGCGGTACGACAATTTTCTCACAATGCTTTTTTGGTTTAAAAATCTACAAATTATTATTATTTACAGTCTCTGCTTTTAACGCGTTTGTGTTGCGAGAATTTCAATACTCTCCATGGTGCTTTTTACTACTTTTTTTTTGCTCAGCCAGCAAAGCACAACGAAAAAAAACAGATAAGCTTTTTTATAAATAAGATAATTGACCAAGTCCATTTTTCGTAATTAAAAAATTATACAAGTCTTAAGAGGTAAGTTATTACAGAGACAATATCAAGTCGTTTAGTTTCAAAAGAATTCAAGTCACAGCAATGAGTCTTAAAACTAGATATGTCCAATAATTGTTTTACAACAACTCCGTTATTTACCAAAAAATTTGGTTACAATTTGGTTACCCAGCAAAAATAGTGCTTCCAAAACAAGGTAAAGTGTAAGGGAAAGTCTTGAATTCCATCCCTTCCACTTTGATAACCAAAAGGCATTCTTTTAATATATGCATGTCATTGGAAGGAATGCTTTGCTTAGTCTTCTCTAGAAGTTCGGTAATTTTTTTAACTGAAGATTTCATTGAGTCCTTCAGTGAAAGAATTGTAGTAGGTGTTTTCCAGGAGAACTTCAAGAAGGCATTCCATGGAATAAAATGGTTTTTGTGGTTAGGGGGGCTTAAAAAATCCCACGAAAAAGATCCCTTTCCCGCTATTCTCGCGATTTTGGTGTGGTCCCCCAACGCGTATTTTGCATCAGTTATATTACCTTTATCACTTCATTTGCAACGCCCCTCAATGCGGTTTTTTTAATTTTAGGAAGATATTTGGGCTTTTTTTTTGTTAAATTTTATTAAAAATATTTTTATTCGTCAGATTATAAAACATGTATTATGAATGTAGTATTAAAAACTTGATGTATTTCATGGCTTTTTTTATAAAATTCGTCAAAGTTAAAACTTTTTTAACAAAATTTAGCTCAATAAAAACCAAAAAATAATGTCAAGTTTAAACAATAATAACTTCGAGCACAAAGTATATTTCAAGGTTTTGTTTTTTGGACTTTTCTTATGTTTTAATCTAAAATGAATTTAATATAATATACAATAAAAAAATGTTAATAAATAAAAATAGAAAAATCGTTGAAATATGACTGTCAATTATTCAAATAATGAAAATTTTAGTAAATTTTAGTAGAAAATATCTAGCTAATTAAGCATTATTTAAGTCGAAGGTCATTACTTTCATAAAATATCGTACTTCTCCCTTTTGTTTCTGTAAAAACCTGCTGCATCTAGCTGCATCTAGCTGATTAAGAAAAACCACTTAATTTGAAAAAGTCTTAAAAATAAAATTTTGCCCTAAAATGCACTGATTTTCAATACAATTTGTAGGTACTCTTAAATTTAAAGAAGAATAAAATAGAATTTATAATTTAAAGCAAGCTGTGACCTTATTTTGTATTAGCCATTTTTTTAAAAATGTTTTTTTTTTAAATTTCGTTAATTTGGTTACATTGTTTTATACGAGATATATCTAGAAGTTATCCGATTTGAAATATTTTTAGCATGACGTTTAAGTGAAGTTAAATAAACTAAATTTACTCTTTCAAAACATAAATAAGCAATTTTTTGCGGGTTTTTTTATTAAAAAAAATATTTTGTATGGGAGGTAGGCGATGCAGTTGACCTAGAATTCTAATTTTTGCTGTAAAATTTCATGGCACCAGCTTTTATAGTTTCTAAGATAGTGCAAATGTCATCCTAAAGTCGAAAAAGCGCACTGTGTGCCTATAAGAAGTTGTGGCAGGTAAAGAAAAATAGACATGTATTCTTGTATATCTTTGATCAGAATCACCTACCGAATTGACAGCGGTTATTTTTAAGTTCTTGTAAGGACCTGATAAGCTTATTAAAAAAAAAAATCAAGTTTTAACATGAGGCAAATCGGAAAAAACCACGCCTACCTCACTAACTAAGTGACTTCATCAAAACGGTTAAATCTTTTTAAATTACACAAACATTAATCTTATGACTTGAAATTACATATCAATAAACTTCCACCTAAAATAAGTCCTCTGAGTATGAAATTTGTCAAAATCGAATGAAAACCATGCCCACCTTCCATACAAAGTGGCGTTATGGAAACGGTAAAATCTCTTTAAATTCCACAAAAATTAATGCAATACGTTCATATTTTACAATTTTGTTTTTATTTTTACCATGCATTATACGTTTTGAATTTGGTGAAATTAAATAAAAACTTTGCCTACCTCCTAAACAAAGTGACGTCATCATAATAGCAAAACTCCCAAAATTTCAACAAAAATAAGTGTTTTAACTTGAAATTTACACACAAGCTTTAATATTCGTACTCTAAGTTTGAAAAATTTTTATAAAAAGCAAACCCCATAAAAAGTGACGTCATTAAAATAATAAAACATTCAAAAGTTCGAACATACTTAAACATAGCTGTAGGCGTATTTTAACTTCGGCCCAGCCGAAAATAGTTACTCACTAATTTTTTGAAATCTTTCTTGTAATATTTACAATCTCTGTTGTAAGATTTACTTTTAACACAAAATTCATACAATTAATAACACATTCTTTTAATTTTAAAACATTTTTTTCAGTATTTTTTTTTTTGTTTCCTAAATTTTCAAATTTTTGATGGAATAGTTCTGACACTTTAATAGAATTATGTGATGATAACGCTTGAGAGTGTCTATGGTGAGAGCATCGATGAGATTCATATTGAATGCTTTATCTATTAATAGATTTAAAACACGTTCTTGGCAATACGCAATCATATTGATTATTCGTTAATTTATTAGGTAAATGCTTTAACAATAGCTATACAAAATAAATTAAAGATGTAGAAAAAAAAGAAAAATTTTTAAGTATTCCTGTAGTAGTCAAAATTGTTTTTTTTCTAAGAAATTTTTGCAACCGAAAAGTGTTACTATACTGTTTAGGTCAAAAAATTTGTCAAATAGCAACATTGAGAGAGTTTTTTGTCACCTGGTTTTTTCGTCATAACTCCCCAACCATACATCCTACAAGGACGATTTATGCACCAAAATGTTTGTAATAACAATACCCACACGGGTATTCTTAGAATCTTAGAAAAAAAATATTTTTTTCAATAATCTTAGTTTTTTCCTACGTCATTTTTGGTGATTTTCCACTTTTTTTTCGTTTTTTTTAACCATAACTCCCAACCATATATCATAAAAGGACGAATTATGCACCAAAATATTTGTTAAGCCTCTGCCTACAAGACTGCATCCTTGGAAAAATTGTAAAAATAATATGACATCATATTTTCATATATCCTTTTTGGTGAATTTTTTTCGATTTTTTGCCATAAAATTCGGCCTAAAATCGAAACTACACTTCTGAAAGGACGATTCATGCATCAAAATGATTGCCTCAGCATCGTCCTTAAGGCGGGTTGATTCTTTGTTGAAATGACTTTTGCTATATCTCCTCTAGTTTAGGAGTTTTAGAACACTTTTTGGAGTTATAGTTGGCCAAAAACATCAGGTTTTTTTGTCATAACTCATAAACCATCAATCTACAAGGACGATTTCTGCACCAAAATGTTTTTTAATAAAAATACCCACACAACTGCGAATAACTGCCTCGTACTAATAACATTGTAATTTCTTCCATTACATTCCTATTATTTACGAATGGTTTCGTACTATTTACGAATTAAAAATAATATTAGTAGCTTAAAATCAGTCATAGGTTGACCATACGCATTATTCATAGAATGTACGAAGTATTAGTTGAGTTTAAAAAATTTACAACCGAAATCGTTTAGTCTGGTTTGTTTAAAAAATGCCGAATAGAAGGAAATGTATGATTGCAAGGTGGCCGTAGCCTACTGGAAAAGTACGTGGCCCGTAAGCTAAAGAACCGCGGTTCAAAGCCCAGCTCGGACAGAATGTATTTTTTTCGTTATAAGGTATTAGTATCATTCGTAAATATAACACAGGTATTCGTACAAAATGCATTTGTTTTTGTACGAATACGAATCAGATACGAAGAGAATAAAATTCGTAGAATGGACGCAGTTATCAGTAATATCTATATACAATTTTTTTTTTAGTGTAAGAATACGCATTGAAAAGTGCCACAGTGAAACAAGGGTAAATGAAAGAAATGGTATCGTAACTTATCACAGCGGCGGATACAACTTACTATATAAAAAAGTATGGTTAAGCTCAGCTTTATTTTTAAATAAACCTAAAAAAAGTATGATTGTGTTCTCTCCAAAATATGTTTACATATATAATTACAACGTCGTCATCTGTTACACTCCTACAACTAAATACGACGTTTTTATTAACAAAGTTCTAAAATCTCTTCCAATTTATAAAAAACAATTTTACACTATTGGACATTCATTATTCAACCAGAGTAATGGTTGAGCCCGTAATTTTGAGAATATTATGCAGTAGCAGAGAGTGTTCGTGAAAACGGTGAACAATCGATTCGTCGCCGATCTCGAATTTTGTCGAAATTTGAAAATTGGACACACAGAATGGACCATTTATGAGCTAGTCGTGGGCAACATTTGAACGAAATAATTTTTTTTTATAAAAGTTGTAGGAACCGAACTATTATTCCAAATAAATATTTGCATTGATTTTTATGTATTTTATTTAGAAAAAAAAGTAAAAAGCTCTTATTGCATTACCCTTTAGTTGGAAACTTTTTTATTTACTTTTTAAAAAATTAGAAATTTAAATTATTAAATAAAAGAAATTATTTTTAAATAAAATAATTTTTAAACTGAACATTTTTTATTTAGGGGAAACCTGAGGGTTTTGTAAAAAGGAAAATCCTCTTAAGATTGTTAAACTTAAGTGTGTATTAAGTATTAAATAAAATCTTCTTAATAAAACTAGCTACTTTCATTAAACTGTTTTTTCTTGTAATTCTAAGAATTTTGGTAAATTTTATTAAAAAGACAATTTCGCGTAAAAAAAAGGTTTTCTTATTGAGTAAAAATTATACAGAATTTTTCTATTTGTACAAGTTTTCTACTTATAGATTTCAGCAAACTGATATTAGTTAAAAACTGCTTTTAAAAATTTTAGTGAAGACTATGCATCCCATCATCTTATCGCTGTTTTCCATTCTGGCACTGGTAACAGTTAATGGCGCTAGCTTTAACGGTATTGAAAAGCCACCCCATATCATATTCATACTGGCAGACGATTTGGTAAGAGTAAAAACAGCTTTCATAACTATATAGCAACACTCTTGATGGTTAATCAGAACTATTATTGTTTGCGCTAAGGGTTTCAATGATGTTGGCTTTCACGGTTCAGCCCAAATACCAACACCTAACATCGATGCTTTGGCTTTTTCTGGAGTCATTTTAAATAGATATTATGTCAATCCGATATGCACGCCATCGAGGTCCGCGCTCATGACCGGAAAGTATCCCATACACACAGGTGAGGATGCAGAAATTTTTAAATTTGCATTGAACACATTTCATTCCTACTGGGTTGTAGGCATGCAACATACCGTCTTATATGCCGCTGAACCCAGGGGCTTACCTTTAAGCGAGAAACTGATGCCGCAATATTTTAATGATTTGGGGTAAAATTGATTAATTAAAGCTTTCATTTCTGTGAACTAAAGCTATTGAAAAAATTATTAGATACTCTTCACACATTGCGGGCAAATGGCATTTGGGACATTTTAAGCTCGAGTACACACCGCTTTATCGTGGCTTTAAGACACATGTTGGCTATTGGACCGGACATCATGACTATTTTGATCACACTGCCGTAGAAAAGCCGTCATGGGGTTTGGATATGCGCAATGGTTGTTTAAAGCTTGTTGTATCCATGACTATGTCATTTATAGTTGTATCTTTGTCTTTCTAGGTCTTGATATAGCGTTTGATTTGCATGGAAAATACACCACTGATGTGGTAACCGATGAATCCGTGCGCATTATTGTCAATCACAATACGACAATACCGCTTTTTCTGTATGTATCGCATGCTGCAGTCCATTCAGGCAATCCATATAATCCTTTACCAGCTCCCGATGATGCCGTCGCTAAAATGAGTCACATAGAAAATTACAATCGTCGGAAATATGCGGGTGAGTCAGAGGTATTTTTAAATATAAAATTCAGAAAAGAATAATTAAAAAAATCAATTGAAATCAGTGACGAAAAATAACGATTAATTTTGAGTTTTGATTAAAGGATCATGCATAAAAAGTTATTTTAATATTCCTTAAATATAGCAATGTGTTGCTATTGAGCTAGATATTTCATTTTTTATACCCAAACGCAGTAACTTTGCCACTCTGTGGAACAGAGCCGCACAGTGAGCTTTTTTTAATTTTAGGATGACATTTGGGGCTTTTTTTTTTGTTAAATTTTATAAAAAAATATTTTTATTCGTCAGATTATAAAACATGCATTATGAATGTGGTATTGAAAACTTGATGTGTTGTATGGTTTTTTTTTTTATAAAATTCGTCAAAGTTGAAACTTTTTTAACAAAAATAAGCTCAATAAAACCTAAAAAATAAAGTCAAGTTTAAACAATAATAACTTCGAGCACAAAGTATATTTCAATGTTTTGTTTTTTAGACTTTTATGTCTTAATCGCCATTGAATTAATTATAAAATACAATACGAAATGTTAATAAATAAAAATAAAAATCGTTGAAATATGACGACTGTAAATTTTCCAAGGAATAAAAATTTAAGTAAAACTTAGTTGAAAATATCTAGCTAATTAAGCATTATTAAATTCAACGGCTATAACAATCATAAAATATCGTACTTTTACCTTATTTTTCTGTAAAGACCTGCTGCATCTAGCTGCTTTTAAGAAAAACCACTTAATTTGAAAAAAGTCTTAAAAATCAATTTTTGCCCTAAAATGCACTGATTTTAAGACAATTTGTAGGCACTCTTAAATTTAAAGAAAATAAAATAGAATTCATAATTTAAAACAAGTTGTGACCTTATTTTGTATTAGCAACAATTTTTGAATTTTTTTTTTAATTTCGTTTATTTGGTAGTATTGTTTTATAGGAGATATATCTAAAAGTTACCCGATTTGAAATATTTTTAGCATGACGTTTAAGTGAAGTAAAATAAACTAAATTCACTCTTTAAAAACATAAATAAGCAATTTTATGCGGGTTTTTTTATTAAAAAAAATATGGTTTGTATGGGAGGTAGGCGATGCAGTTTAGCTAGAATTCTAATTTTTTGTTCTGTTACCTTATTAAGGCTTAAACTAATTTGTTTATTTAAATTTCAGTTTAGGCTTAAATTTCATGGCCCTAGCTTTTATAGTTTCTGAGATAATGCAAATGTCATCCTAAAATCGAAAAAAGCGCACTGTGCGCTGATAAGGAGGTGTGGCAGGTATAAAAAGTATATATATTATAGATCAGAATCTCCTGAGTCGATTTAGCCATGTCCATCTGCCTGTCTGTCCGTCTGTGATCGCAGCCACAATTTAAGAGGTATCTTCACGTAATTCACTATACTAGTATCGCCTGTGGTCGAAATTCGACCATCTTTCTGAAATTTCAATCGCTTTCTCATTCTGAGGCATTGACCTTGCCTTAAGAAATTATGTTGTACTAAGAAAATCTTAAGTTTCGAGAGAAAGCAACAGTTTTCGAGATATCGTCATAACTTTTATATCAAATTTTTTCAGAATTTGCTATTTGTAAAATAAAAAAATGTACTATAAAAAATGCTTATTGTAGGGTATCCGTAAGAGATAGTGAAAAATGTTTTTCCTACATTGTATTAATATCTAAAATTTCCTTCTACGCCATGTTCTTCCATTTTTTATAGTTTAGGTTTTTCTTCAGAAATATGCTCATATTTCAGGTCAAAGGTTACATAACTATTCGGTGAACTTCTTCTCCCTACTCTAAGGGCCAGTTTTTCAGTACGAGTCTTAAGTCTAGTCAAATTAAACCGAGCTTAACTCACCAAAATTGGACGTTTAAACTCGGTTTAGGCAAAAAAGGGACAAATTATATGATCATTTAAGTCAATTTAATTTCAACGAATGCTAAAATATCTAGTTAAACCTAATTTAAACGTCCAATTTTGGTGAGCTAAGCTAGGTTTAATTTAACTAAAGTTTAAACTCGTACTGAAAAACTGGCTCTAATTTATTTAAAAAGTTATCAAAATCGGTTCAGAAAAACGGAAGAACTGTTTTTCCTACGTCTATTTCTATATAATAACGAAATGGCTTAAAACATAGATTTGTGTATATAACTTTGGAGAGGTTTGAAATATTTGAAAATTTTTTTTCACAGAAATTATTTTTTAGGCTGTAGAATTTTGTAAAAAATATAAAAGCAACATTTTGAAGAATTTAATTTTCATCAAAAAAATCATAGGTAAAAAATTTTATGATTTTTGATGATAGAAACTGTTTTTTGCATTATGTGTCAAAATTAAGCAATTTTCGCTAATAAATGATATGTCATATGAAAGAGTGTGAAAAAAGAAAATTTTATAAGAAAAAAATTACAACAACAAAAACGTTTGGCCAATTTTTTGAGCAAAAACTGAATATTTTAGAGGTATTTTAAAACCATATAAAACATTGAATTGGTGCGATAACGGTAAATCTTTTCTTATTTTTCCAAAGTAAATTAATTGATCTTTCAGTTAAAGAAAATTTGATGAAAATCGATTGAAAAATGGCCAAGTTATTTGCTTGCAAAATCAAAACTTGAAATTTCAATCGTTTTTTCCTCATTCTGAGGCGATGGCCTTGCTTCAAGGAAATACGTTGTACTGAGAAGATATACATTTTTCGAGATATCTAAATAATTTTAATGTAATTTTAAGGGGATTTTTTTAACATATTATCCTTGGAAAATATAACCAAGAAAGCTTTCCTATACCGTTATATTACTCAACTAACGACTTGTCATACAAAAATACGTTGTATTCAGAACATATATAGTTTTCGAGCTATCACAATAATTTTAATGTCAAAATAACGGAAAATTTTCAGACTTTACAATCAATTTGTAAGAAATTTCACCATCACAATATATATTCACTCTTGTTGTACAAAAAATGCTTATTACTCAACTAACGACTTGTCATACAAAAATACGTTGTATTCAGAACATATATAGTTTTCGAGCTATCACAATAATTTTAATGTCAAAATAACGGAAAATTTTCAGACTTTACAATCAATTTGTAAGAAATTTCACCATCCGTTAGAGACGGCGCAAAATGCCGAAAGTATTTTTTGCACACCTTATCAATGTCTAAATTTCCCTCTTACATTATATTCTTCCATCTGTTACAGTTTAGCTTGTAATTAATAGATGCTCTTTTTTTCGCTCATATTTCAGGTCGAAGGTCACCAATCTAAAATGAAATCATACTGTGCAGCCAGATCTTTCATTTGATAACTCATTAACCATTCTACCTCTTCCTAGCCCTGAGATTCCTTACTAAAAATAATACAAACTTTCAACGTCAATATTATGGGTCAGAGTTCATAAATTTAAAATCTAAAATGATTCTGCTCATATAGAGCGTAGTGCCTTTCGAATGATACAATATAAGTTTCATTGCCCTTATTCTAAAATGAATATTGAAAAAGTGTACGACAACATTTGATGTTTGTTGAAGATTAGTTTTGTTTTAGTCAAATATAAAGATAAAATTCAGAAATGAGCCTAACCGGATAAAAACTACGCCTACCTCCTATATAAAGTTACTGTACCAAAACGGTAAGATCTTTTAAAATTCCACAGAAATTAATCCAATGACTTTGAATTTTGCTCATTAAATTCAAGCCTTAATATGCACTTTGAGTATGAAATTTGTAAGAATCGAATGAAAACCGCGGCTACCTCCCATACAAAGTGACTTTATGAAACCAGTAAAATCTCCTTAAATTCCACAAATAATAATTTAATGCCTTGAAATTTGACAAACTAGTTTAAATTTTAACTATGCACTCGATGCTTGGAATTTTGTTAAAAAAAAAATTGAAAATTGCACCCACCTCCCATACAAAGTGACGTCATCATAATATTAAACCTTTCTAAATCCCATTTCCCATTTTCCAACACAGTTTCATTAAAAAAACAAAGATCAATTCTTTAAAAAAAAATGAATAAAATTAGATCATTCAGAAGGTTCATAAAATTATTTAAAAAAAATAGAATAGTTTAATAACCCTGCAGGTAAATTTTCAACTTTTGAAAAGACACAAAAAAATGCAGAGACACGTAAAATTTATTTTCGGTCTTAAAATTTGGTGGCAAAATCAGTTTTTACAAATCAGATTAAAGTCTCGAGCTATTGAGATTTTTGATATTTGAATTACATTTGACCTTCATATAAAAAAATTTTATAATTTTTTAACAATTAACTTTTATTGTCTTTTCAAAAATACCTCCAACGTAAAAATCGAATTAGCCTTGTTTAATCTATGATTTTTTAAAAGTTAAGCAATTTTGCTTTTTCTTCCATTTGGACCAAATGTCAATGTTGAACGTAAAAACTTTTAAAAAAATCTAAAATTTTTTTTGCTGAATTGGTGTTTTTATTTCATAAGTAGACTAAATTCTGAAAGTGTAAACAAAATCGGAGGTGGTCAAAAATTTTTGTCTCCAAAAATAAGGAAAATATAGCTAAAAATGGGTCTAAAAGTGACTAAATTTCAATCGAATATCAATCAAATATCTCGAGATTTTGATCTGATTGGAAAAAAATAGTATGCCATTAAATTCTACGACCAAAAAATAAGTTTACTTTTCTCGGAATATTCGTGTGTCTTTTTGACGTCCCTAGAGTGTAATTTTAGTATTTCTAAGTAGGAATTTTGTGATACAGCTTGTTTAAGGAAGTTTTTTTTTTTAATTTTTTAAGGTCAAATTTTAGTTTTTTTAAGTTATAGCTGCGTTCCTTTCGCCTTAATATAATCACGATAACAAATTTTCTCAAAGGAACGGCAAGAAAAACGACTCGCAGAGGGCACTACTGTTGCAGTCAAAATGAAATTCAAACAAGCAATCATGATACAATAACTATTAGGTGTCATGAGAACGTGTGTCGTTCAAAACTGTTGTGAACTTTTATGGTAGCGATACCTTAGTGAACGATGTTTTTCTCTGAATGTGTCTTACTCTAAACGTCAGAAAAATTGTAAACTATTTAATTGAATTTTTAATAATATGCAATTATATAAATAATTTAAGTACAATTGTTGGCTCCGCTGAATGCGTCCAATGTGTGTAACACATGCGGTTTATTTTGTTTTCTTTTGTTTAACATTCGATGGTCGCAGCTCGTGAGAAAATAGGTATCTTTCATGGCTACCTAATAGTCATTGTATCAAACAAGCAAATAATTAAAAAAATTAAATGACAGCTCATAAAAATATACAGGTGCGGCACCTGTGTTTCAAATTTTTTAAAGGCTATATGACAATTTTATATGGATAGCAAAAATAATCCTATTTATTATAGGATTATTATTTTTGTTTTTGCTTTGCATGTGAAAAAAATAATTTGGATTATTTTGAAGCGAATGGAAAGCAGCTTATGTTAAGCTTTTTAAGTATTTTTTTAAATTTTTTACAGTTAGTTCAAGAAAGGTTTATATTTTTTTATATATTATATTTTGTACAGCTAGTTAAAAAAGATATTTATTTTTGTATTATTAAAATCATATTTTAGTATTTCTTAGGAAGTATCGTGTGTTTAGCACATTGGGCCTTACCAATAGTCGATTGAATGCCTACTCTAAATTTTGTGTGAGCTTTTCTGACATTATTTCTATAGAATTTTCTGTCAAAAAGCTTACGCTAAATTTAGAGTCGGCATTAAAATGACTATTCCCCGCAGTTTAAGGCATCGTGCACGAATATGTCATGATGATTTCTTAAAGAAACTTACTGCGTGAGTTACATTTGTCTATAATTCTTTAACAAATCTGTCTTGTTTTCGTTTATCGAAAACAGAAAGCTTTAAAACAGTGCACGAATTTGGAACTTTTGTATGAGATTTTCGTCAATGAAATGTATAAGCAAATCAGCACGTTTCGTCAAAGAGGAATAAAAATCGTGCATGATTCATTCAAGATTTCTTTCAGACTTGGACTACTGGGTTGGTAGTGGCCATTGTGCTATTTTGTACAGAGAGCTTTAGAAAGATTTGTATTTAAAAATTTTTTAAAATCACATAAATGTTTTTAGTTAGTAGGATCATTGAATTTTTTGTTGGAATATTTTGGAATTTTTTTTTTGCAGTGGAGGCAATCCCTTGTAGTCTCGGGACTAAGAAATTTTCGGGATCCCGGGATAAGACGCCTTTTTGTATATTTTTTGGTCATGTGTTAAAAAATGAACAAATACTTTACTTAAAGCCGTTTTTTATCGCAATAAAATTGTTTTTATCGATTTTTTTCAGTAGGAAATACAAATTATTCATTGATCGAAAATTATTTTTGATCAACACTACATTTTGTATTTATTTTTTCACTCAATTTGTAACAATACTTTTTGGTCGTGTTTTAAAAAATGAAATAATACTTTAAAGCCGTTTTTTATCGCAATAAAATTGCTTTTATCGATTTTTTTTTCCAGTAGGAAATAAAAATTAATCTTTGATCGAAAATTATTTTTGATCGACATTACACTTTTTTATTTATTTTTTCACTCAATTTTGTAACGATACTTTTTCTATTAGAACTAAAAATCAAGCATTGATCGATATTTTTCCATTAGAAATAAAAATTATCTTTTAATCGTTATTTTTGCCATCGGAATTTAAAATCAATTGTCCATCGATATTTTTTCGATCAGATATAAAAATATGTTTTGATCGAAATATGTATTAAAGATAAAAAAAATATAAATCAATAGTAATATAGTTATAGAATAGAATTTCTTGATTGGATTTCTGAATTGATTTTTTCTAAATTTTGAATGGAATTTCTAAATTTTTATTTATCTTCTCTTGAATTCAAATGTTATTTCCAAACTTCAAGTGGTATTTACCGAATGTCTTTTTTTATTTTTGAATCTCAATTGATCTCTTCTGAGTTTTCAGTGGATTTTCTGAATTGATTTTTGCTAAATTTTGAATAGAATTTTTAAATTTTTATTTATCTTCTCTTGAATTCAAATGTTATTTTCAAACTTCAAGTGGTAATTTCCGAATTTTTTTTTTATTTCTGAATTTCAATTGATCTCTTCTGAGTTTCAAGTGCAATTTCTGAATATCAATGAATCTTTTCTGAATTTAATTTCTTTATTTCAAATATTGTGTCTTAATTTAAATTGATTTTTTCTGAATGTCAAGTGGAATTTTCGATTTCCAAATATCGTTTCTGAATTTCTTATAGAATTTCTAAATTTAAATTTATCTTTTCTAAATTTTAAATAGAATTCCTTTATTTTCAATAATATTTGCTAAATTTGAAAAGGAATTCTGAATTTCAATTGATCCTTTCTGAAAATCAATTTGAATTTCTAAATTACAAATCAGCGTTACCAACTCCCAAAAATATTTATCCCTAAAGGCGGATTCACTGACCACCTTCAGCAAGTTTTTTGTGACAGCTTTTTTGCTCTCTCTGGGGGAATGTGCCGCAGGTGGATTCACTAACATGTAAAAATTTCAGCAGGTTTTTTGTTTTTCTTTGTCATATTCAATATTGCCAGAACCAATAATTTTTTATTTCGAAGCGGCAGTAATAAAATATGCCAACTTCAACTCAAGAAACTCCATTCTGGCAACACTACTCAAAAAGATTCAGCATCAAAATTGAAAATAAGTTAATCAATTCAAAGGGAGTGCAGTAAGTTTTTGTTACTCTCTCATTGAGTATGGAGAGAGATAAAGCACAAAAATTTTCAAAACTTCATGTAAAAAAAACTTGCTAAATTTGCTGAAGGTTTTCAGTGAATCCAGCTTAAAGCTTTAATCAAAAAACCCTAAAATCTTGGGAATCCCCAAAAACAAAAAGAGATCAATTAACATTTTGTTATAATTTTTAGTTATACATGAGTTAATATTACCAAAAAAAATTCGGTTTCTTCGGTTTTTATTCAAAACAAGATAAACGCAATTTTAAATTTTTGTTGTAAAAATCAAACACTTGAGTTGTCAAACCAAACAAAATCACATTTTCTGTCTCTTGCACTCATTAACAAGTTTTACAGTTTTAGCAAAATATTTAGACGTCACGTTCATTTTGGTTTTTTTACACCAAGGTAACGAGCAGGGAATGAAAAGGGTAAAATTGAGGAGTAAATGCATAGCAAACTCGGAATAAATTCAAAAACTTCGTAGTAAATTGGATTATCCAATGCTTAAGAATATCAAAAAGTCCCTAAAAAAACTCCCTAAAAAATAAGGGATGGTTTTGTCCCACTTCTATGTAAAAATACTGTCATTCCTTGTCAAAAAATTCTTAAAAATATTTTCCATTACATTTTTACAGCGGAAAGAAAGAATTTTAAAGAATTTTCAGAGGACAAGTGGCATAAGTTCATTCATTTTATATATCCCTTAATAATGAAGATAATCGCTAATGGGTAGTTTTGTCCAATTTCAATGTAAAAATTATGTCATTCCTCATCAAAAAATTCTTAAAAATATTGTCCATTACATTTTTACAGCGAAAAGGAGAAATTTTTAAAAATTTTCAGAGGACAAGTGGCGTAAGTCCATTCATTTTATATCTTCCTTAATAATGAAGATAATCGCTAATGGGTAGTTTTGTCCAATTTCTATGAAAAATGCTGTCATTCCTCATGAAAAAATTCTTAAAAATATTTTCCATTGCATGCTTACAGCGGAAAGGAGAAATTTTACAAAATTTTCAGAGGATAAGTGGCGTAAGTCTATTCATTTTATATCTCCCTTAATAATTAAGATAATCGCTTAGGGTAGTTTTGTTCAACTTCTAGGCAAAAATGCTGCCATTCCTCATCAAAAAATTCTTGAAAAACTCCTTTTAGATTCCTACAGCAGAAACGAGAAATTTAAAATAATTTTCAGTGGCGCAAATTCAAATGTTTTTACTAATATGCAATATTCTGCATTATTTTGGTGTATTATTTAGTTTATATTTTACGATATGGATAGCTCGAATTATGCTCTTGACCAAGCTTTTAAGCAAAACTGAGTTCTTATACTTGGAATTTATCTTAAGAAAATTTCTAAATGTTCGGTTTTTCTCAAATCTACCAAAAATGGACTTACGCCACTTGTGCTCTGAAAAAATAATGGTATTTGTCAGAGCAATAACAAAGTGTTGCATTTTATTCAGAGATTACGTAAGCTAGGAGTTTCTAGCCCGTACTCATAAGTAGAGTACATTTTCCTCTTCACTTCTACGTACTTAACTAAATTTTCCTAAAAAATGGACTTACGCCACTTGTGCTCTGAACAGCTCATATTAAAAACATCTTTTCATATTTCTGCATATTTCTGAATTTTCAAACGATGTTTTCTAAATGCACTATGCGCCACCATTTTTGTGATCGAAATGCCACTATTTTTTCTTATAGATTTCGGCCCGTTGAACAAGAAAACTGCAATAAAAATTATTTCTATGGATAGGTTTTCCATATAGTATGTATTTTTGAATTTTTGTCCCGATTTTTTTGATATAGCTCCATACATTTTACCATATCTTCAGTTTTAATTGACCGATTTGGTTTTTTTTTAAATATCAAATTAAAGAAAAATAAATTTACTTTAAATTTGATTCATGAACTTTGCTAAACTGTTGAGTAGTTTCCGCACAATCGAAAGAAATATATGTAAAAAAATAATTTTTTGAGTGAAAAATCAAATCGAAAAAAATTAGCAAAAATAGAAGACACCAAAATATGCACAGTTTATCATTTTATGCATAAAGATGGCTCTTTAAGAAAAGAATGAGCTACTAATGAAGAAAATTTATGTAAAAGTAACGAATTTAGAGACAACAAGATGAAGATACCAAAAATTGAATTTTTTCCGTTTTTTAATTTTATTTTAAATAATTTAATTTTAATTTTTGTAAAGTTAATGTTTACATCAAATTTTATTAAAGTAATATTAAATGTATATTTTAAAAGTGATTTTAGCTGCTATTTTGTCTGTTATAGTTTTCAGAATTTGTTTGTCTAATGAAAAAATATATCGCCCATCATGTAAACGTTCCAGGATCCCTGATATCGTCGCTCCATTGATTTAATTTGTTGATGAAATCGTTCATCGGGTTTGTCACTGACGTCATCAAGGTTTGAAGGAAAAAAATCAAAGTGGGAGTTTAAAAAGTGGGAGTGGATCTTCAATGACATATTTGCGCCTGTATTAAAATAGCAAATAGAGGAAATAAAGTGAAAAGAGCAAAATAATATTAAAAAATAGTATTACACACCAATTTTTGCATAATTCAATTTCATTTGAATTCAATTGCCTTCCAAGAAAAATAAAACACTGTTATAAATATATTATTATTTAAAAAAATGCATACTTAGAGCCGGAAGACCATTCCGTATTTTTTATATAATAATTCCGTAAGGAGCCGAAATCACTTTTAACATATATATTTATCATTACTTTAATAAAATTTTACCTATCTAAACATTAACTTGACAAAAAATAAAATAAAATTATTTTAAATAAATTTAAAAAAACGGAAATTTTTTTTTTGGTACCTTCATCTTGTTGTCCCTAAATTCGTTATTTTTCCATAAATTTTCTTCATCAGTAGCTCATTCTTTTCTTCAAGAGCCATCTTCATGCATAAAATAATAAACTGTATACTTCGATACCACTCGAAGTTTGGAAATAACATTTGAATTCGAGAGAAAATAAATAAAAATTTAGAAATTCCATTCAAAATTTAGAAAAAATCAATTCAGAAATCTAATCAAGAAATTCTATTCTATAACTATATAACTATTGATTTATATTTTTTATCTTTAATACATATTTCGATCAAAACATATTTTTATATCCGATCAAAAAAAGGTCGATAAAAAATAGATTTTTTAATTAAAATCGCAAAAATAGCAATCAATAGGTAATCTTTATTTTTAATGGAAAAATAACGATCAATGATTGCTTTTTGGTTCTTATAGAAAAAGTATCGTTACAAAATTGAGTGAAAAAATGAATAAAAAATGTAATGTCGATCAAAAAATAATTTTCGATCAATGATTAATTTTTATTTACTACTAAAAAAAATCGGTAAAAACAATTAAGCGATAAAAAACGGCTTAAAAGTATTTTTTCATTTTTTAAAACATGAACAAAAAGTATTGTTACAAAATTGAGTGAAAAAATAAATACAAAATGTAATGTTGATCAAATATATTTTTCGATCAATGATTAATTTGTATTTCCTACTGAAAAAAATTGATAAAAACAATTTTATTGCGATAAAAAACGTCTTTAAAGTATTTGTTCATTTTCAGGGCATCCAATCCCGGGATCCCGGAAAATTCTTAGTCCCGACAGTCCCGAGATTGCAAGGGCTTGTTGTCCCTAAATTCGTTATTTTTCCATAAATTTTCTTCATCAGTAGCTCATGTCTTCTATATGTCTTCTATTTTTGCAAATTTTTTTAAGGATTTTTCACTAAAAAAATTATTTTTTTTTATATTTCTTTCGGTTGTGCGGGAAAAATTCAACAAATAAGCAAAGTTGATGAATTAAATTTATTTTAGTAAATTTATTTTTCTTTAATTTGATTTTTATTATAACCAAATCGGTCAATTAAAACTGAAGATATGGTAAAATTTATGGAAAACCAATTCATAGAAAAAAATTTTATTGCAATTTTCGTTTTCAGCGTGCCGAAATCTTTAAGAAAAAATAGTGAAATACCGATCACAGAAAGTTTTTTTTCCATTTTGGCGCATAGTGATATCAATTGGAATAATTCTAAATTTTAACTGATCTTTTCTGGATATAAAAGAGACTTTCTTAATGTTTTGTTTATGGTGTATGGTTTTAACACTTTTGATATGATCATAAAATTTTGTTTTATTTTCCAGCAATGTTAACTAAACTGGATGACTCGGTTGGCAAAATTGTGCAACACTTGCACCATAAAAATATGTTAAATAACTCCATCATCGTATTTAGCACTGATAATGGCGGGCCTGCGGAGGGCTTCAATTTAAACCACGCCTCTAATTGGCCACTGCGCGGTGTCAAAAACACGCTCTGGGAGGGTGGCGTACGTGGTGCTGGCTTAATCTGGTATCCAAAGATCAATAAACTGCGACGTGTTGCGGATCAAACAATGCACATTGCTGATTGGTTGCCCACTTTGCTTGGCGCTGTTGGGGCGGATCCGAGTTTGGTGTAAGCACGATATTGAACTATGTTCGTTTAACTCTTTATCAACTCCCATCAATCCCTTAGTAACAACACCGCCTCACTCGATGGCATAAATTTGTGGCATGCTCTGTCAAGAAACGAAGTCTCGCCGCGAAAGTCAATATTGCACAACATTGATGACATTTGGGGCAGTGCTGCTTTGACAATTGGTGCCTGGAAGATTGTCCAGGGCACCAATTATAATGGCTCCTGGGACGGCTGGTATGGTCCAGCCGGCGAACGCAGTCCAAAGTTGTATAACATTAATCAGTTGTATAAAAGTTTAGCCGGTCGTGCTATTGCCAGCTTAAAACTAATGCCAAGTACGGCTGAAGTTATAACGCTACGAAGTGAGGCGAGTGTGGATTGTTCTATGAAAATGCCGTATTTGGAACAAGGTGTTGCTTGTAAGCCACTTTTGGCGCCATGTCTATTTAATGTCTACGATGATCCATGCGAGCGATACAATTTGGCAGAGAAGTAAGTTTTTTACAAAATATTTTTTCAGATTCTCTAAGCTGCCTATACATAGGCGAGTTGTTCCAAGGATCTTATCAGTGGAAAAATATACATACATTTCCTAAAGATTTTTGCTCCATTTCCTCTTTCGAGATAAATATGTTTAGAGATATTCATGGTGATCGAGTTACTAGCAAGAAGATTGATCATATTAATTAAAAAACAAACTATTCATTAAAAAAAATTTCTACCCGAAACGTACTCAAAACTATCACTTTATGCAAAACCTTTGCATATGGTTCAGTGGGTATTCAATATTTGTTGTCTTTTAAATAAAAAACTTAGACATAGTATATTTTATTGTATTTAACCTTCAAACCTATTTGATTTGTGTTACGTAAAAGAGGTTAAGTGTCAATATGGCATTTTGCATTGCAACCAAAGATTAAAGTTTAATACCACAGAAAACTCAATTATTCGTTTTATATTTATGTTATGTTAAAATATTTACTTAAAAACAAAACTCAAAAGGAAATGTTTTAGATTTGTTTGCCACACTAGAAATATAAAATTAAAATAATTCATAAAATGTTTAAAATACAAATTTGACTATTACAAATTAACCTACTACACTAAGTTTGGGAACATGTTTTACATACGGTAAAAAGATAATTTGGAATTGGAATTTTTACTTTAGTAAAATATAAATTTAGGCATGCTTTTTACACTGAGCCACAATCTCAAGTGGATTTCCGCACAAATAAAAAAGATATAAGGTTTTCTTTTTAAGAATAGTGTCAAATTGACACTAAAATCGTTTGAAGCTTAATACATATTAATAGTGATGTTCAGAATATATCCGTGGTCGTATGCCACCCATCCTAACAAAACAATGCAATCTAACAGTAGTGAGCGATCCATAAGCTTTGGAGCAAAAAGCATCATTCTATACATCTAAAGAGCGACATATGACAATAAATATGAGATGGCATACGACCGGAAGAGAGGTAGATTTTGCAAAGCACTTGCGATTCGCCCAAGGGTGATTTGGAAGATGGATCGCATTTCGATCGCCCAAGCGATGAATACGCTATTCAAGAAAAACTTTCAAAATTGTCCTTCGCTCATTCCAGCGATCGTTGGAAGATGTATCACTTTGCGATTGCCCATGTGATGAATTCGCGATTCAAGAAAAATTTCCAAAATCTTCCTCCGCCCATTTCGGCGATCATTTGAAGATGGATCGCTTTCCGATCGCCCAAGCGATGAATACGCTATTCAAGAAAAACTTTCAAAAATGTCCTTCGCTCATTCCAGCGATCGTTGGAAGATGTATCACTTTGCGATTGCCCATGTGATGAATTCGCGATTCAAGAAAAATTTTCAAAATCTTCCTTCGTTTATTCCAGCGATCATTGAAAGATGGCTTTTTAAAAAATTTTGAAAATCGATCGTTGGAATGTGAAGCATTCTCTGAAAAATTCTGAAAACTAAATTATTCAAATATTCTAAAAAAAAAAACAAACTGAAAATATTCATATCAGCACGATTTGCGGTGGTCTATTGTTGTGTTAAACGATTTGACAAAGATTGTCCCCAATAAAACAACTTTCAACAAAGATGCTTCGCAACAAATTGCTGGGGAACCCTAAAAGTCGGCGAATAGCCTAATTACCCTTTTTGCCGATTCGTGTGAGACTGTTACCGCGAATTGCTAAGGGCTTCTCTTGGCGATTCGTAAGCGACTCTTCTAAAGATGGATAGTCGAATAGTCGGCTTTTTCATAAAATTTTTTTAATTTTTAAAGTCGATTAATGATTTTAGTTATTAGTTGAAAATCTATTTTTTTATCGACCATTTTCGGTTTTTGTGAAATTTTTTATTCATAATTAATAGCTGCATTCCTTTTGCCTTAATATAATCGCGATAACAAATTTTTTCAAAGGAACTGCAAAAAAAAACGACTCGTAGAGGGCACTACCTTTGTAGTCAAAATTAAATTCAAACAAACAATCATGATACAATAACTATTAGGTGTCATGAGAACGTGTGTCGTTCAAAACTGTTGTGAACTGTTATGGTAGCGATACTTTAGTAAACGATGTTTTTCTCTGAATGTGTTTTACTCTAAACGTCAGAAAAATTGTAAATTATTTAATTTAATTATTAATACTATGCAATTATTAAAATAATTTAAGTGCAATTGACCTAATAGTCATTGTATCAAACAAACAAATAATTCAAAAAATGAAATGACAGCTCATAAAAATATACAGATGCTGCAACTGTGTTTCAAATTTTTTAAAGGCTATATCACAATTTTATAGGGATAGCAAAAATAATCCTATATGTTATAGGATTATTTTTTTGTTTTTGCTTTGCATGTAAAAAAACATAATCTGGATTATTTTGAAGCGAATGGAACGCAGCTAATATAATTTTGTTTATAATTTTGTTCATATTTGAACACTGGTGCGTTCAGTTCTTTGAGAATAACAAAAACTTTGAGTAAACAATATAATGTTAATTGCTAATTTGTGCCAGCGCTGCCGAAAGTACTACAATTGTAGTATTGTACTCCTGTTGAATTGTGCGTACTAATAAACTCCCCAAATACGAATAGTAGCTCTACAATTATCAGCAACCTTGAAATCCGTGTTCCTTCAAATCTAGTCGAAAAGGATTCATTAAGTTTTTTCTCTGTTTTCTCTTTATTTGTTTTTATCTTTTTTAAATTAATAAATTTTAATAAACAAGGATTACAATAAATAATAAAAAATTATATTAAAAAGAATTTTTATTTTCAAATATGGGCATTTCCGCAAAAAAACTACTGTGATCAAAAAATTAAAACCAATTAAAAAGTTTTATTTGATGATATTATCCAAAAGAAACATTTTAATTTTATTGATTTAAGCAATTTCTACATAAATTCATAAACGATAATGATAAAATCGCCTGCACTGTTTCAAAAATATAGTTTTTCTTTTTCGTAAATGTTTAGTAAATGTTTCGTAAGCTTTTTTGTTTTAGTAAAAAAGGAAGGCATTGGATAAAGATAATGAAAAAATGGTTCAGGCAAAGAAAGGACAATATATTAAATTTTTTTAATTACTAAATTATATAATTACTTAACTACCTAATTACTTAATTACCCAATTAAACTACAATGGAAATTTAAGTAACGTAACGCCAGATCAAAAAGCCTAATAAAAAAGAAACCAGAGAAGATTTTTAAATTTGATCACTTGGAAAATAAACTTTTGTTATTTAAAAAAAAAGCCTTTTTAAAAAAGTTGTATACAAAAAGTCTTGCCCAATTAAGAGATTTTTGCAAATTTTGCCAAGTCAAAAATCACTTCCGTTTTTTGAAACGTAACGCCAGCACACTTTTGCTTATATCTTAAAACCCCAAGGGTCGATTGTTGTCATTGTTTTTACTTAATATAGTGCTAATTAACTATTACGCAAATGTAAAAAATGCCTTTTTAAAAATAAGACATTTTCATTCCTTTTCTTTAATACTTCTTCGTACAAATCGTCCGTAACGCCAGTTTGGAAATGCCCATAAGCATTAAATTGATCTAGCACATTTTGTACTCTTTTAATCTCAGTTTATAAAAGTGATGTAAGAGATAATGGAAAAAGTCGAAAAATCGAATTTAATCGATTATTTAGATAAAGATAATTTGGAATTGGAATTTTTACTTTAGTAAAATATAAATTTAGGCATGCTTTTTACACTGAGCCACAATCTCAAGTGGATTTCCGCACAACTAAAAAAGATATAAGGTTTTCTTTTTAAGAATAGTGTCAAATTGACACTAAAATCGTTTGAAGCTTAATACATATTAATAGTGATGTTCAGAATATATCCGTGGTCGTATGCCACCCATCCTAACAAAACAATGCAATCTAACAGTAGTGAGCGATCCATAAGCTTTGGAGCAAAAAGCATCATTCTATACATCTAAAGAGCGACATATGACAATAAATATGAGATGGCATACGACCGGAAGAGAGGTAGATTTTGCAAAGCACTTGCGATTCGCCCAAGGGTGATTTGGAAGATGGATCGCATTTCGATCGCCCAAGCGATGAATACGCTATTCAAGAAAAACTTTCAAAATTGTCCTTCGCTCATTCCAGCGATCGTTGGAAGATGTATCACTTTGCGATTGCCCATGTGATGAATTCGCGATTCAAGAAAAATTTCCAAAATCTTCCTCCGCCCATTTCGGCGATCATTTGAAGATGGATCGCTTTCCGATCGCCCAAGCGATGAATACGCTATTCAAGAAAAACTTTCAAAAATGTCCTTCGCTCATTCCAGCGATCGTTGGAAGATGTATCACTTTGCGATTGCCCATGTGATGAATTCGCGATTCAAGAAAAATTTTCAAAATCTTCCTTCGTTTATTCCAGCGATCATTGAAAGATGGCTTTTTAAAAAATTTTGAAAATCGATCGTTGGAATGTGAAGCATTCTCTGAAAAATTCTGAAAACTAAATTATTCAAATATTCTAAAAAAAAAAACAAACTGAAAATATTCATATCAGCACGATTTGCGGTGGTCTATTGTTGTGTTAAACGATTTGACAAAGATTGTCCCCAATAAAACAACTTTCAACAAAGATGCTTCGCAACAAATTGCTGGGGAACCCTAAAAGTCGGCGAATAGCCTAATTACCCTTTTTGCCGATTCGTGTGAGACTGTTACCGCGAATTGCTAAGGGCTTCTCTTGGCGATTCGTAAGCGACTCTTCTAAAGATGGATAGTCGAATAGTCGGCTTTTTCATAAAATTTTTTTAATTTTTAAAGTCGATTAATGATTTTAGTTATTAGTTGAAAATCTATTTTTTTATCGACCATTTTCGGTTTTTGTGAAATTTTTTATTCATAATTAATAGCTGCATTCCTTTTGCCTTAATATAATCGCGATAACAAATTTTTTCAAAGGAACTGCAAAAAAAAACGACTCGTAGAGGGCACTACCTTTGTAGTCAAAATTAAATTCAAACAAACAATCATGATACAATAACTATTAGGTGTCATGAGAACGTGTGTCGTTCAAAACTGTTGTGAACTGTTATGGTAGCGATACTTTAGTAAACGATGTTTTTCTCTGAATGTGTTTTACTCTAAACGTCAGAAAAATTGTAAATTATTTAATTTAATTATTAATACTATGCAATTATTAAAATAATTTAAGTGCAATTGACCTAATAGTCATTGTATCAAACAAACAAATAATTCAAAAAATGAAATGACAGCTCATAAAAATATACAGATGCTGCAACTGTGTTTCAAATTTTTTAAAGGCTATATCACAATTTTATAGGGATAGCAAAAATAATCCTATATGTTATAGGATTATTTTTTTGTTTTTGCTTTGCATGTAAAAAAACATAATCTGGATTATTTTGAAGCGAATGGAACGCAGCTAATATAATTTTGTTTATAATTTTGTTCATATTTGAACACTGGTGCGTTCAGTTCTTTGAGAATAACAAAAACTTTGAGTAAACAATATAATGTTAATTGCTAATTTGTGCCAGCGCTGCCGAAAGTACTACAATTGTAGTATTGTACTCCTGTTGAATTGTGCGTACTAATAAACTCCCCAAATACGAATAGTAGCTCTACAATTATCAGCAACCTTGAAATCCGTGTTCCTTCAAATCTAGTCGAAAAGGATTCATTAAGTTTTTTCTCTGTTTTCTCTTTATTTGTTTTTATCTTTTTTAAATTAATAAATTTTAATAAACAAGGATTACAATAAATAATAAAAAATTATATTAAAAAGAATTTTTATTTTCAAATATGGGCATTTCCGCAAAAAAACTACTGTGATCAAAAAATTAAAACCAATTAAAAAGTTTTATTTGATGATATTATCCAAAAGAAACATTTTAATTTTATTGATTTAAGCAATTTCTACATAAATTCATAAACGATAATGATAAAATCGCCTGCACTGTTTCAAAAATATAGTTTTTCTTTTTCGTAAATGTTTAGTAAATGTTTCGTAAGCTTTTTTGTTTTAGTAAAAAAGGAAGGCATTGGATAAAGATAATGAAAAAATGGTTCAGGCAAAGAAAGGACAATATATTAAATTTTTTTAATTACTAAATTATATAATTACTTAACTACCTAATTACTTAATTACCCAATTAAACTACAATGGAAATTTAAGTAACGTAACGCCAGATCAAAAAGCCTAATAAAAAAGAAACCAGAGAAGATTTTTAAATTTGATCACTTGGAAAATAAACTTTTGTTATTTTAAAAAAAAGCCTTTTTAAAAAAGTTGTATACAAAAAGTCTTGCCCAATTAAGAGATTTTTGCAAATTTTGCCAAGTCAAAAATCACTTCCGTTTTTTGAAACGTAACGCCAGCACACTTTTGCTTATATCTTAAAACCCCAAGGGTCGATTGTTGTCATTGTTTTTACTTAATATAGTGCTAATTAACTATTACGCAAATGTAAAAAATGCCTTTTTAAAAATAAGACATTTTCATTCCTTTTCTTTAATACTTCTTCGTACAAATCGTCCGTAACGCCAGTTTGGAAATGCCCATAAGCATTAAATTGATCTAGCACATTTTGTACTCTTTTAATCTCAGTTTATAAAAGTGATGTAAGAGATAATGGAAAAAGTCGAAAAATCGAATTTAATCGATTATTTAGGCAAAAAAAAATCAACTTTGAAAAATTCGTGCATTGAAAAATTTGAAAAAAATAAAAAGTCGAAAATCGATTTTTTATTTGACTATCCATCCCTAGACTCTTCCCAGCGAATCGCTTACGAGCCCTTAAGGTGATTCGTTTTCGAATTTTCCCTGCGAATCGCTTTTATGGCCTCAGCTGCTTGCAGTTGGCGATACCCGGATGTCTCCTAAATGAGCTCGCCCGCGGTTGTTACATCCTTCAAGCGATTCGCTAGCGAATCTGAGGCGAGAGAAAACGCTCGCAGGGGTATATCTTCTGAACATCACTATGAATATGTATTAAGGCTGTGTGCGAATTGATCTAAGTGCGACCTAAACTAAATTGTGTCGATAAGGCAGTGCTTCCTAATTTAGGAAGCATTCAAGTAGTTCAAGAATTATCTAAATTATTTATGAATCACTGCCTTATCGACACAATTTAGTTTAGGTCGTATTTAGATCAATTCGCACACAGCCTAAATATAATTAAATATATTATGTGTAAGTTGTTTATTTAATAGACAAAAAATATTGAACAGTTTATACATAACAATTTCAGATGAGAATATTTTCTTGTATCGTACTCTAAAGAGCGTGATTTTTAGTAGTCGGGTTTTAGTTTTGTGAACTTAGTTTTATTTAAATTATTATTGGGTTCTATTTAATATATAATCGAAAGTAATAACTACTAAAAAATTGTTTGAAGATTAAATTATGAACAAAGATGTTTATTATGTCACTATAAAAATTTGTTTTTAGTTCATAACTTTTGGTCCTCTAGAGCAGCGATGCCCAGCGCCTAACTCTTTCCACTCTCTCCACTCTTTAACAACAACTTCAATATTTTCATGATTGCTGTAATTCGCCGAATTCAGTTTGCAATTACACCCTTGCTTCTTAATGTTATTGTTTTTGTTCTTTCGAACCATCGATAGCTGTTCTGCGTTTGCATGTTGTTGTTTTTGTTCTTTGGCACCATCGTTCGCGACTGTTTTGCACTGTTTTTGGCAGTTGCATTGTAGACGTTAACAGCATGCGGCGTATTCTTTACATTTTTCGTTGTGCGAATACATATTGAGAAAAAGTTATTGAATATTTGCAGGTGGGTACTTTTTTAAAATTGCATCAGAATAAATTATTTTTATAGGAGTTATAATTCCCTGGAAAAATGTCAAGAAAAGAATTTGCGGAAAACTGGGAGTTTGCCTATTTTTTTATAGAAAATAAAAAATTAAAAAGATTTTTATCTTAACTATATAACAGTTTAATTAATAAAAAAACAGTAAGATAATAAAAAATATAAAAAAATTAAGGTTAAAGCAAATAAAAATTATTATAAGAATAAAAAATGAAAAAATGTATATTAATAAAAAGTGCACAAAAAAAAACACAAAAAAGAAGTAAAAAAAAAATAAAAAAATTAAAAACTATAAAACAAACAAAAAAAAATAAAAAAAGGATATCTGAAAACCTCCACGCTGGGTTAATCCACAGCTGAGTAAATCAGAATGTATTCTGACTAGCAAAAAACTGAAACATTTGGAATTACTTGATTTCTTATTTTTACAGTGTACATATAAGTTTGCTGTAGCGGACTCTGCCAGCTTTTTTGATGTTGTTGCTTTTTGTTGTTGTTGTTTTTGCACTCTTCAAATAATTTTCGTTGGGCATCGCTGCTCTAGAGGGTGCCATATTCAATTTGACGTCACATAGCCTATAATCAGCGGACAATCGAAACGCTTCCAACGTTACCTCATTTGTCAAATTGTGATAAGTAGTTCAGAAGTTTGGGCGGAACAGTTGAAAATACATACGTACAGGTCAAACACATATACCGCATCTTTCGCTTCGCCGTAGACAGCTAAAAAACATTTTGGACTCATAATCATGAGCGCTCATTACATCTTCATAAATAAGACTATTTCCTGTCTCAAAACCTATGAACGCTCCTAGAATCTTCATATGTAAGAATCTTTTCGAACTCATTATATTACGCTAGTAAAATCCTCGTAAACAAGATTCTTTTTGAACTCGTATTTATGTGCGCTCATAAAAGCATCATAAATAAAAAAGAGTCTTTCCGGTTTCACAATTTTGAGCGCTCATTAAATCTATATAAACAAGACACTTTTTGGACTCATAATCATGAGTGCTCATAAAATCTTGATTGACAAAATTTTTTATGGATTTATAATTTTGGACGCTCATAAACTCCTTGTAACCAAGACTCTTTCCGGACTTAAAATGGAGCGCCTATAATATCGTTCGATAATTCATAATTTTAACACTTTGTATGGCCGTGTAACAGAACGGTAACAAACCGATTAGGTTCCTAGTTAAACACTTAATGGTTTATTTACCCCAAATAAATAATTTTTGCATAACAGTCACAAATTGAAGAATATGATTCTAAGACAGAAAGAGAAAAATAACGAGTTTTTTAATATATAATATAAACTGACCATTTCAGACCTTGGAAGGACTTTGGACCTTGCTTCTATTGATCAATTGTGTTGTGCGTGTTATTAAATGTTGGAACACAAATGATCGAGAACTGGACCTACGTGTTTTATGCCGACTCCGAACGGCTTATATTTTCAAGAAGATTTACATGGCAATTTTTACTCTCTGAGGTTTGCCATTGTCTACAGAGAGGTGACGACCGCACAGAAAAATTAATTCAATTGAAAAAACTTTCTGTCTAAGCTGGAATTGAACCCGGGCTACCGCGGTTCTTTAGCTTAGGGGCCACGCACTCTACGCACTAGGCTACGGTCGCCACTAGTTTTTTACTAACAAGTAAAATGCCGAAATCAAACATACCTAGATTTTATTTTAATCTATTGAATAGATTTTCAACTGATCAAAATTGAAATGAAATTAATTTTGGCCCTTTTGCCATTTGGCCTTTTAAATATACAGGATTAAGAATATTTCTTGATTTCTAGTTGAAAAATGCCTCAGCAAAAATGTTTCATTACCAGTTTCCAAATTCTTATTAAATTTTTGTGTAAATTTTTAAAAATTAAAAATTTTTCGTAAAACATTTTAGAAATTTTTTTTTCAACTGTAAGAAATCATTCCTGTATCACTTTGATATTGAATATTTCAATTCATAGTTTTAGCTGTGAAATTATGAAAGATTACTCGTCAGTATAACAGTTTCGCAGCTATTAGCCGACAGGTGGCGCTAAATACCTCACCATATGCTGAAATTAAGAAGAGAAAAAGCAACATAACAACAATTATATGCAAACTTTAACTCGCTATAACTTAAAAAATATAAATTCTTTTAAGAAAAAAATGTCCAGTTTGCACATCTAAAGGTCTACACCAATCAAACCATACTAAATTTATTAAGCTTGGACTTATATTTCAAAAGCCTTACGCCGCACGGTGGGGCGAGCTCATACAATGGGTTGGACATCGCATATTGCTTTAAATAATTGATTGTAACTCTGGAACCATTGGATGTATTTTAACCAAAATTTAAACATGTCTTCTTAAAAAAAATTCTCATGAAATATTTTAACCTTTATAAGCGTAGCGGGTCTAGTATACCCAAAAACATTTTTTTTAGTTTAGCGATATTTCGTACCTGTCTTTTATTACAAAATGTATTTTTAAATAAGAATTTATTAGCTTATTACATTTTAAAAATGTTTAAAGACAATATATATCTCTATTTAAAACAAATTATATGTAATATTAAGAGCAAACAGTAATTTATTTATACCACACATAATTATACAATCTGCTTAATTTTACACATTATCTGTAAAAATTATGTTTTCACTTTCCTCATCAAATAGCTCTTTTGCTACAATTAGATAGCTTTGTGGTGATTTTTTATTAAAACTAAGGCATGAAAGTACTGGATCTGAACTGAGCAGAAGGAATATATCCGCACTGTGCATTAATATTTTATGTACAGTAACAGGCATGTAGTACCAATCATAAAGTTCAACGTATAATTTTGCTGTTTCTAAACAATAATTTTTGAAATCTGTGATATTAATTTTAAGACTAGATGCTATGATCTGAAATATATTAAAATTTTTAAGCATTAATTTAACACAAAATAATTCATTTATGTACATATTAAAAATTTTTACCAGCAATATAACATAAAGTCGTTTAATAAAATTTTCGTCTACTCCAGTGATTTCTGAACTTTTCTTGTAATTAGTAAAAAGTCTGCGAGCAGTGTTACCGTCATGACTTTTACTAGAGCCTTGCAATATCGCGTCTATTAACAAGCCTTCAAAAAATTTTAATTTCGTCGTTGAATCAAATGTTTTTATCATAATCTTAACATTTTGGTTACTATACACGCAGAAAATAATGATTACTGGAAACATAATATGAAATGATATTAATGTATGTATTTAAAAACTTTTTTGTAGGAAACAATTTTATTTTTACAAGAAACATATTATGTTTGCCATAAATATGTTATGTTTACTGCAAACAAGCTAATTTGTTGCAATGAATATATTATGTACACTACATTATCATATAAGCAATATGTTCGCCGCAAACATTTTATGATTGTCACAAACATAATTATGTTCACTACTTTTAAAATATATTTCATATAAATTATTGATATTTAAAGATATAACAACTGTGTTTATTGGCAGATCACTTTTAAGCTTATGCAATTTTTTTACTGGAATTCTTGAAAATATTTGATTCGTGTCTAAAATATATCTCAAGAACCAGACGTCTCAGATTAATAAACAGTATACCAAAATATTTTCATTAAAATTGTCTACACTTATTTAGTACAATAACTTTACTTCACTTTACTAGTATGGATACAATGCCGCAATCAAAGCAAAATATCTATTTTTCCCGTTTGCAAAAGGTCACGGACCCGGGCCGGAATGGGTTAAAATAATATATGTATCCCAAGCTTGTTTTTTTATCTATTCGCATGTTTTCACAGCTAATTAAACTGAATCAGTTCCTATAGTTATGCTGTAATAGGCAAATTTTGTGAGAAATGCTATAAAAAAGACCCGAGGAATACAATTTTGATAGTGAAATTCTCAGAAGGCGCTGGATGGCGCGCGCTAATTTTTTTTTAAAACATTTCTTACTATCATTATTTGTTATCTAAGGTACATTTATCCTGGCCAACCCTGGCCATTTTTTTATTTTTCAAATTTAATAATTTTTTTAATTTTAAATTTTTATTCCTTGTCGCAATAACGTGATAGCAAAAAAATTAAAAACAAAATATCTGGTTTAAAAGCATAGAGTATACACTTTCATAAAATATAAATATCTGTTCAATCAAGCAGTTAAACAAAATGTTAAAGGACTTTAAAAAAAAGACTATATTTTTTATATTACAAAATATCAACTTTACAAAACACTTTACAAAAACAAAAGTACGCACTTAAAAAAAAACTGCCGAATTCAAATAGCCCAAATATATTTCTATGGAAATGTATAAAAATATTATAATAATTTGCAAGTTGCCCTTTTTTATGGATGTCCAACCCTTTGTATGGGATCGCCACACCGTGCGCCGGACAAAATTTGCGCTTGTGTAATATATATAAGATCAATAAAAGTTCATATTCGTAAAAAATATAAGATCAAAAAATGATGTGCAAAAGAAAACAGAAAATTAAAAAGTAAACTGTGAGTAAACTGTTCCAAATATTGAAAATTGATTGAATTAGCTAAAAATGTGCACATTTTACAAGAAAACTGCGAATTTTTAGCCCAAAGCTTGTCCAGAAATTTTGTTGTGTCACTTATTTTTTTTTTAAATAAAATGCAAATAAATTGAAAAAATATGTTTTCAATTTGGTTTTTTATATTAAAATCACTTTCTTTATCAATTTAAATGATACTTTTCCAAAAATAAGCACTTGCCCTATAAAGGGTTAAAAATCAATTCTTAGTGCTGCTAATAATGATTATTGGGGACAGAAATAATGCTTTAATAATTTTTTTTGATAATTTTTATAAAATTTTAAAATATATGTTGATTTTATATGATTTAAATACAAATTCTAAATGTTTGATAGTTTAAATCATACTTGATTTTAAATACAAATTCTAGTTGTTTGATAGTTTAAAATCGTTTATTGAGCTTAAGGTCAAAGTTAGAACAATTAATTGTACTAAGGAATCTTTCCAAAGAAACAACAACAACAACTAGAATTTGTATTTAAAATCAAGTATGTTTTAAACTATCAAACATTTAGAATTTGCATTTAAATCATATAAAATCAACATAATAAATAACAAGGTCACTTAGAAAAAACTTTAATTTTAAAATATACCTAAATATTTCACTAATAATTTGGGTTTTACTCCTTTCCTTCTAGGTATCCAAATATTTTAAATGCGCTTTTGAATGAATTGGCAAACGTTAATGCAACAGCTGTGCCTCCCGCAAATCTCAATCTTGATCCACTGGCTGATCCACGGCTCTGGGACAATACGTGGACAGATTTTGGAGATTTCGAGCAAACAAATTTCGAAAAATCAACAAAATTGCTATGGGGAGACTTAAAAAATTCATAGATCGATAAAATAGTGAGAGATACTTAAAAAATTTAAAATTCTTTTGTATCTTTACAAGGCATTTAAGAAATCGTGCATTTTTGTTTTGTTTTTTAAACATTCACTTTATTTATTTTCATTATATTTATATATCGTCTACTTTTAGTCTGTACTCTGGCATTCATATCTTTTAACTTAAGCTAAGGTTCATAACATACGTGTTTTTTTTTGTTGTCTCTTCGAGACATTTTTATAAAATATTTTATATTTATTTAATTTATAAAAATATGATAATATTTAATAGCTATATAGATAGTTGTAAGAAAGAGTTTGAGTAAAGATGGCAAAGTATGAGAAAAAAAAAAAATAAAATTAATATTTAAATATAAAAGTATAAAAAGTTTGTATGTCACATGCGTTTGAATAGCTTTGAAAAGAACACAATATTTTAATCATTTACTAGAAAAATTAAAAAAAAAAATAATAAAATAAAATAAAATCATATCCGTTTTTGTAGTCTAATGTTGGTTGGTGGAACATTTTCAAATCCGTTTAATTAACAAATAAGAAATAGTATTGAACTAGTAACGATAGCCGCTGCCATCATTGTTGCCATTTTGACCGCCAGGACCAAGGCTATTGCCGCCTTGTTGATCGTAGGAGTAGCCACTAGCACCACCTCCACCACTACCATTGTTTCCATTACCACCACGGTTGCCACCGTTACCACCTCCATTGCCACCATTGCGACCACCACCATTGGGACGACCACTAGAATAACCCTGTCCTTGTGTGTTATCTTGACCTCCAGGACGTCCATTGGAGTAACCCTGACCATTACCACCATTGCCATTGCCGCCACTAGGTTGTCCACTGGAATAGCCATTATTACCTAGATTCTGACCGCCTGGCCGTCCACCTGAGTAGCCATTTTGACCTAAATTTTGACCGCCACCATTGCGTCCGCCGCCATTTGAGCCACCATTACGCCCATTTGGGCGCCCACTCGAGTAACCATTGGCACCTAAATCTTGGCCTTGGCCCTGATTACGCCCTTGCGAGCCATCATAGCCGGCATTACCACCAGGTCCACCACCATTTTGTGAGTAGTCATAACCATCAGCACCACCTGGACCACCACTTCCGCCGCCGCCGCCAGCATTATTAGCCTCACCTTCGTAACGTATCTGAGGACGATAACCACCTTGATCGGCTTCATATTCAACAACCTTAGAGTATTAAAAAAAAAATAAATTAGACCTTCATAATTTTTGTCGGCCCACCAGGTTCTAGATGCAGCCATCAGGTGAACCACAGACCTCATTATGTGCCGCGTCTACACTGAGCAAAAATCGAAAGAATTTCTTACTTGCTTCCTTCCATCAGGCAAGAGAACATTGTACTGGCCCGTGGTGAAATCACCATCGCGCATCTCCGAATGCCCAAACGCTAGCCCACTTGGAGCATCATTTACTTCATAGCTAAATTCATATTTAGCTGGTTCCTAGGAAATAGCAAGTGAATTTAGTGTGGTAAATTTTGAAAAAAAATTTTTTTAAGTGTTCTTTCAGCTAGTACAAAATTTGTGCGTTAAGCGTTTGGTTATAAAGTGGGCCAAGAGCAGAAAAAGCAGCTTTTTACTGTGTTTTACTGTTCAAGAGTTCATGTTGTTGTTGTTGTTGTAGTTGTTGTTGTGGTGGTTGATGCCTTGGCCATTGTTTTTGATTTGATTGAGTGATTTTGATTTATGTGAAGGAAGGAGAGTCAAGTAAGAAATCCTAAAATTATGAGGTCAAATGGGCGCCTTTTTTTGGCGGTGTTGTCTACAACTACTAACACCTTTCTACAAGAATGAACTGGCGTGAATGGTGTGTGAAGAAGCGGGTTAAGACTAATATACTGTGAGGTTAGCTGTTTGCGTAATAGGTACTTACATTGTTTCCGCCGTCGTCACTGTTGCCGCCACCTCTACCGCCGTTACCGCCCTGAGAATAATCATAGCCATCATTACTTCCTTGTCCTCCACCGTTTCGACCACCACCGTTTTGTCCGCCACGTTGACCACCTTGATTAGGTGGCAGATATTCCTGATTAGGTTGAGCTACACCACGTCCATTACCACCATTACGACCACCGTTGCCGGAAGCTGGTGGGCCATAGCTATCGGAAGGTTGTGAGCCAGGTCCGCCTGAACCACCCTGACCAGGTGCACCATAAGTGCTGGAAGGCCGACCATTTTGCCCACCTTGTCCGCCACTGCCTCCTTGACCACGATTACCGCCTTGACCAGGAGCCCCATAAGAGCTAGATGGACGTCCACCACCATTGCCGCCTTGTCCAGGTGCACCGTAGGTGCTTGAAGGAGGTCCACCGCTTATGCCCGAGCCTTGACCCGGAGCGCCATAGGTGCTGGAAGGCCGACCAACTTGACCACCTTGACCACCACCTTGACTACCACCTTGACCTCCTTGTCCGGGAGCGCCATATGTGCTGGAAGGGCGACCATTTTGACCACCTTGGCTACCTGCACCAGGTGGACCATAGCTAGTGGAAGGACGTGAACCGCCATTTCCACCACCTGGAGCTCCATACGTGTCTGAGGGTGCGCCACCAGCATTGCCTCCGGGTCCACCGCCACCGTTACCAAAACCAGGTGCACCATATGTAGATGAAGGACCTCCACCACTACCACCACCACCACCACCAGCACCACCACCGCGGCCAGGTGCGCCATAAGAGTCAGAGGGTGGTAAATACGAATTGACCGGCGGTTCAGGGCGCGCCAGAGCCATTGTAGCAATTAACACCAGACACATGAACTAGAGGTACACAAAGAAAATCTCAAGTAACCGGATTTTGAGGCCACCAGACAAAGAAATATACCTTCCACATTATTTCTTGTTGTTGTTGTGAAAATTTCGATATTCACACCAAATGTACTTCTTTAAACTGTTACACGAAGTGCTTGCAGCAAGTCCTGGCGTCGTCCTAATCGTTCGTCTAACTGTATTGGGACGCTTTAGCTTCGTTAGAAAACTGCTCAGTGCACAGTTTGGTTTCTCTAGAAACCAATAGATTAAAATCCAAATTCTGACTGATTTAAAAGTTCCAAATCAAGCTTATTTATATCAAACTAAATCACATGCTCATCTCTGTTCCAAGTGGAGGACCTAGTGTTTTAATTTTGTTCTGTTTTTTTTTTTTTTGGCTTACATGTCTGGTGTTAGTGTGTTTGTGTGTGCTATTCCAAAGCGACAGCACCGTCACTCGTGCCATTAGTGATCATCTTCATAGTCTGTCTGTTGCCGGCCTCTTTTGCATCGAGTGCTTGTTGCAGCACATCTCTTCGGAGGTGCCAGCAGCAGCATCACGTAGAATATGCCCTCCACTCACTAGCGGTTACATGCTTGCATCTTCTACTGCTCTTGGATACCATGCGATTCTAGCATTGCTGACTGTTAGTTGGTTTGTTATTGTTTCTGAAGGCTTTGCCTGACGCACCGAGCACCGTATGCTCATTATGGCTATTTTAAGTTAAAAATAAATTTTAACTCATAAAAATTAATAATTGCACTTCAATAATATATTGATTGTTTAGAGTTGCATTCAACAAAATGCTTCCTTAACATAGTTAAAAGCTTAACGGCTTTATTAGACAACAGTTAGAGCTTGCAGTTATTCATTTTAAGACTAGAAATTTAAATTTAAATTATTGTTTAGTAATAGGAAATGATTGTGTCTTCCAATTATTCAAGACAAAGAAATCGATTTCAATTGAATATATTGATAGCATTTTGTAGCGAAGTTTCAGCATTTGACTTAGACATTTGAATGTCAAAACATAAAAGATAACTTAACACCAATGTGCGGTGACATAAAAAAACAATATGGTAGGAAAGTTGTTACCATGATGATGGCACAATGGTCCCAATGACCACTATTGCTGGCCAAAACCTACTTTTTTCACACTCTGTTATTGTTTTATTGTTATACTAATCTATTAGTAAATACTTCAAAACAAACCGTCGAACCATCAAAGTTGAGCTTTCTGAGTAAAATTGTGAAAGCAATTGCATGCGTGTTTTTTTAAGTTTTTAAAATATTGTTCTTGCTTGAAAAGAAAAGTTTAAAAAAAGTAAAATATGGAAAATAACAGTGATAGTAAGTAATTTAATTTTTATGTAGCTCGTTCCTGTAACTCGTAGCGATCGCAGTTACCGGCTCATATTACCGATTTGACGTCACTCTGATGTCACTATCACCTGCAATGTTTCTGTACGTAACTGAATCAATTTCTGTTCAATTCGTTCGTTCCAAATCGATAAGCTATCACATGTTCCGATTTCATTTCAATGGAACCTTTTAAAAAACTGTTTCTGTACGTAAAGTGAATCGATAACAATGTGTCTCTTTTCTCATTGGCTTTGCGGCAAGTGAGAATTCAACCAATTTATCAAATGTCAGTAATGTTGTGTATTATTAAGTTATAAATACTCGAAATATACCTTTAAAAATGAATACTTTCATATACGTCGAATTTTTTCTGATTGAAATATTTTGTTATTCTTAAAAAAGTTTTAGTTTTAAAGGTAATACAATTTATAAATAATGCCTAATTACCAGAGAACTGCACAAGCCTACTTGAAACTCTATTTCAAGTACTTGCCTAAAATACGAGTTCAAGCTAGTTTGGGCTTGATAATTTTGAATCAAGTATAGCTTGTAATTGAATATAAATAAGCCCACGACAGCTTGCGACTTGTAAGTATGCTAGCTTACAAGCAAACGGCACGAAGTTTCAAGTAAAGGAAAGCTTGATGTTTTCGGCAAAAAGCTTGAAAAGCTTAAAATTGAAGGCAAGTATCCAATTAAAGCAAGTATCCAAAAAATTCAATGAGCTTGTTTAGAGAGAACTTAAGCGTAATAGGACTTTTAATGATTCTGTGGACTTAGTGGTTGGAAGTTTTAGGGGTAACTTATTTCGAAGATGATGTCAAACTTTAAAATTTAAGATGGCGGATAGAGTTGCCACCTACATTTTTTTTTATTTTCGCGAATTCTCGTAATTTTGAAATTCTGACAACGGATTTGATTTCGAATATAATGTCACAGTCTTAAAATTTAAGATGGAGGTTAGGGTTGCCACATAAATTTTACCACAGTATTGCCACCTAATAATATGTATTTTTAAGAGTTTTAAACATCATTTATCAGTGTTAAGGGCTCGCTGATTTCGAATCTAAAGTCAGAATTTTAAAATTCAAGATGGTGGATAGGGTTGCCACCTTAATTTTTTAGTAGTTTTATGAATTCGGGGCTGGCAAAAAAAATGGTACACCAAAAATGAGTCGTTGAATCCGAATCCGTTGTCAGAATTTCCAAATTATAAAATTTTGAAATAATAGGGTTGCCACCTACTAATATGTTTTTTCAAGAGTTTTAAACGTCATTTATCAGTGTTAAGGGGTTGCTGATTTCTAATCTAAAGTCAGAATTTTAAAATTCAAGATAGTGGATAGGGTTGCCACCTTGATTTTTTGTAGTTTTATTAATTCGGGGCTGCCAAAAAAAAATGGTACACCAAAAATGGGTCGCTGACTCCGAATCCGCTGTCAAAATTTCCAAATTATTAAATTTTTAAATAGGGCTGCCACCTAATATTATGGCAATAACAACAGAAAAAAGTTACACGAACTCCGCATAATAAATAAAACGAACAACGAAACAAACGATCGTCAGTCGCCATTTGTAAAATTATTTACATTATTTACAACCGCAACCATTAAAACACATGAATAACATAATTTTCTTAAACTGCAAATATCACTTTTTATTAACAAGACAAGCACCTATTTGTTATAAAGTAAAAAAAATAATATATAATACTAAAATAATATATTCGAGTAAACAACTCCTTGTCATTTGACTCAATTTCGCAACTTTTCTTCTCGATTTGTGTTCTTTTTCATCAAGGTCCGAGTTTTTACCGATTTAAACGTACAGAAACATTAGTTGTCACGAAATCGGTAACTAGGGATCGATAACGGCTGACGTCACACAAATCGGTAGCTTGCCGATTTTGTTACAGGAACGAGCTACTGGTGCAGTGATAAAATCAGTTGCTTAAGGCAACCTATAATATTATTGTGTTTCTTTAATTCTTAAGTTTGTGTGGACTTGCAAAATGTTGCCCCAGTTTGCCCCACCTGAAAAAAAAAATAATAATTTGGGATGTAATAAGCTGGATTTATTATGTTTTGTGTTGCGATTTTTTGCGATTTTTAAGAAAAACGTTTTTTTCCAGACCCCTGGTGCTTCAAAAATTCGGAGCTTTTTCAAGTTTGGCGAAATGAGAATGCCAAAGATAAAAAACATGCCTGTGTTATGAACTATTTGCTTGAAAAAAATGGCAATGAAAAATATTGATTGAGTATTTTTGTAGCTTCAGATCGGAAGCTTTTCAGCTTCTGATTGTAGCTTCAGAGGAGAAGGCGTTAGCATATCTGCTTGAAAACAATTTCACAAAACAGCAATATTGCAATATACGTTTAGAAAGCAAGCAAAGAAATTCTGATATTTTTCCATCTTACAAGAAGGTCTGTGCTTCGAAAAGTAAGTGCAGACCTGAAGGTGTGACAGTAAGCGAAAGAATAGCAAAAGCTCCAAAGCACAGCAACGAGAATAATTGAGATGCAAAATGAAGTTATTGTAGCAGTAATGAATTCTGATAGAAATAACTGCATATCAACAGGATTGATTTTAAGTTATGGATTCGATAGCAGCTCCGGTCAATCTCAATTTAAACAAAACTTTTTTGAGCCAAGCACATCTCGTAGTGCAGATTCGTCACTTTTGGCAACAACTGTTATTCCCTTAAAACTTTTGCATACCTCAGGAAAGCCGCTTTGGAATAATGGAACTCCGCAATCGACAAGGTTTTGTCGGCCATTTAAACTAGAGTACGTCAAAGAAACAATTGAAGTTATTAAAAATGAAGAAGCTGATTTAAAAAAACAAATTGAAGGGCTAGAAAAATTGCAGATAAAACTCGCAGAAGATAAGACTGTTGAAATATCTTTCAGATTGTTCCTAACGGTTATCGACGGAAAAGTTTTGAATGCTCTAACCGGAACGAAATTGTATCAAGCGTGTCCTATATGTGGTGCTTCTCCAAAGGATTTCCTGAGTATTACAAAATATAACTCTGAAAAATTTAAGCCCATCGAGAGCAACTTAAAGTATGGCATTAGCCCTTTGCACTGCTGGATTAGATTTTTTGAATTCGTTTTACACTTAGGCTACAAACGTGATATAAAAAATGGCAGATAAGGTCTGATGAAGATAAAAAAATAGTTGCAATAAAAAAATGTGAGATTCAAAATGGCTTTTAGACAGAGCTTGGCCTTCGCGTGGATTTTCCAAAAATTTGTGGTTTCGGTACCACGAACGACGGTAATACTTCTTTCGACGGTCGTGCATTTATAAAATATGATATATTTTCAGAAATGACTGGATCTGATGAAGAATAAATACTCCGTCTTAAAACAATATAAGTAAGTTTATCTTGTCAGTTCCCTATTAATTTAGAGAAGTTTGAAATATACTGCTTTCAAACGGCTGAACATATTCAAAATAAATACCCTAGTCATGACAGCTACTGTTCACAAAGTACTTATTCACTCCAAACAAATACCCAATCAACCATTGCGTAATAGTGTTTGGAGTAAGCTTACTTACAATGGAATAATGAAAGCCTTTTGCAAACATGCTTTGAAAACACTTGTCCACGTAATAAATTGACAAGTTGTGTTGTAAAATGGTATCGAAACATGATATAAGTAAGCTTCTTATAATAATATTTGTAGTAAGTTTACTTGAAGTTTAATTTACAAGCGTTTTCAAAGCATGATTGGAAAATGCTTTCAGATGTAATTGTTTCACAACTTTCACATTATAAGGGAATTCCCAATCATTGAAAATTGCAATTGCAATAAAAAACGAAGTACCATCACTAGTATTTTTGATGTCAGTGGCTTGTCTTCAGTGAATAAATTATAAAGTTTTATAAATTTTTTAGTTAGAAGTTTTATTGAAGCAGAAGTTTCTCTATTAAAAAAAATCATTAAAGGAAGGTAACAAAAGTAATGGTTTTCAAATAATTAAATACACTTTTTAGTAACATTACGATAGCGCTGCTTTCCAATTTCTTAAAAACAGTTGTAAAAGGCTAACAATAATACTTGCTTCCAATATTTTAAAAACTGTTTTCATAATATTTTAATAACACTTTTTCTCAATTTTTTAAAAACAGTTGTACAAAAGTTACAATAACACTTACTTCCAATTATTTAATAATTATTTTCAGTAATGCTTTTACAATACTTTCTTCCAATTGCAAAGAAAGTATTGTAGAAAGCTTATTTGCAACACTTATTTCCAATTGAATAGTAAACGCTTGGAATAATATTACAGTAAGGAATATTTTTCCAAGGGTTCCTTTTTGGTTATTCTACAATTACTTGAAAGCATTTCACAACAGTTTTTACAAGCTTTTTCCAAGCGCGATGTTTACGCTTGTAAGCTTACTACAAGCTTATTCCAAGCTTATTTGGCTTATTGGGTAATGCTTAAGGCATAAAAAATTTGGGCGATTGCAACTTGGGCGAATATTCGCAAAGACTAATACGACTGTGCGAATAATCGCTTAAGTTACAATCGCTCAAGCCCAAAAAGTACGAAAATGAACGATCGCCCAAACAACCGTCAAAAATTTTTGGGCGATTGTTCATTTCGGGTTTGGGCGATTGTTCGTTTTGTTTTTTTTTTTGGGCGTTTATCTATTATGAAACTCAAATTCAAATTTCAAAGAATAATCGCCCAAAAATATTTTTTGTGCGATTGTTCATCGCATTTTTGGGCAATTTTACTTTACGAACGAATGCTCAAATTTTTTTGGGCGATTATTCATTGCACGATTTGGGCAAAAGTTCGCAGTTTTGGGCGATTGTTCATCGCTTTTTGGGCGATTGTACAGTATGAACAAACGCCCAACTGTTTTTGGGTGATTGTTCATTTTTGGGTTTCGGCGATTGTAACTTGGGCGGTTATACGCACAGCCAAGAAAAAAAGGTTCATTTCTGAGAGGCATTTTTGTCCGGCGATTGATTCAAAAAGGGTTCATATCCAAGTGCCAAAAATAACTTTTCTATGGTTATTTTTTTAACTGATTTCCAAACAAGATAAGGTTCATTTTTGAGAGGCAGTTTAGTCCGACAAATAATACACAAAGGGTTCACTTATGAGTGCTGAAAATTAACGTTTCTACCCAAAAAGGTTCAATAATGAATTCAAAAATGATAGTTTTGGTTCACTGGGTAATATACACATTTTTATGTTTGTGTTGTAAAGCTTTTGCTTTTAAAGTTTACACAACGAAACGAATGCAACACACTTTCAATAGCTATCCAGATTTGTTTTTATCCGCGATCTAAATGAGGTGAAAATTAAACTCAACAAACTATCTTTGACTCATTTCTTGTTGGGGCTTATATTTTTTTAACTCTTACATTTGTAAACGAAAATAAAATGTAATCAAATATTTTAAATTCTCAAGAGTAATGCAAGAGTTGTTGAACTGAAATATTTAACCTTTAACTATGGACGTGGGGTCTCAGAGGCCTCTACAAATTCGCGATTTCCGAGAATCGCATGGTTTTCTCCTACCTACTTGGATAAGTAGTACAGAATACAGTACTTCTAGTTGCTAAACGATCGTGAAGAGACAAGGTTGAGCGATTGGTAAGTAAATAATAAATAAATAATAATAATAAATATAATAAATAATAATAAATAGATAAAACTTCACGTTCCTACTTAAAGGTTAAGAGTTATTTTTAGGGTTTTGAGGGTCCTTCAAGCCTAATAAAAAAAAAATTACTTTACTACATTTATGACACTTTATGTTTTATATTACCTTAATATATGCTTCAAAAAATAAAAAAAGAAATAACTTATTTTATTTTTCGGTAAAATCTTTGTACCTTTTGTATATCTTTTTTTTAGTGCATAATTTAGGTAAAAAAAAAAACATTTTAAGCAGCGAACAACTACAACCTGCTTGCTTGAAGTCTGGATAGCTACTGAAAGCTTTTTGTTTTCATGTCAACAAATGAGTGTGAAAGCTCCCTCACATGGGCGGCCTTTTGCGCACTCCTGAAGTAGATATAATAAAAAATAACAACCCAGCAGAAAAGTGAATCATCCTATGAGCGATCTGCGAGTGCTCCCTGAGGAGCAGTGGAGTGCTCCTTATTGATCCAAGCTAGGGTTATTTTGTGTTCTCTTTTTACATTGCATGTTCAAAGGCAATTTGAATTACTTTTAACCGAGGCCGAGTGTTATGCCTTAACCTCGACAAGCATTTCTTTCAGCCCTTAGTTGTTTCTGTCCTCTAATTCCACATTTTCCACAATTTAGTTGTGGATATTTTAGTTTTCCATAATTCTTAATTGTAGGAAAGAACAAAGAAAGTGAAAAGAACCATGCCCGAACCCGGAGTCGAACCAGGGACATCTATATTGTTAGTCTAGCGCACTCTCCACTAGACTACAATGGCCGATTTTTCACAGCAAATAATGATCGAGTTTCTTACAAAGCACATGCCTCACTTTATGTGCTTTTTTTTTCATTGATTGCTCGCCTATAGATTTTTTAAAACAGTAAAGGAGTACAAGAGCACAAGTGCTCACTTTTTGATAGAATAAAACAGCAAAAGAGCGCTCTGTTGTTGCTCCTCATAGGAGCGATCGCATGTTTTTTTACTGGGAACACACAACAAGTGTGCTTGTATGCAAGAATACATGTATAATTCTTGGCTTGGATGCAGTGTTGCCATGAAAAAAAAATTTACAGCGTAACTTTTGCACTCTGCTCATCGGATTTCTCGTCGGATTTGTGGAACTCTGAAAACAAGAACTAAGAAATTTTCAGTCGCACTTTACAACAAAGAAGACAAAGAAAATATTGCATTTTATTAGACGTATGACGTATATTTAAGGTTTATTTATTTAAATAAATCACGTTTTTTTCAAAAGTCAATTCAATAATGATTATGTATATAGAAAATATATTACAATAAATTAGATTTTGAAAATATTTTTGAACACACAAACAAAGAGTAAAAATCAAATTAAAAATACATTTGCAACACAGTTTGGTTTAATGTAGGTCTCTTAAATCGGTAAAAATGAAATGCATAGAGCTATAATACATAATTTTTCAATTTTAACTCTATAAATGTAAAGCTTTTGCTTCAAGTAAATTAACGAAAAAATGTTGTTTGTTAAGCCAGCAAAAACTACAAAAAAATTGGATTTTAGTGAAAAAAATATGTGCAAAAATATATAATTTTTCGAAGCCATATATACATTGCTTAATTAAATTTGTTTATCAATTCTTTATCAATTTCAAGACTAAAAAAGTTAAAAGATTTCATACGCAGATAATATTTTGTATGCAGAGTTTCTTCCATTGTATCTAACTCTAATCTATTGCGAACTTTAGTTTTATTAATATTTATTTGACTAAAAGTTCGCTCAACGTTAGCTGAGGAATTCGGTAAGCTCAACAAATTAAAAATAAATTTTTCCATTATTAGAAATGCAGAAGTACCATCGCATCTTTTTACTTTAAAGTTGCCATCAATTTTATTATACTATTTTTTTTCTTTTCATGTATATATATATGTATATAAAAATATATGCAAACATTTTGAAGAATTTTGGTCAAGGGGGGGTGCGATAAAACCATGCGAGATAACGCCATATGGCTTTATCTCCCATCGCATTGAGAGATAAAGCCATATGGCGTTATCTCCCATCGTATTGAGAGATAATGACATATTTTATTTTTGGCAATTGAGAGACAAAACCATATGGCGTTATCTCTCAATTCATTGCTGTTGCATTGTTATTGTTGATTTGATTGTTATTCATTATATTCCGTAACTCTGCTTATGAATGTCTATTGTATCCACGTGTTTTGTGATTAAAATGGAAAATAGTGAAATAATTTGTTAATATAAATTAATTCCGGGTTTCAGAAAAAATAGTTCGTTGTTATTAATAGAAAAAGAAAACCAAATTTTCAAATATAAATATATTAATAAAAACACAAAGTATTATTATTGTTATGAGGATAAATGTAAAGCTGGAATGCCATTGATTTTAATAGTACAAGATATTGCCGTAAAATAGGAAAGAGCGGCAAGAACGACCACAATCATGGCGAACAAAGTGCTTTAATTGAAAAATTAAAATTGATAAATTCGATAAAAAATGAAGTGATGAGTGCATCATTGAAACGTTCATGTGTACGGGATATATTTGATGCACAATGTAAAAAATTTAAGGAATCAGCACATGCAGTAGAATTCGGTAAAATGCGTAGGCATTTGTTTCACATAAAACAAGAAAAATATCCAAAAAATCCGATGAATTTTGATGAAATTATTGAAGCATATAAAAATAAAGAAATTGAATCTAAATTCACAATGTCCAGATATGAGGAAAGAGAAAAATTTTATATTGACACTATAGTAGAAGAAGATTTTGCCTACTCACTATTTGTGTCTCCTACCATGTCTAACGCTATTAAAGGAAGAAGCAACTTAGAACAACGTAATTATATAATTGATGGAACTTTCAAAATTGTACCTATATCAAAGCAATATAAGCAATTGCTTATAATTCACATTATTCACGCAGACCATGTAAGAATTTTAAAATTAAAAATTATTTTCACGTAATCCATTTCATTTTTCTTTATTTTTCAGGCATATCCGTTTATATATATTTTAATTTCCCATAAATCAGAATCTGCATATAAACATGTATTGCAATATTTGCAATCGAATGTAATCGATTTGAAACCGAAATCAGTGATCACCGATTATGAATGCAGTTTACGAAATGCTCTTAAAAGCGTATATCCAACAGTGAAAATGGTCGGATGTTGGTTTCACTACACTAATGCCCTTCGACGGAAATCGACAAAAATTCCTGGATTTACAGCTAAACTGAACAAAGATAAGAAAGCCAAAAACCTATTTTCAAAATTTATGTACTTACCATTATTGAAACCGGCTAATATCATAGAAGCTTATAACATTTTAACAAAAGATGCCATGCACACAACATTTTCTAATGCAATTAAAACAGAAAGTCTTTTCAAACCATTTATTAATTACTTCGAGCGACAATGGATGAAAAAAGTATGTGATTATGTGGTTGTATTGTAAAACAAATAATTTTATAAAATTTTATTATTTTAGGAAAAACCTGTAAACTTTTCAGTGTATAAAGAACCTATCAGGACAAGTAATTCTGCCGAAAGTTTCCATAGCAGATTGAATATGAAACTTCCTAAGCGCGGCACCTTCTACAACTTCCTAGAAACGCTTTTTGAACTAGATTTTGTAAAAAGCATGGATTATTCAAAATCTATTGCTGGTTGTACCAATCTGTACAGAGAAAAAAAAATCGGTAATAGTTTACGCGACAAATATATTAAGAAACGACTAGATTTATTAAAAAATAATAAAATAACTTTGATGGAAATTCTCACCCAGTTTTCTAATATTGAAAGCTGCATGGTTGCAGAAAAATTCCTCAATGAAATCCACAGTTCCGATGATGACTATGAAGACGATGATGACGATGGAAATGCAGATGATAATTGTATAAACGATTTGAAAACACAACAAAATATGACTTTGTTGTGCGTAATTTGCTGCGAAAGAGAAAGGGAACTTTTGTTCGACCCATGTCACCATTATAAAGTTTGTACAATATGCTTCCAAATAATGAAAGAAAACAATAAAGCAAAAGGCGTAAAAACATTGTGCCCTATTTGCCGTATGGTAATAAATGATGTAAAACAAATATTTTCCTAATAGAATTAAAAATAATACCTACAGTTTTATTGACATTTTTGTTTTTGTAAATCGATTTGTTACATCTAGTTATTTGGTTTCAAGCCGTTTTTTTTTTGTTCAAAATGTAATATTGAAGTAATGTTTAGTTTTTTTTTTTTTTTTTTTAATTTAAATCATATTCCTGAAGAATATTTAGATGCTTCAAATGAAAATGATGCTCAAAAGGAAAATTTTTTAGTTTGAAATAAACATTAAAAAAAACTAAAACTTTCTTTTCTTTTTAAAAAATGGTTAGTGGGAAATTCACAACAATTATTACCTTTTCAAATGATTTCTAATCATAACAATTCTTTTTTTTTGTCAGTGAAATATAATTAGCTATTTATCCTTTTACAGAATTTTTACACCTCAATTAGAACATTCTGTAAAAGGGAAAATCATTAGCTTTTGTTTTTTCAGTGAAAACTAAGGATTTTCTCAATGAAACGTTTGAGGTTTTCTTTTACAGAGAAAATTGTTATTAGATTGGCTCTCAGATGCTCGGCTATAAGAAACATTACCAAAATAAACCTTTTAAAATAAAATATCAAATGAGATATAAAGCCATGTGAGATAACGCCATATGGCCTTATCGCTCTTTGTGATGGGAAATAAAGCCATACAGAAATTTTGACAAAAAGATGGCTTTATCACTCTTCGAATTGAGTTATAAAGCCATATGGCGTTATCTCGCATGGCTTTATCGCACCCCCCCTTTGGTCAAATATAGAAACGTCGGATTCAAGTATTAAAATCGTAACATATCCTATATATCGGAGCATATGGCAACGCTGCTTGGATGGTTCTTTGCAGATCTTTAGCTCAAATGTAATTCTAAAGAAATTATATTTATTAGAATTTTAAAATAAAATTATAAAATCAATAGTATTTTTGAGAAACACAGAAAAACAATTTTTTTTTTCTTAGAAACTTTCTTCTATCTATGAAATTTCGGTCGCAATTCAATTTAGCTCAAGGTAGTAATAAGAACTGTATACATGTTGTATTTTTATATCTTCAGCTCCTGAAGGGATCATCATGGCGTATGAGGAACAATAAATTAAATTTTACAGAATTATTGAAACAATTTTGTACTAAGTTTTACAGCTCTTTTACATTAAAAATCTTCTAAATTGTATGATCTTCAATGAAATATTTTGCCAACATTTTGACAGATTTGTTTCATTGTCCGATGTCGCGTTAGCTTACATGAGTAAACAAAGTCATCATTCTATGGAGTCACGTGTGAGTTCGAATGCTTAATACAAATTTTTTGTTTTTGTTTTTTTTTTTTCAGTTAAGTTTAAGATTTTTTGGAGCAGAATCAACAGAATGTCTGTCCAATGTGCACAACGCGCGAAGGCGATGGCGGTCATTTGTGTTGAAGCTGCATGCAGCAGCTGCCACAGAGATTTTTCATGGATGCTGGTTGTTATATTTTTTGGAGTTTTTTCGCAGCTTGACTTGATTTGGTGGAGCGACTTCGTCATCGCTGCTTCGTTTGTTGCCGGTGAATGTTTGTCAATGAATGGAAGATCGTGCAATATTAGGGTTGGCAGCAACAATTGTAATCCGCTTTTATTTAATTTTGCTATTTTTCTAGCAGTTGTCTTGGTTGTTGTTGTTGTTGCTGTTGTCGTTGTCGTTGTTGTTTTCGTTATAATAACAATCTTGTTAAAATTAAGCGAAACTTATGTGATAAATTTCATAGCTAATGTGAATTGAGTTCATGGGGTTAGCTGCGGTAATTGTGGGAGGCTGTATATATTGAGGGTTAAAAAAAGAAAACTAATGTTGTTTTTATGTTATTTTAAAATGACACAACAGAAGAAAAAAAAATAAGAACATGTATGTCATCAGCGTATGTCAACATTTCCTACTGGGTGCAATATTTAAGTGCTATTTCTTTAATTTTGAAGCATTATAAATGCAACACCACCTCGATCCTGTATCTGACGTTCACAATTTTCGATGATTTTTTTTTTGTCCTTAGTTACTGTTTGGAAGTGGCACACTATTTTCCACAATAGTTGTGATTAAAATATCAATAACATTCAAGCACTCAGTGTTCAATGTTGCCACAGAAATCTAGTTAGTTACTGCTTACGCACGACACAATCAGACGAATATTCTTTCTTCTGGCAATATTATGGAAAATTAATTGCATCATCGTCAGCAATCAGCAGTTAATGTGACTGGCAGCAGTTGGTAAATTGAAGCACGAGTATGCGGAGGATGCATCAAGCAACGTGATCATGTCATGTCACATCATTGGCAGACAAACAGACAGACAGACAGCACCAACGGCGTGTTATTGTTTTTTTTTTGGGTAACATGCAACAAAGCTGTTTGTTGCTTTTAGTGTTGATATGATATAAAATGTTTCTTATTTGTGTTTAATTTGACAATGTGTATTACAAATTTACATTTTTAACATATTTAAAACATAGTTAAACATAAAAAGGAAAAAGAAAAAAAAATATTAAAAAATTATTCATCATATATCTTTTTTTAATAAAATACAAAATTTGCATATGTTATTGTAATTTTTTGAAGCAAAGCTCTTTACGGCTCGTTCTGTTGAAAATTTCAAACACCGATAATTTTTTCGACATGGTTTTCTAAGAACTTTCTAATTTCCTGCTTACGTTTACTAAAAAGTTGTAATAAAGGGTATTCACGATTCAGTGCACTTGCCAGTACAGTTGAGGACTTGTGCAGATGTGCAGTTAAGTTTTCGTGAACACACTACCATCACTATTTCAAAGCCCTCAAAAACTGCTCAAGTCCTCAAGTTTAAGGCAATAGTAGAAAAGCGATTGTGCAGATTTTGGACGTACGTGTATTTTGTTTTTGTAAAGTTCACAAGCTCTCAACAGCACAGGCCAGTGCACTGAATCGTGAATACCCCTATTGTAAAAATATCTCGCCGCTATCGAGATTTAAACTCGCTACCTCTCGATCTTCCGGCTGCATTCTTACGCATTACGCCGTGTAGACACATTGCGTTTGTTTGGTGATTAGCTAATAAGCAGGGTTCAGAATATTCACACACCTTCACTCACAAACATTTGCTTGAAGCACACAACACACAATTTTATTTTCATTTCATTTTTGTGTGTAACGTAGTTATCGTGTTGTTGATCATCCAACATGAATTCTTCGTTTTAATATTTGCTTGTGCGTCACAAACTCAAACAATGATCGATCTCAACAATTCTCTGTGTTTCAGTTTTACACTTATGTTTGCGTCAAAATGTTCATGTTGGAGAATTCAGGCCTTTGTCAAACCCAAAACAAAGACAATTTTTCCAACATGAATAAGTGGTAACAATAGAGTTCAGCTACTACAGCTTTTTCGCACTTTCTCCGCATTGGATCATCTTAAGAACCAGCCCAAATAACACCAAAACATCTCAATAAGGCCATTCACAGTTCGAATACGCTGGTCTGCCATTTGTTCGATCCACTATTTGTACGCCAATTTACGAAAGCGCATTTTGCTTTGCTGTTGTTTTGCATACAAATGCAAATACGCAGGCACTCGTAAATAAAAGCAGCCCTTGGACGTGTTTTTTGTACCTCGTATTTTTATGCTCTGTCTACAGCCGCATAATCACATACATCATAGAGTTGCACAGTCTTTTTATACGACAGTCACATGGCGAGGTGCTCACAATTCGAACAATAACAAATGCTATAAATACGATTTGTTAAAAGTACGCTCAAACCGTGAATAGCCCCAATGATATCGATAAGAGCGGTCCAAAACAATCCAAAGTGAGAAAAATTTACCCACCATAATATGGGTTGGGCTCAGGGACAACACAAGACATAACAACTAACCATGCGTTTACATAGATCTAATCATACATTAGTTTTGAATCTACTTTTGAGTTGACCTTTCAAAAGTGGTGTTTGCAAAATTGTCTTTGTTTGTGTCGGTCATTAAGATCGATCACTACCGTCGTGTGGCGTAAAAAACAAATGCTGTTCTGGTTGCTGTGCAGCGTATTGTACTGGTTTTTGACCAAGTGTAGCAAATTTCGGCGTCAATTAGAAAATATTTTAAAATATTAAAATAATAACCTAATAATATGTCTTTTCAAGAGTTTTAAACGTCATTTATCAGTGTTAAGGGGTCGCTGATTTCGAATCTAAAGTCAGAATATTAAAATTCAAGATGGTGGATAGGGTTGCCACCTTTATTTTTTGTAGTTTTATGAATTCGGGGCTGGCAAAAAAAAAATGGTACACCAAAAATGGGTCGCTGAATCCGAATCCGTCGTCAGAATTTAAAAATTATAAAATTTTGAAATAATAGGGCTGCCACCTAATAATATATCTTTTCAAGAGTTTTAAACGTCATTTATTAGTGTTAAGGGGTCGCTGATTTCGAATCTAAAGTCAGAATATTAAAATTCAAGATGGTGGATAGGGTTGCCACCTTTATTTTTTGTAGTTTTATGAATTCGGGGATGGCAAAAAAACAGTGGTACACCAAAAATGGGTCGCTGAATCCGAATCCGTTGTCAGAATTTCCAAATTATTAAATTTTAAAATAATAGGGTTGCCATCTAATATTATGTCTTTTTAAGAGTTTTAAACGTCATTTATCAGTGTTAAGGGGTCGCTGATATCGAATTTCGAAAATTTTATAATTTGAAAATTCTGACAACGGATTTGGATTGAGCAACCCATTTTTGGTGTACCATTTTTTTTTTGCCAGCCCCGAATTCATAAAACTACAAAAAATAAAGGTGGCAACCCTATCCACCATCTTGAATTTTAATATTCTGACTTTAGATTCGAAATCAGCGACCCCTTAACACTAATAAATGACGTTTAAAACTCTTGAAAAGATATATTATTAGGTGGCAACCCTATTATTTCAAAATTTTATAATTTTTAAATTCTGACGACGGATTCGGATTCAGCGACCCATTTTTGGTGTACCATTTTTTTTTGCCAGCCCCGAATTCATAAAACTACAAAAAATAAAGGTGGCAACCCTATCCACCATCTTGAATTTTAATATTCTGACTTTAGATTCGAAATCAGCGACCCCTTAACACTAATAAATGACGTTTAAAACTCTTGAAAAGATCTATTATTAGGTGGCAACCCTATTATTTCAAAATTTTATAATTTTTAAATTCTGACGACGGATTCGGATTTAGCGACCCATTTTTGGTGTACCATTTTTTTTTGCCAGCCCCGAATTCATAAAACTACAAAAAATAAAGGTGGCAGCCCTATCCACCATCTTGAATTTTAATATTCTGACTTTAGATTCGAAATCAGCGACCCCTTAACACTAATAAATGACGTTTTAAACTCTTGAAAAGATATATTATTAGGTGGCAACCCTATTATTTCAAAATTTTATAATTTTTAAATTCTGACGACGGATTCGGATTCAGCGACCCATTTTTGGTGTACCATTTTTTTTGCCAGCCCCGAATTCATAAAACTACAAAAAATAAAGGTGGCAACCCTATCCACCATCTTGAATTTTAATATTCTGACTTTAGATTCGAAATCAGCGACCCCTTAACACTAATAAATGACGTTTAAAACTCTTGAAAAGATATATTATTAGGTGGCAACCCTATTATTTCAAAATTTTATAATTTTTAAATTCTGACGACGGATTCGGATTCAGCGACCCATTTTTGGTGTACCATTTTTTTTGCCAGCCCCGAATTCATAAAACTACAAAAAATAAAGGTGGCAACCCTATCCACCATCTTGAATTTTAATATTCTGACTTTAGATTCGAAATCAGCGACCCCTTAACACTAATAAATGACGTTTAAAACTCTTGAAAAGATATATTATTAGGTGGCAACCCTATTATTTCAAAATTTTATAATTTTTAAATTCTGACGACGGATTCGGATTCAGCGACCCATTTTTGGTGTACTATTTTTTTTTTGCCAGCCCCGAATTCATAAAACTACAAAAAATAAAGGTGTCAACTCTATCCACCATCTTGAATTTTAAAATTCTGACTTTAGATTCGAAATCAGCGACCCCTTAACACTGATAAATGACGTTTAAAACTCTTGAAAAGACATATTATTAGGTTATTATTTTAATATTTTAAAATATTTTCTAATTGACGCCGAAATTTGGTACACTTGGTCAAAAACCAATACAATACGCTGCACAGCAACCAGAACAGCATTTGTTTTTTACGCCACACGACGGTAGTGATCGATCTTAATGACCGACACAAACAAAGACAATTTTGCAAACACCACTTATTCATGTTGGAAAAATTGTCTTTGTTTTGGGTTTGACAAAGGCCTGAATTCTCCAACATGAACATTTTGACGCAAACATAAGTGTAAAACTGAAACACAGAGAATTGTTGAGATCGATCATTGTTTGAGTTTGTGACGCACAAGCAAATATTAAAACGAAGAATTCATGTTGGATGATCAACAACACGATAACTACGTTACACACAAAAATGAAATGAAAGTAAAATTGTGTGTTGTGTGCTTCAAATAGTGTTTATTGACATTTATGTTGGAAATTTCTGTTACATGAGTGAAAATTTCTGAACCCTGCTAATAAGTATTAATTTTCTTTTTTTGTCTAGTGCATAAGCTGGATAAGCCAAGGTACACCACATTTGACGTCAGGTGGCGCGTTACGAATCTATTTGACGCATTATCAACTTTGAGGGCGTTATAAATATATGCAAATTGTTATCCAAATTAATTTTTAATTGATCGATAAAACAATTTAAGTTGCAAATTGTGTATGATCAAACGCAGGTGCTGATCCAGAGGGAATATGGGGGCTACAGCCCCTGTCCCCCAGACGTTGAATAAGTTTTTATAAAGATGAGTGAAAATTTCTCTTTAAAAATGATAATTCTTATACTTAGAGCAAAATAAGTAGCACTTTTTTTTCGTTACAAGTGTAACATTTCTTAACCCTTTCCGACCGAATACGCACAAATGTGGGGTAAGTTTAAGTCTGAATATCTTTACTTCCATTTCACTAATGATAAACAAATTTACATGTATCGATTGCGCTGATTATGTTTACCTTTCATATTGTTTCCCTTTTCGTTTTGACGTTTCTTCAATTTTCACTGAATTCTCGCTTTTTTTTTTTCAATGAGCCTCTGAAGTTAAATATTTTTTTCATTTACTAAAATATTAGTAACGAAACTTTAGTGAAGTGAAAACATTTATGCTAAAAAATAATATATTTTTAAATCTCAAATGGTTTGAGGTTATTTAGTTAAAAAATCTTGGTTTACAGTACAAACCTTCGGTTCTCAAAAATCTTTGAAGGATATGAAAATATTAAAATTTCGACACTGAATTTGTTTTCATATCATATAAAGTCCATTTACTCTAAAAATCATAAAAAAATTTCAGTAGCTTAGCGTTAGGTCGGAAAGGGTTAAACGTTTTACCAGCAATGGCATCGAATTTCTAGCAATTTCTTGACTTTTCTTATGTAGGAAAACTTGATTTATTACACCATTTTTTGTGAGAGCAATAAAAAGTCTACATCAACGCTAATTCGTATAAGGGGTATTCACGAGTTGATGCGAAATGCAGTTGTGATGATGTGAAAACACAAGATTGCAAACTTTCTCATCACTCCGACAACAAACACATTAGAAGCAATCATGGCAGAATTAGAGAAGGTATATGCATTTCAGACTGCACTCTCTTTCTCATAGCTAGAATTGTCAAACTCAAGCATTTTGCTATTCTTGCCTATTTTCGCTTTCTTATCGCATTCTCATCGTTTTCAGATTTTGTATGAGCTGTCAACTTCGTTTTGACAGTTGCGGCAGTCTCCCTCTCTAAAATGCAACGAGTATAAATTATACCAAGAGAATTCTTCATCCAGCGTTCCAACTTCTTTCCAGACTATCAGCCATCCACCGACAAAAAAACCAAAACAATGACAGCCAACGAGTTTTTGTACTCGTTACTGACGCTCAGCAATGAGAACAGATTACCAATCTATTCTTTGCTGTGAGTAATAAGAAGTAAACATGAAAATGAATACGACAAGTAACGAAAGAAGAAGAAAACAATATTATAAGTATGTATGTGAATGAAAATATAACTTCTATTTGCCACAACTTTTACAGCTTATTTTTTTGTGTTAATTTTTGGGATCTTCTTGTGTTTGACGAATTGATGTTGTTTCTAGCTGGACATTGTTGTTGCGATTTTATTCTAGCTACATTTTGGTTGCATCTGCAAATAATAATTTTTTCATTAGCCGAATAAAAAGACGGAATTCTGATTCGGCTAACGAAATACTTATTCTTTGGATAAGGAGTTGCAAATATGTTTTTTTTTATGAACAGAAGAAAATTGCTTGTTACCCATTTGCTTTAATGTTGTTGAAATTGTTTTTATGTAGGTATTTTATTAAAAGAAACCAAAGTTGCAAGCAGTCATGATTTTATTTTAAGAAATTTATTTAAGAAAATGATTTCATTTTTTATTAAAATGTCAATTTTATATATACATAGTATAGAATAGTATAGATATATATTAATATTATATTCATTATTATATACACATATACTTCTAATTTTATTAGTATTCTTATTAGGTTATATTAAACCACCAACAAAAATATACATACCTGCCCAATCAGAAAACCCTGCAAGCATAATCAAAAGTATATTTTGATTCAATTGGAATATATTTAAGAATTCCATTTCGTTATATTAAGACATTTATTTCATATAGATTTTATGTTGAAATGTATATAACTAATCCGAGTAAAACAATTTCATTTGGAACATTTTATTTTTTATATTTTTATATTTTTATATTCTTTGTTTATCACGTAATTAAAATGCAATGATAAAAGTTGTAACATTTATTAGAATAATTTTGTACAAATGTAATATTGTGACGAAATTTGTTGTGAGCATTTTTATCATGCATTGCTTAATTGGTTGGTTTTAAAAATTTTAAACATTTTAAAAATAAAGTGTTTTAAACATTTTAGGGCAGTATATATAATATATAAGATATAATTGACGATTTGAATTATTTCATATATATTACTTTTGAGTAAAATTTCATATGAGTATAATTTATATAATTGCATAATAGCATATATTGAAACAATGTTATTTTTTATTAAATATTTACAAGTTATTAGTTTATTTCATGAAGAATACAATATGTGAATATTGCCTTATGTACATGCTTTTATTGGGTAAATTTTGATTACCTTTGTTTGGTTTTTAAAGCATTATTAAAGCACAAGAGGTTTACATATTTTCATGTTTTTGTTCAATGTAAAAAGTGAACATTTCTGTAATTTATTACTATGTTTAAACGTCAGTTGTATGTAAATGCAGACGTATTAACCTCGTATATGATTATTGCCATTTTTTTAAAAGTTTGAAGAATACGATACTTTTGCATCATAGGGAGAATTAAATGGCAAGTTTAATTGTTGCGATAAATGCCAATTTTCACAGTTCTGTAAGGTTGATCAATGAATTTAATTATTGCGATATCAAGACTTTGGGACACAAATTTATTTAAGCATCCTTCAATATAGAAACATTTAATTGCACCGAAAAATGTAAGATTTTATTGTTTAATTAGAAATCATTAAGCTTTTAAGTAAAACGTATGCATAAAAACATGCGATCCATCAATTTTGTAATTATTACCCTAAACCATGACAGCCTTGGTTGGTGATCTCTTAGCCTGACATAAAATTTTCAATACTTGGAAGATTAAACCAATTCCATCGCAACTCTTTTGCATTACAGAAACGTCCGTAAAATAAGTTCAATTCCTATCTTCAAGAATTTTGTCATTTTGTTCCTTGACACATTTTTTAAATGTCTCAACAATAATTACAAAAATTATGATAATTCTATGTTAGAATGTACCTTAAGCCATCCATTGCCTACAGTGGGTCAGTTTTCGTTCGGTATGGCATTAGAGCGAAAATTATCAATAAAACAAAACGCACCAAAAGTTATAGTAACAGTCGGAACATTTAAAAAATCATGAGATGAAGTCTTTTACAGTTGCGCAAAACATTTTTCTATTTACAAATACTTTTTTGAGAAATCAATAGTTTAACTAAAAACGCGAACAACAGTCGTTGAATTTTTTTTTTATTTTTACTTTCTCTGTTATCTGCCTTTCTCTTAAACTCTTCAGAAACTATTTTTTCTTTTAACCACCTCACATTTTTTCTTATCAAAACCTTGATGAGGTGGTCAAGAATAATCAGTCGATGCTCATAACATGGTTGTGTTTTATCAAACCACAAAGGGTTTGTTATGTTTGTTTGCTGTATGCAACTTTCTATAATTCGCTGTTTTAAGTTTGCTTCGTGACAAATTTTTTCAAATAGGTATTTGTAAATAGAAAAATGTTGTGAGCAAATGTTAAAGAATTCATCTGACGGAAAGTTGCATACAGCATACTTCTTATTCTAACAGTCGTTGCATTTTTTTTTTATTTTTACTTTCTCTGTTATCTGCCTTTCTCTTAAACTCTTCAGAAACTATTTTTTCTTTTAACCACCTCACATTTTTTCTTATCAAAACCTTGATGAGGTGGTCAAGAATAATCAGTCGATGCTCATAACATGGTTGTGTTTTATCAAACCACAAAGGGTTTGTTATGTTTGTTTGCTGTATGCAACTTTCTATAATTCGCTGTTTTAAGTTTGCTTCGTGACAAATTTTTTCAAATAGGTATTTGTAAATAGAAAAATGTTGTGAGCAAATGTTAAAGAATTCATCTGACGGATTTTTTAAAAGAAGCCAAGTGTCACTATAATTTTTCTTTTCAAGAAAAGTCTCCGAGTCAAAAGAATAACTTTCCATCTTGAAGAGATTTTCTTGACAAGCGTCGCATTTTATTTTATTTCCAAATTTTGCCTTCAATCCATATCCTACAAAATATCGACCCACTGAAATTTCCAAAGGAGTTAAGGGTGGAATGTTCATGCTGGACTCTTCAAACTCTTCCACTGTTATTGTATTATTTTTTTCGGACGGACAATTTGGACTGGAGTTTGCGTCTTCATCGGATGGGTTAAAGTTCCATTCTAGCATTAAATCATCGTCATTTTCGCAATTTTTGCTGCGACTCTGAAAATTATGGGTCAGGAATTTCATAGACATTATCCGTGCAGAAAGGTATTGCACTTCTCTCACTGATGGTTCCGTGTTGCTCCCCAGTTGCGATCTCAGGACTGAGAAGAAATTCTCTAAAGAGTCCTGGTTCAACCTACCAAGCATAACAAATGTTACGTTGGGGTCATCGAAGAGATCATCAACAAGCAAAATCATTGAATTTAGAGTATATTTGAACCCATTGATGCATTGCACCTTATTAACTTTGTTTTGTGGAAGCTGAAGAGTTTCCAAGAAGCCAATAAATTCCTTTATAAGGGCAATTTTGTTGCAATTTCTAAACACAGGTCGCTTCTTGAAATTGGGGTCCTTGCAGTTTTTGCTATCGCAATAATCAAACACATTGTTGCAGTTCAACACATAATGCATTGTTGCTTCTGCATTCGCCTTGTTTTCTTGCTTTTGATACAGGTCTGTATCAATACAATGGCGAATGCAGACAGCAACTGAATTGCTAAGTGTTTGAACTGCAGTTCTTACTTCCATTTTTTGGAAAAGTTTTGGATATATGTGCTTATCCTTAATCTTCGGCATCATCCGAAAAGATTTGCTAGCCTTATCAAGAGCATACGTCTCTTTTAGAACTTGCCAACTTGCCACCCCTTTAGGAGTACCAATATCGTTGGCAAGCAAAGTATTCCTCATGCTTTTAAATAAGTGGCAATAATCATACATTATATATATTATGTACCCTCTTATTGTAATATAGTTTAATGACATATTTTCGGTCAACATATTGAAGCAACGCACGTTGGAAGCACCCTGGTCAGCAATTATTGCTCTCAAATTGAATCCGCAATTCAATATTGAATTAACAACACCCAAAAGTGTAACTTTTAATTCCTCCGCTGGAAAAATAGAAAAAATTTCATGTTGAAGTTGAAAAGTTAATTAAAGTTAAGATCAATTCCAATTAAAATTTAATTTCAATCAAATTAATCAATCAATCAATTTCAATTTAAAGTTAAGATCAAAGGTTAAAGTAAAGTTTAGTTTACTTGAAACTTACCCTGCATTCCTCCTGCTGTACAATAAAAGCTGTGGACATATTTCCAATTGTCCATCAGCCCTTTCACCATGAACGTTAGCATTTTTGAAGCAAGATCTGGCATTCTCTTGCCGTGACCCAAATCTGCGAAGCCATCCACCTGGTCCTGCAGCAGATTATATTCAAGTTCCTTGCGTAGGATCACTTCGTCGAATAACAAAATGCAGTTTCGGGACTGCGCACTCATATTATTGGCCAATTTTTTCAAATGAAACTCCATTTGCTCAGTTATCCCGGGCATTATGGTTTTCACCGGCCGCCATCTCCATAGAGATGCAGGGCTTGGCAGATTAAATTTGAGTTGGGTTCTAAGAAATTTGAAGCATTTCGTTGATTGAAAGTTTATCGCTTGCAGAATCTCCCGCTCCACTTGAGAGTACTCTCCCACTTTCTCTTTATTTGTGATAATCCTGGCAAATATATTTGCATAGTCTTCGCTTTTCTCTACTTTTCTTATTTGTTCTGCAGAGTTCTGCAAAGCCAGTATTTGCTCCTCAAGAGACTTAATTTTGTTGAGAAGTTTCTCTTGTGTTTTTTCATGCAAAATGTCTTTTTGCATTTGTGATGTCTTGAGGGCTAGTTTCTCTTTTTGATAAAAGTGTGCATTTTTGCAAAAATTGTAGCAATTGTCGCAAAATTGCTTTTCAGGTTCAACATTTTCCACATTTGCATGATTTTCATTTAAAACATCAAAAGCATGTGGAATTCCATAAACTGGAAATGCTGTACTTTTTAATTTGATGTTTCCGACATCGGATGGACGGAAGTGCGCCTTGCAAATAAATAATTTTTTGCGTGGATCACCCACCAAGCCGCAAACTTCAATCCATTGCTGGCGTTTAATTGGGCACTTCGGGAATTGGTAAATTGAGGTTCTTCTGGAATCATTGGAACACTCAGCAATAGAACAATTGTTCCATTTTTCAATCATATTGCATTTTAGCTGCGGTAAATGCAAATCTTCACCATTGTGACCTTTATTTTAAATGAAATAATATAACAAAGAAATATTATAATTCTGCCAATAACCTACTTATCTATAGTAACAAAACAAATTTTCTGTTTGTTTCCTTGGCCTTTAATAAATTTTTCGACTAACTGTAATTTTGCTATTATAATAATTTTAATTTTTATTTTAATTATAATGACAGTAATTTAATTAATTTTAATTTTAATAACGACGATATTCAAAATTGTAGAAATTTCTTTTTTACAAAGCTGAATTATCCAGGTAGTGTTGACAGTTTTTGTTACAAACGAGCTTTCAATCGGCCATTGTCAATAAGTGAAAACAACATCACGAACTGAAAAGCTTTTCGTACAAATCACATACGATTTTTTTACATCTTGCATGATTTTAAATTTTTATTTGTTTATTTAAACGCACAAAAATTCTTAATAAGAGAAAATAAGCAGTTATCAACAAGACCTGGATAATTCTGTCATGTGTTTTTCACACAGCTTTTTAATAAAAGTTCAATAAAAGCACTTCACAAACATAGTTTTAACTGTACCGTTGGGCTAGTATATATATATTGGTATTTTTTTTTTTTTTTAAAAAGCCCAAGTTATATTTACTCCAAAAATTACTCAAAAATTATTTTCTCAGTTTTATGTAAATTACTCAACATTTTTAACTCACAATTTCACTTTTTAACTCTTTAAATTTTTAGTTCACATATTTTAGTTCACATATTAAATATAATAAAAAACTTTAAAGCACTTACCAAGATTTTCTGTTGGAATAGCACCGATTTTCAAGCGCATTTGTCCAATGCAGGAACGATCGAAATGTCGGCTGCATAATTTCGAATATTCATCTATAGATGTTTCCTTAATTTTGAGGTTATTGCACCATTTTTTTAGCATCAAAGTATCACTCGGAAAGATATACAGATGTATATCTGTCGAGGTTTTACCTTTGCAGTCCGTTACAATGCAATTGTAAGACACGTTTGCCATAATGTTTTTGATACAAAAGTTAGTGGTTTTTAAAATTTTAAATACAGAAATTTTCTGGGGTTGTTTTGAAAAAAACAGATGGGGGGTAAGACTAGTTTTAATAAAAACACTTGGTTGAAAAAATACTATTTTAAAATAAAACACTGTAGGCATAAAAAGCTCGGAATTAAGATCAAAAACACAAAAAACACAAAGGGCACGAAAGACACAAAGGACACTTGGACGACGTTATCTCGATAGTACTAGGACGTAAAGAGACCGAAAAAGCATAATGCAAGCGCATAAATAGGAAAATAGTTAATTTTTTTACAAAATTCCCCGAATTCATGAAGCTCACTTCAATAAACTCCCACCCTACAGTGCGCATATGTAACTTCGAAATCGAATGTTATAAATTGGCTTCTGATTATGCTTCTAACAAATGTGAAATTACGTGATAAAAAAAGAATATAAAAATTTATTATATTAGAATAGTTATATACATTTCAACATAAAATCTATATGAAATAAATGTCTTAATATAACGAAATGGAATTCTTAAATATATTCCAATTGAATCAAAATATACTTTTGATTATGCTTGCAGGGTTTTCTGATTGGGCAGGTATGTATATTTTTGTTGGTGGTTTAATATAACCTAATAAGAATACTAATAAAATTAGAAGTATATGTGTATATAATAATGAATATAATATTAATATATATCTATACTATTCTATACTATGTATATATAAAATTGACATTTTAATAAAAAATGAAATCATTTTCTTAAATAAATTTCTTAAAATAAAATCATGACTGCTTGCAACTTTGGTTTCTTTTAATAAAATACCTACATAAAAACAATTTCAACAACATTAAAGCAAATGGGTAACAAGCAATTTTCTTCTGTTCATAAAAAAAAACATATTTGCAACTCCTTATCCAAAGAATAAGTATTTCGTTAGCCGAATCAGAATTCCGTCTTTTTATTCGGCTAATGAAAAAATTATTATTTGCAGATGCAACCAAAATGTAGCTAGAATAAAATCGCAACAACAATGTCCAGCTAGAAACAACATCAATTCGTCAAACACAAGAAGATCCCAAAAATTAACACAAAAAAATAAGCTGTAAAAGTTGTGGCAAATAGAAGTTATATTTTCATTCACATACATACTTATAATATTGTTTTCTTCTTCTTTCGTTACTTGTCGTATTCATTTTCATGTTTACTTCTTATTACTCACAGCAAAGAATAGATTGGTAATCTGTTCTCATTGCTGAGCGTCAGTAACGAGTACAAAAACTCGTTGGCTGTCATTGTTTTGGTTTTTTTGTCGGTGGATGGCTGATAGTCTGGAAAGAAGTTGGAACGCTGGATGAAGAATTCTCTTGGTATAATTTATACTCGTTGTATATGCAGCCGCCAAAAATGAAATCGCCGTAGAAATGCGTGACGGGAAAACGCCAAAATAGAATCTATTCTAATTTCTCTCTGACGGGTGGCGGATCTCTCTCTCTGAGTGACTTAAATGTTGCCATATTTTTGCTAAAGATTTGGTACGTTCAGTGTTATTTTCTTAGTTTTTACTATGATCTGACATTCTGTTTTACGCCCTGGAATCCTTCGTGACCTGGAACTCACCATAATTCTATTTTGTTGGTTTGTCTCAGCGTATTTAATAGCTCTACGCAGTTGGAGACTAGTCTTGATTGAAGTTCGTAGGCTTGAAGGGCTTTCTCGGAGACATTCTCTGACACAAACTTCAATGGAATATACCTCCGCCTGGAATATTATCGGCGTGTATCCCATTGGAAGAGCTTTTTGGAACTTGGGGCTATATATACCCGCTCCCGTTACTCCATTTTCGAATTTTGACCCATCAGTGTGCCATATCTGTGAGCCAAGATCAACTGTGAAGCTATCATTCCTCCATAATTGCCTATTAGGAATAACGACCTTGTAGCGTTTTGTGAAGTTTACCATCGGCAGCATGCTGTCGGGGATTTTTAAAAAAGGGTCATTTTCGAAGGTTTTTAGTATCTTCATGTGACCCGTAAAACTCTCTGCCTTGTAATCACCGATTCCCTTCATTCTTAGTGCACTAAGACATGCCTCTTTTTCGATAATGATCGTTAAAGGGGGCAGCCCTATTATTACATTCAGAGCTTCAGATGGGCACTTTCACATTGCCTCTCTCATTTCGTTTTTAACCTCACTTTTTAGAGCCTTTTTCAAAAATATTACATAAAGCATTTTTTTAAAAGGTCATAATTTTTTATACAACAACACTTTATTACTTCTTTCTTTTAGTACAACAACAAAACATGAAAAATAAAATAAATCAAGATTGAAACCTTTTATTAAAGAAATATGTATAATGAAATAGTAACGGTACAAAAAAATTTTACATATTTTTTAAACTTTTCTTTAAATTAGGAAAGATTTAAAAAGATCCAAGATAGTGATCCCCACTGTTGACCGATAATTAACGGAATCGCTCATGTATACATTAAACTTTTATGAATTTCAACTGAAATTTCTGAATGTGATCTTTTTATCTTAATTTTAAATGGATATTCTGAAATTCAATTGAACTTTTATGAATTTTTCAATACCAAGTTATACTGACTGAATACTTAAATTTAATTTTTGAACTTCAAATGATCTTTTCTAAATTAAATTTTGAAGTAAAAGTTTAAAAAGGAGAAAATTTGTGTTAAATTTTTGCTCACAACCATTTCAGAGGAGCAAATTTTACTATAATCATCTATTAAATTTTTCTTATTAGATATTTTAAATTAACATTTGATTTATTTGAAAAAATATTATAGGAAAAACCACCATTTAAGATACTATTATTAAACTTTTAAGATACTATTATTAAACTTCTAGACTTTATAACAAAACTTTAATAATTTATGTTTTCAGAGACCTTCACAGGTCTTAGGAATGAGCAACAAGAAGGAAATTTTCATTAAAATAACATTTAACATATCCATTTGTAGAGATGAAGCGCTGAGATTGTAAGAGTTTCTGCTTGCCTTTCAATCGATTTTATTCAAGTTAACACTTTGTGTTTTATAGACACCATCCAGCCAATTTCGTTTGTAATTCTTCCAACACTCCAAAAAGCAAAAGAAATTTACCAGATAAATGCTTACGCAAACAATACACAGATCATCCAGAACAAAGTACAATAAAAAGGACAAATACACAGAGAGTACGTTGGCCAATGAGCAGAGTAGCAGTTCTAGCACGCAAACAGCATAGTTATTGCTACTAGCTGCAATAGAATATAAGAACAAAAAAAAATTGTTAAAATCTTTTTGTATTCTTCCTCTGTCACACACTTAACTTACACATAAGAAATAGTAACGTATAAAAAAATATGCCAATCACACCATTCGGAGGATTCAATTTCGAATCATCGCCGAGTACCAATCCGGTGATGCCAAAACCTTTGCCAAATCTGTGTTATGGAATTTCCATTAAAAATTGTTAAAGAAATACTCGTATGTATCTTTTTGTGTACTCATCATCACCTGGACGAGAACGCCTTGGTGCAGCTTATTTTTTCACTTATATCGCAGAGTGCTTTGTAACTTGTATCCAGTTCTGCTTTTATTTCTACATAGCTGGCATAGAAGGACAGCATAAAACCGACTGCACACCAGATTCGAAGATTTCGATATTCTTTAACCATAGTAGAAGACACTGTAGCTGAATCCAGCTGTTGATGATGGGTGGCTATTTAATACAACTAAAATTTATGGTCTAAACTTGATTGTCGCTTAAGCTCAAAGTAAATGATTACCGAATCCCAAAAATAGAACGATAGAGTTGCCATGTGGCTAAACAACAGAAAATATAAAACTGTTGCAATTTGTTATTATCAGGGCTCGGATTTTGATGACCTAAAAAATTGCAAAAAATTATTAAAAAAAATTACAAAAATTTCCTAAAAACTGCATAAAATGGTTCAGGGAAATAACGCCCAATGAAATAACGCCCAAATTAAAAATTAAATACAGCCCAAAACATTTTGGGCATAAAAATGAAATAACGCTCAAAATAAAAAATTAAATAAACCCCAAAAAAAATGAAATAACGCCCAAACTGAAAATGAAATAAGACCCAAAATATTTTGGGCTTACAAAAATGAAATAGCACCCAAAATCAAAAATGAAATAAAGCCCAAAAAATAAAATAACGCCCAAACCGAAAATAAAATAAAACCCAAAACCTTTTTGGAAAAAAATTGGGAAAATTTTACCGGCTCCGCAAAATAACTCCTAATGAAAGAACTCCTAACAGTAAATCAGATAAGTCCTAACGTTGAAAGATGAAATAACTCCTAATTCCTGGTGAAATAAGACCTAAAGAAAAGATGAAATAAATCCTGACATTTAGGAGTATGTACATTATGAAATAAAACCTAAACGGGAATGAAAAATTAAGTCCTAATTTTCAGAATATTAAAAAAACAATTTTGGTTCTTCTGACCGCGACCATAAAGCAAGCAGGGAAGGCTCTAGACCTCTGGAAAAATGCACACAAAACGAAAAATTAAATAAGGGCCCAAATTCGGGACCTTTTTTTAATATGAAATATTGCCCCACCACATAAAATTATATTTGGCCGATAAAATGGTTTTCCCTTGTACGGAATTTCAAAACCACATTTCGTATAAGGGCAAATCGCTATATCATAAATAAAAAAACCATTTGGGAACTATATGGACATACCCTTTTTCGTTTTACAGTACTTCTGGATATAACTCTCTTTTTAATAGGCGGCATTCGGCCGCTGCTTAGGGATTACAACCCTCAGTAAGTCCAACACCGGCTTTCCTGTACACAGTACTTCTGAATTGAATTTGAAATTAATTAACATTTTGATGACAAATAGTTCACATAAAAAGAGTTATATCTAAATAATAATGAAGTAACGCCCGAAAAAGAAAAATGAAAAAACGCCCAAAATAGAAAAATTAAATAAAGCCCAATTTTAATGAAACAACGCCCAAAATTGAATGGAGAATTTTTGGGCTTTATTTCATTTTTTATTTTGGGCGTTATTTCATTGGGCGTTATTTCCCTGAACCGCATAAAGTTACCTAAAAACTAACAAAAATCACCTTAAAACGCAAACAATTACATAAAAAATAAACAAAAAATAAAGCTTTAAAAATTAAACATTACTAAACTTAACAGTTTTTTTATATAATTTTTATACATATTAGGGCGTAAACTTTTTTTTGTCAAAAGTTCGTTACAAAAACCATTTTGAGAATTTCTCAGATTTTTTGAAAAAGGTTTAGAGGTCGCTCAAGGTCGTTTTTTCTAAAAAAATAGTTCTTCAAAATAATTTTTGTGCTTTCTACCCAGAATGAGTAGAAAATATAAAGTTCCAACGATCTTATTTGGAAAGAAAAATGTTAAAATTTTATTATTGTGGGCTTGAAAGAGGGATTTGAACTATTTTTTTTGGGCAAGAGTTTCAAAAAAGGGGTTTTTTTTAAATGTTGCTGTTTTTTGTTTGTTTTAACCTTAAATTTCTACTTTAATATAAAATCTTAGTAGGCAGTTTTAAACAGCATTCAATATTAAGTAATTACAGCAAAAAAGCGTTACTTTATCTTATTTTTTACCAAAGATATGCGAATTTATTAGTGTGATTAGATTTATTAGTGTGAGCAACGATTTTTTACATAACAGGTATAAAATCTTTGGTATGAGTGTAGCCATGTATCACGAGGAGAAAAATTTTAATTTAAACCAAAAACAACTGCAAAATGTTATTATTTTTATTAATTTTTATTCTCTTTTAACTCTTTTTTGCAGCCGTACTCAACCATTTGTAAATATTTGATTTTACCTTTAATTAAAGTAGTCGAATAGTCCCATATTTTGCTGGGAGCTCGAACGACTTTAAAGCAGGAATGGTTTCTCCAACATATATTTATTTTTGACTGAAGCCATATTCCTGCTTAAAAAAATCTTTATGAGCATTTTTTTTGTTTGCACAAACTTAATAGCAATTAACTTAAAGAAGCAAGCTTATTTTGTCACAAGATGCTTATTTAAATTTATCAGAATTTTAAATGATGAAAAATTAATCGACTACTTTAGTTAAAGGTAAAATCATTTATTCACAGTACTGCTGCAAAAAAAGAGTAAAAAAAGTATAAAAATTTATAAAAATATTAACATTTTCTAATTGTTTTTGATTAAAATTTAATTTTTGTTCTTGTACTACGTGGCTAACCTCATACAAAAGGCCTTATAACTTTTATTTATAAAATAGTTGCTCACGCTAAAAAACCGACCGAAAAAATACATGTCTTTAAAACTTTGAATGCGTATATATTCGGTAAAAAAAAGATAAACTAACGTTATTTTTTTACTTGCTTAATATAGAATGTTGCTTAAAACTGCATACTAAGATTTTATATTAAGGTCGAAAATTTGGAGAAATTTAAGTTGAAAACACAAAAACAGCAAAATTTAATTAAAAATACCTATAGGTACGCCCACTTTTAAGAGTAAAATCGAGAGTTGAGTAATCATATATATGACGTCTACCTTTAATTTCGTTATTGTAGCATTTTTTATTTCTGAGATATAGCGCAAAATGTGTTTAAGTTGTATGGGGGTTGCCACGCCCACTAGTCCGAAATTTCTTAAATACTTTGTTTTTAACTTTTCTATACCTTAAACATTGAAAATTACTACAAAATTATCGAAATGAGATTAGGAAAACATAACACATAAACCATGAATTGCACGCAGAGCTGGATCAAAAAATACTCATTACAATTCAATTCCAAATCCTTTGAATTAGGAGTTGATAATCGGTCCTCTAAATTCCTCAGGAATGTAACTGAAAAAAATCGCCAATTTCATTACAAGAATTGTAAGAATTGTTCATTACAAGAATTGTAATTGGTAATTGAACACCTCAATTCCTTGGAATGGAATTGGAAACAAATGGTCAATTCCATTATAGGAATTGTAATTGGTAATTCAGCATCTCAATTCCTCAGGAATGGAATTGAAAAAAAATCGTCAATTCAGCTACAGGAATTGTAAGTGTTAATTGAACAATTACCAATTACAATTCTCGTAATAGAATTCACAATTTTTTCAATTCCATTCCTGAGGAATTGAAGTGGTCAATTACCCATTACAATTCCTGTAATGAAATTGGGAATTTTTTTACGATTTCATTCTGAGGAATTGAGGAATTCAATTACGAATTACAATTTCTGTAATGGAATTGACGATTTTTCTAATTCCATTCCTGAGAAATGGCGAATGTCCAACTACCAATTGCAATTCTTGTAATCGAATTGACGATATTTTTCAAATGCATTCCTGAGGAATTGAGATGTACAACTGAGATTCAAAATTGAGCTTAACATTAGAGTGAAACGTTTTTGGACAATAATTTTAAATGTTTGTCCTAATATTGTCCAATAATTGTCCTAATTCCAAGGAATTGGAATTGAAGTGGAATTAAATAAAAAAGGAATCATTACAACCAAGCTCTGGTTGCACGCAGTCATTTAAAATAAATGCCCAAAAACATTTCACTCTAATATTAAGGTAATCTTTTAATTGCTAGAATCCAAATAATAAATTTCAAATCCAAAAAGAAAGTAAAAAAAACAATAACCAAAGTCAATTTTTTGACTGATTATGATGCATACGAGTAAACAAAGTATTCCAACAAAATTGTAAAGTTTAACGTTAAAAAATAGTTATTTTATTAATTTCAGCTATATATTTACAATGAAGTATTTGCTATTTTGAAACTTTTTGGCTTATTTTGCAAAATATAAATAGAGCTTAAATAATTTTTTTTAAGATATTTGAGGTAACAAACAATTTGCATTTATCATAAATTATGTGTTATTTGGCAACTCTATGAGACATGCGCTCAATGAAGAGAACTAAATGAGTGTAGCTTTGGGGTTGAATTTGAAGGGTTGACTTCAGGCAATTCTATTTTTATATTCTTCAAGTTGAACTCATAATTTTTATGACACTTGAAACGACAACAACCAAGTGAGTATATTTTAAATGCCACTTTAAAGAATTCAATCTCCGTAATCAAGGACGAATTTCAAATCGCTACATTTTTGTTTAAACCAAACACAAAGACGTGTTTTTTTTTAAATGTGTTTCATACGATTAATGTTGAGGAAATAAAATAAGAAAATATATATGGGTCAAAAGAGGTAGTTTTTTTTTCAAACTCGAGGAATTTTTTGTTTCTTTTTTGCAAATTTTAAGTCTGATTTGAAGAAAAATTACAGCTTGGCTCAAATTTTTTTTCTTCCATCCCAGTTTTGAACAAAATGTACGTGACTCTTACTCTTACCTACATATTTGCATACCCTCCTACTTATTTAAATAATTTAATAACTCTATATTTGTCATCTTTAATGCAAACCTAAACCTCTGCCATCTTTTGGTGTAGCGTTTCTTGCGCAGGCGCAAATTTTGATAATAGATGTCGGTAGCAGGGTTGCCACTTATAAAAAAAATTAATAACCAAAATTTGATCAAAAAGTTACCAAAATTAAATAAAAATTAATTAAATAAACAAACATTTTTTTAAAGTAAGATAATCAATGAAATTATAATTTTTGTTAATTTAAAAATGTATTCAACATTAAAATACTTAAAATTAATAAACAGAAAAAGTGGTAAAATAAATTTAGAAATATTATTATGTATTACATTTTTTTTGTTTAAAAATTCTTATTTTTAATATCTAAAAATCACAAAATAAATAAAATTCATAAACCCATATACTTATAAAAATGAGACGTATATCTTTTTTATTTGAATTAGATAAAAACATAAATAGAAAAAGTACAACTTTTTTCTTGCTTAAAATTTATTTATTATATTAATATAAAAATCACAATTTAGTAGTAAATTCAGGTAAACGTAATTTTTTTTGTCACAAAACAAAACAAAAAATTGTAAATTAATGGTATAAAAATGAGATCCTTATCTTTTTTATTTGAAATAAGTAGGAACTAAAAAAATATACTGCATTCATTGGCATGGAATATTGATTTTAAGAGTGTAAATGAATAAATACAATTATATGGCATATAATGCTTTAAGAAATTATCGGTTTCCTCAAGTTTAAATTTTAATCATTTTTTAATAACTAAAAATCAGAAACTACACAGTTCGTTTGTTTTATGGGATATCAATTCTAACTACGGGCACTGATTTTGAATAAAAGGAAACTTTTTCACCATCACCTCAAGTTAAGGAGTTATGAAAAATATGATATACAGTTCTTTTTCCAATAACTGCTCCTAAGCGCAAACTCTTTCAAAGTATTTAAAGCTTTTGCTGATATCTTTTTACGTTTTAGAAAAACATATTGTGAAAGTAATGAAAATTTTATTAAATTTATTCAAAGCAATTTTAAGCGGCTGGAAAACCCTAATTTTTCAGTAAGTTACTTTATAAATTTTTCCTATAAATTTTTCATGTAATCAATTTTCGTTATTTCAAAATATATCTGGAATTATCCACAATATCTGCAAAGGTCAAATGAATGCTTAAAGTTCAAAGACAAAAGACATCACGGTAGCAAATATGTTTATTATGAAAAAGTTTAAAAATTTATGATTCAAGGCCATTATCTTCAAAACAAAAGCTGAAAAAAAATTGTTTAGAAAAATGTTTAGACCTAATCAGCCGAATTATGAATAGCTTTTCAAGTGGAATTGAAAAATGTTCTAGAGCTTTATCTTAAAAATAAAAACTCCCTTTTCCGATTCTGCGTGAAAAATTTAACATGATAGGGCTGATTATTTCCTAATCAAAGCTGTCAAATACGATCGAAATTGACTGATGCAGTTTAAAGATATTATTCTGTTAGAACATAACAGGTTTTTACATTTTTGCCTGTAACTCCTTAACTAGAGTTGATGGCGAAAAAAATCTCTATTTTAAATCTAGAAATCTTCTTCTGGTGACCACACATAATGAGGCGTGTCTCTCATTTCGCAGAGTTCCTTTGAAATCATTATGCTATTATTGTATTAAAACCCAACTTGTTTTGTAGCTTCGTTTTTATAAGAGACTTCTTTGTTAACGTTAAATTTCAAAATTGTAATATTTTGACATGATTAGCAATATTTTCAGATGATGCGTTCGGAAAACTTAGAGAAATGTTCATTACAAAACATAAAGTTTATGCTGCACTAAAAAATGTTTAATGCAATATTAAATTCAATTTTTTATGTAAATCTTGTAAAACTGATTATTTTGAATTTTTTGGAAAAACTAAAGGAAAAAAGTTACCAAACTATAAAAAAATTACCAAATTACCAAGTTAAAAATTATCTACCAAATTTGGTAATTAATTACCAAACTGGCAACCCTGGTCGGTAGCATTGCTTGTTGTATCTTGGCTGATGTTGGGTGCTGTTGGTGATGGTGTTGATGGGGTTTCCTTTTTAATTTCGTGAAAATTTGTGACATCGAACGGTTGACTGGTTGCACGCTTTCTGGAGGCTGTGAGTGACTACGAGCATTGTTCATTGTGTCTTTTTTCTAACGCGATTGGTAACAACAACGTAGTGGGTATGAGCCGTGGATCATCTTCTGCTTCTTCTTCTTCTGCTTTATTTATTGCATCACGTTTTTTTTTTTTTAGATTTTATGTGACGAAAGTGTGAGTGAGTGATAATTTACATTGGCAACGTACAAATTTTATTTCAACAAAATTGTACAATTTAACAACACTTTCAAATGCATTACCATCGATCACTTGGATAAAGTGGCATAAACGCTGCTGCTTCTTCATCATCATTATCATCTTCTTCTACTTCTGCTTCTCCATCTAGTCTAAGGCAGAATAGAGTGTTCAGGAATAAAAAAAAATTTATCCGAAATAATATGCAATAGAAACCCTTTTTTTATGCAATCTTCTTGTGATGCAACTCAATTCAATTCGATGTCGTATGATTAATTGTTTTGCCTCGATCGTCTGCTTCTGCTTAAATATGCTATATTTGGGTGACAACAACGTCTTTTTTGCATCCAGATGTTTGGCGAAAACATTGTTACTAGCTGCCACTTAGTTGCTGCCATAAATTATAGAATATGCTTGGAGTAGACACAGAGAATCCTTGGATTAAAAAAAATTGGAATGGAATTAAATAATAATTGACATAAAAACTATTTTTATTTTTTCGAGGAGGTTTTGTGATGCACATTAATCAAAACTAAGCTCTAAACAAGGATTTGGTATACTAATATGCAGTAAAATAAATACATTTGTATATCTATAATCTTAAATACACAGAGTATCTCGCGATGCAAAAATTTAAAGAGGTGAAAGAGGTGAAGGAAGTGAAAGAGGTGATGTCGAATTAAGCAAAAAAATGCATGGGAGGGGTGGTCAATTTTCCCACCCTCAGGAGTTACAGGGTTAATTAGTTTCATGACTTTTATGCACATTATTATGTTTAGCACAAAAACTAACTCATAAACAACTTATTTTTGCAGGTAATTTGAAAGACAATGAATTGACCTTTCTAACGGTGTACCAACAAATACACCGGATTCATTAATTACCGAGCTTTGCTCGTGTGAAGCTGAAATTAGTCCGTTATAATTACTAAATTTCAAGTTTGAGCGCAATTTTCTCTGAATTTTGCGTAATAAATCAAATTTTTTTAGCATCAAGTTTGAGTTCTATTTAATTTTCTTTCCAATTACATTAAAACTATAAACATATCTTGAAAAATAACAAAGTTGTTTTACTTTAAAAATTGCACTAAATTAAAAACATATTGGCCCATTATCATAGTCAAAATAAAAGTCGACTCTAAATTTAATATAAGACTTTTTGACAGTTTTTTAATGTAATATATTGTCAAAAAGCTTGCATTAAATTAAGAGTCGACTTTTATTTTGACTATGAAAATGGGTCAATGATATTATTCTCTACGTAACTGTATTTTGCTAAAAAAATGATAACAACTCTTAAAAGTGAAATTTTTAACATATAACCAACTCTCTTATTTTCAAAGAAATGTATTTAATTTTAATGCTTTTAAAAAGAAAATTAAATAAATCACAAATTTGATGCTAACAAAAAATTTGATTTATTACGCAAAATTCAGAGAAAATTGCGCTCAAACCTGAAATTTAGAAGTTTTAAGTGACTGATTTCAGATACACACGAGCACAGCTCGGTAATGAATAAATCGGGCGTGTTTGTTGATACACCGTTATAAAGGTCTATTCATTGCCTTTCAAATGAGCTATTAAAATAAGCTTTTCGTGAGTTTGCTGCTGAAAAGTTTCGTCTGCTAAAAACAATAATGTGCATCAAAGTCGTGAAATACTAATTAACCCTGAAACTCCTAAGTTAATCTGAATGATATTTTCATATTTTTTTTTTTTTGTTGTGTTAAGTAAAGATTATTTATGTATGTTGTCGGTAAAATAAATTTTACGGAAATTTTAAGAAAATGCTATTTTCAGACAAAAAATTTACTTAAAAAAACAAAGAAACTATATTGCCTTTTTGTTTTTATTGTATGTCAAAAATTTAGTTTTTTGTAAATAATTAGGACCTTTTTTTGTTATATGGGAATTTTCATAGAAAAGTCAACCGTGACCAAAAACTTAAAACTTATTAAAAACTCTTTTTTTTAATGATATTATCTTAAAGAAACATTTTAATTTTATTAATTTAATAAATGTCTATATAAATTCATTAACTGTCTCGATTCATTATGATCATATCGTCTGCACTGTTTCACAAATGTAGTTTCCTTTTTTGTAAATGTTTAGTAAATGTTTCGTAAACTTTTTGTTTTAGTGAAAATGGGAGTCATTGGCTAAAGATAATAGAAAAATGGTTGAGGCAAGAAAAGGACAATATATTAAATTTGTTTTTTAATTACATAATTACTTTACTACCTAATTACCTAATCACCCAATTTAAATTTAAGAAAATTTTGTCGCATGGGCTATGTCGCGTGAGTTATGGCAAATATTTTTTGGAAACTCAATATATTTTTAAATAAGCAAAGTCCATAGGTATAGTGGGTTTATTATGAAACTTCACTGTATTACCATTATTTAATAATTAAAATCAAAAACAAATTATTTGGGAAAATACGCTGAATTTTTACAATCTAGACTTGCTTGTAAAACACACTTCCTTTTTTTGTCGCGTGAGGTACGCCCATATTTACCACTGCCATTCTTAATTAGTTACAGGAACGACAATTTTGGTAGTACATACTAATACTATGTTTTGTAATACATATGTACATAAGAAATTTTTTGTACATTAATAACATAAAATTTCGAGAAAACGAAGCTTTAAGTCGTACGCATGTCGCGTGAGTTACGTTTGAAATGCCCATATAACATTTTTTAATTAAAATTGTTTATTATTTTTTCTGCTAGGAATTTTAAAAATATATCTTAGTTAAAGTTTTGCATGTGGCGGTTGTAGTCTACTGAGTAGAGTGCGTGACCTGTATGCTAAAGAACTGCGGTAGCCCGGGTTCAATTCCCAGCTCTGATATTTTTTCTATTGAATAAGTATTTCAGTTCCATAAGAAGGCGTGCAGGCATGGAATAGTATATTCCTGATCAGTATCGTCTCTTGAGTAGATTTAGCCAAGTCAGTCTGTCCATCCGTCTGTCTGTTTGTTCGCTTGTCGGCACGATGTTATCGTATTGCAATTCAATACGTCATATAAGCTTTGATTAAAAAATAAAGATTAAGTTTGAAAATTAGCAAAATCGTAATAAAATCATGCCTACCTCCAATATAAAGCGACTTTATCACATCGGTAAAATCTTTAAAAGTTCCACAAAATGGAATATATCATCTTGAAATTTTGCATATGACCCTTTAATGTTTTAGTTTGCACCCTAAGAATGAATTTAATGAAATGTAATGAAAACCACTCCCACCTCCCATTGGTTATTTAATCGAAACGGTAAAAGCTCTTCATATACCTAAAAAATTTATCAAATGACATGAAATTTCTCCACGCAAAATTTTATAAAATTGTATGTATACTCTCAGAGTATAAAAGTCGCCTACCTCCCATACAAAGTGATTGTATGAAAAGGGCAAATTTCGTCAAATTCCACAAAAACTAATATAATGACTTGACATGTTGCATTTGAATATTGATTTGTGTTTAAAATATCTTACAATTAAATTAAAACTCCTCGTAACTTAAATACAAAAGTGACGTTACAAATCTTATATATTAATAGGCAAACATCAAATGTTTTCGTACACTTTTTTTGATATTCACTTCAGAATAAGGGCAATGCAACTTATATCATTCGAAAGGTACTGCGCCCTATATGTGCAGAATCATTTAAGATTTTCAATTTATGACCTCTGACCCGAAATATTGACGTTGAAAGTTTGTATTATTTTTAATAAGGAATCTCAGGGCTAAGAAGAGGTAGAATAGTAAATGAGGTATCAAATGAAAGATCTGGCTGCACAGTATGATTACATTTTAGATTGGTGACCTTCGACCTGAAATATGAGCGTAAAAAGAGCATTTATTAAATAAAAGCTAAACTGTAACAGACGGAAGAATATAATGTAAGAGGAAGTTTTAGACATTGATAAGGTGTGCAAAAAATACTGCCGACATATTGCGCCATCTCTTACAGATACCTTACAATAAGCATTTCTTATGTTAAAAATGTGATTATATATTGTGACAGTAAAATTTCTTACAAATAGCAAATTATGAAAAATTTTCGTTATTTTGACAAGCAAATTATTGTGATAGCTCGAAAACTATAGATGTTTTCAGTACAACGTATTTTTGTATGAAACGTCGTTGGTTCAGAAATATAACGGTATACGAAAGCTTTTTTGGTAATATTTTTTTCGAATAATATCTTAAAAAAAATTCCCGTTATAATGACATCAAAACTATTGAGATATCTTAAAAAATGTAAATTTTCTCAGTACAACGTATTTCCTTGAAGCAGGGTCATCGCCTCAGAATGAGAAAAAAAACGATTGAAATTTCAAGTTTTGATTTTGCAAGCAAATATCTTGGCCATTTTTCAATCGATTTTCATTAAATTTTCTTTGGCTGAAAGATCAATTAATTGACTTTGGAGAAATAAGAAAAGATTTACCGTTATCTCACCAATTCAATGTTTTATATGGTTTAAAAATACCTCTAAAATATTTAGTTTTTGCTCAAAAAAATAGGCCAAACGTTTTTGTTGTTTTAATATTTCTTCTTATAAAATTTTCTTTTTTCACACTCTTTCATATGACATATCATTTATTAACGAAAACTGCCTAATTTTGACACATAATGCAAAAAAAGTTTCTATTATCAAAAATCATGAGACACGCCCTATGATTTTTTTGATAAAAATCAAAATTTTCAGAATGTTGTTTTTATATTTTCTACAAAGTTCTACAGCTTAAAAAATAATTTCTGTTAAAAAAAATTTCAAACCACTCCAAAGTTATATACACAAATCTATGCTTTAAGCCATTTCGTTCTATATAAAAATAGGCGTAGGAGAAACAGTTCTTCCGTTTTTCTGAACCGATTTTGATAATTTTTTTAAATAAATTTTTTAAATAAAGCAAATAAATAAAAAAAGAGTAAGGAGAAGAAGTTCACTAAATAGTTATGTGACCTTTGACCTGAAATATGAACATTGAAAGAATATTTCTAAAGTAAAACCTAAACTATAAGAAATGGAGGAACATGGCGTAGGAGGAAATTTTAGGCATTAATACAATGTAGGAAAAACATTTTTCGCTATTTCTTACGGATACCCTACAATAAGCATTTTTTATAGTACATTTTTTTATTTTACAAATAGTAAATTCAGAAAAATTTTGATATAAAAGTTATGACGATGTCTTGAAAACAGTTGCTTTCTCTCGAAAATTAAGATTTTCTTAGTACAACACATTTTCTTAAGGCGAGGTCAATGCCTCAGAATGAGAAAAGCGATTGAAATTTTAGAAAGTTGGTCGAATTTCGACCACAGGCGATACTAGTATAGTCAAATCTTCATAAACTCCACCAAATGTATTGGCATGATATTTTTTACAAAAACTTATATACTTACAACATTGTTAGAGTTGGTATAAAAATTTGGAAATATTGGAAGAAAACCAAACCTATAAAGTGACGTCATCAAAATATCTGATAAGAAAAAGATCAACATCAAAATATACAGCTGTGTGGTATTCTACCTTCGACCGAGTCGCAGATAGTTCTTTACTATTTTGTACTGGTTCCGAAAGGTAAAAAACAGAGGATTTAATTGATTAGTTGTTCATAGGGCTCCGGGAGGCAGAACAGTTCCAAAAATACAACTTTTCCTTTAAGGAAAAAAAAACACAAATAAATTTGTTTTTAGTGCGATTATCTTTAAATTTCACAAAATAAACGGAAAGGTTATTAATTTTGAATAAGGGTTTCGAAGAACACCATTTTAAAACGAAAAATAAAATTAGGTTAGGGACTCAATGGGTTAATGAGAGATGGTAATTTTAACATCTAAACAAAAATATTTTTAGTTTCAATTTTTGTTTAGATGTTGAAATGACCATATCTCATTAACCCATTGAGTCCCTACCCTAAATTTTTATATTGTTTAAAGGGTAATATTGCCAACTTTAAGGGGATGGTACTTTTTTAAAGCCGAAAAAGGACATGTTTTCATGATTTTTTTTTTTTTTGGAAATATGAATAATGCTGGTGTATTTATTTCATATACATGTTATATTCTCCGGAGGCGCCTCGAAAAAAGTTGTTTTGCGGTGAACACGATTAGTTAGCGGATCATCTGAAAAAAAAAATTAAAAATTAGTTTAGAAAACTATTCATAATTATTGGAAAGGTAATATGTTTCCCGAGGTAATACCGATTAATAGGTAATACCGAGGTAATACCGTTTAGGTAATACCGAGGTAATACCGTTTAGGTAATACCGAGGTAATACCGTTTTTTTTTTTTTGGTAGCGTTTTGAAGTCAAAAACGCAATTTTCGCTGAAAAATTGAGGTTATTTTATTATTTCAAAATAGAAAAAAAAAACGCTTCAGCAGTACCTGTTGAACTATGTGTAGAAATAGTGTAAAAAATTTCAAAACGACCGGTCACGTAGAATTTGCGGCACCGTGTTCACTGACTTCAAAAATGTTGTTTTCCAGAATATCGATTTAAAGTTTTTTTTTATCGAAAATCCGCATGAGGTCCGCTCACTTGAAACTCTGTATCTTCGTTAGTTTTCGCATGATTTACTTGAAATTTTTACAAAATACTCTTGAAATGTTCTACATTCAGAAAAAAATATAAAAAAATGTCCCAAATTTTTTTTAAAACAGTACCTACACCTTAATCTAATTAATATCTCCTACTTAAACTGTAAATACTATTATCTCGAAACTGTATTTTCAAAAACTGCTCGTGCTGTAACTTAAAAAGTTATTGATCGATTTGGCTGAAATTTGTGGCTTTATTGTGGTTTATCGATAGGATCAACTTAAAGTTTTAAAAATTTTGTATAAATGAACTACTTTTTGAGGATAAAAAATGTCGAAAAAAATTGTTCAAAATACGAAATATGTATTAAAGAGCGTACTTTGTTTATTTATTTATTTACTTGATTGCTAAACCTTAACAGGTTTTATAGCAAATTTAAAATTATAAAATAAGATATTTAATACAATTTAAAAATATAGAGTATGATTTTGAATGAAATAATGTATTATTAACAAACTAAAAAGTTTTAGTAAATTGCTTAAAGTATATAATTTTATTAAAGTATAAAAATAATAGAAAAAAAGTTAAATCAAAATCGATAAAATCAGACAGCATAGCAGGGTTGCGTTTTCAAGACAAACAAGGTCAAGTTAGCAACAATTTTTGTATACGGCGGAGTCGTGTGACAAACAAGGTCTCATACCCAATAAAACACCACTCCAATAGGTATATATATAATATATATCGTTCTGTCTCCCTGAAGCCGGTGAAATCCTGGCTTGACAGGGTGGTTACTCGACAAACTAGGTCAACTTCACCAAACCAATTTTCATAAAATAAAGAGAACCAGTTGCGAACGCAGGCACCAAGACAAACTAGGTCTTATCGGCCCCTCATATTAATATATTACAAATCGATCTAACGTAGTGTTTCAAGAGGTAAAAAGACACCAAGACACCACGGTACCGTCGACAAATGTAGTCACAATACTTTGTTTTACTTTTATACTTTTTAATTTTTCATAAGTTTATTTTATTATAAAAAGAAAATAATTTTTTTTTCTGATCAATAGAAATAATATGACAGCTGCAGCACTTTTGGATTTCACGCCAGAAACGCCCGATATAAATGTTCACTCAGCCGCCATTTTCTAAAAAAAATAAAAGTTTTTACATTTTTCAAAATTCAAATAAAATTATGTTAAAACTTAAAAATGATCCCAATATTTTATCGCCTTGAAAAATACTGTTCAAAAATTACTAATTTAAAAGAGTCTAAATGGTTTTACCCCCTTAAATTTTTAAATGGAGTTCCCCGCACTCCTATATCGAAATTAATTACCTATTGCAAGTAATGGAACCCCCAACCACCAAAATTTCACAAAATCATTTCTACATTAATTTGTTTTTTCGTATTTTTTTTTTTTACTTATGCCAATGTTTTTAAATTCAAAGCAAATAACAAAAAAAAAAAAGCAAATACAAAAGCTTATTGTGACGATAAGAGCGAAAGTAATCTAAGTCAATCATGCACTACATGTGAGCTGGAACCAAGCAAATCATGTCTACTTCACTTAACAGAAAATGCAGTAAAATGATGCTTCACCTTGAGAAGACGTTGGCAATACTTCATGGCTTCTACTATCTTTATAGCGTCATGTAGCAAAAAACCAACTCCAACATGCTTTTAGCAGTGTGAGCCATAGTTTTGCTAAGTATTTTTAAATTTAAGTGTTTTTAGCGGTGTGAGCCGATTTATTGTTGCTATTGCTTATTGCTGAACTACCCACTTGGCTGTTTCCTTAAGAATTCATGGAGGATTCATGTACGAAAATTCCCAATCGCCGACGAAACTTGCGGAGTCGCCTATACAAATCGTGCAGGAAAATTCCATACAGGTGTCGACATTTTCTTTGACGAAACTTTGAAGAAAGTTCGTCAACGAAAGCAAGAGTGAAATATGTATTTAATACATTGTATTATATATCGCCAAGGAAATTTCGGCAATGAAATAAACTCAGCAATATGATAAAATTTTCTGCAAAGCAAAGATAAGGACAATTTCGTCAACGAAAGCAACATGAATTTTCATGGGAAATTTCGCATTCGAGTTTTTAATAAAATGATGAAAGAAATTTATTTGATATTAATACAATTCTTACATGCAGTTAATATTCATATTTTTCAAAATAGCATTAAAACATATATATTAGAAAATTAAAATATAAATAACATATGGGCATTTCCACAGGAAAGTCTACATGACCAAAAAAATTAAAACTTATTTAAAACTTATTATTTTATGATATTATCTAAGAGAAACATTTTAATTGTATTAATTTTAGCAATTTGTGCAAAAAATTATTAACCATGATGATCAAATCGTCTGCACTATTTCACAAATGTAGTTTTTCTTTTTCGTAAATGTTTAGTAAATGTTTCGTAAACATTTTTGTTTTAGTAAAAATGGAAGGCATTGGCTAAAGATAATGAAAAAATGGTTGTTGCAAAGAAAGGAAAATATATTGAATTTGTTTTTAATTACTAAATTACATAATTACTTAACTACCTAATTACTTAATTACCCAATTAAATTGCAATGGAAAAATATGTCGCGTGCTAGAAGTAGCGTGCTAGATGCCGCGCTCTAGATGTAGCGTGCTAGATTATACTTAAGCTTAAAAAAACAACTATGGTAACCATTTCAACATGACAGCTATCATTAGAAGGATACATTAATCCATTTAAGTTTAGAGTTAATTGCTTTGAAATTTGATGTTACGTTTCGCAAATTGCTGAATTTTTCTAGATGCAGTTGAAAACGAGTTCCATTTTTTGTCGCGTGCTAGATCGCATGTTTATTGCTAATATATTGAAAAATTAAATCTTCGGAACCTACATTTTATACTAAACATATTGCTACGAAAATGCTATCGAAAAATAAGAACAAAAATTTTTTCTATTTTTTTGCACCTGAAGGGCGTATGAATGTCGCGTGTTTGACCGTGGAAATGCCCATATGCATTAATGTACAGGTTTTACTTCTTCTTGTTCTTCTATTGTTTGCTCAATATCCATTTCAACGAGGTTTTTGTTCTGTTTTTTTTTCCACAAACGTTACTTAATCGTTTTAAATATTAACGTTTTTTGTTTAAAATTTTTCGTTAACTGACTTAAGCTCGTATGATACTTCATTATTTTGTCCAATTTCTTTTCATTGACAATGAAACTAGAGCAGTTGAAATAGTGCTAAAGCTAAAATGCAAGAAGTGTGAATGTGTACGCATATAGTACGAAATGGAGAAAAAAAATGTACGACAGACAGCTTTTTTAATGCATTGTCTTGACATTTCTTTCAATTTGTCACTCGTTAAGTTTCGATCAAACGTAACGTTGCGGAGATGTAAAAAATTGCCACGATGTATATTTTCATCCTTTTCCTGCAATATATATCTGTCTAGCCCACGCGCACCTTTTTTTTAGATTTTGAAATTGGAAAAAAAAATTAAGTGTCATATAGACTTTAGCACTAACACTAGCAATTTTTTATTGTAAATACCTACCTTCTTACTATAAATTCTATTTAATAATACTTTTGGACAACTTTTGAACGTTTGAACATTTGTTTGATAATGAATCAGTGTTGCCGGATTAGTGCGTTGCAAACCGTGAGGCCACATACCGGTAGGAGAAAATTGTAAGAAAGTTCGTTAGTAAATCAATAAAAGGTGTGAAATTTCTTTTCGGATTCATAGACGATTATTGGTCAAGGGATTTATGGCCTAATGGGTAATTTATTCAACCCATTAAGGCATTTGAATTTTCGAATAAAATAAAATTTTAACATATTTGTGGATGGAAACAAGGAAAATTAACCAGCTTTTTGTGAATTTTTTTTAAATCTACCTTGTTATTTACAAAAAAAAAATGTATAAACTAGTTTTTATTAAAAGTTTTTTAAATTAATATTGCATTACGTATATTATAAATTTGTAATAATTTTATCAATTTTCTAAAAAATTTTGTATTTTACACAACAATTGCTCATGTTAGAAGCGCAGATATAGAGTTTTAAAAGTAGTTTTGTATCCACAATTAACTGGTTTAAATAAAATAATTTTAAACCTTTTTTTGCCCCAATCGCCCATAAAATGTTGTTACTTAGATAAACATTGTTGTTGCACAGTTTTACTAGCAATTGAATGTTCTTTTATTACAAAAACACTTGTATTTATTAAACATACTTTACAGTTGTTTACATCATTAATATTTTATGTAGTAGCAACTAATATTTGTAGAAAAATCAAAATCATCATCATCATCACTTCAAGATACTAGCTGGGTGAATGCAAAAAATTGTTGCTCCTCATGGTCAATACTACAAACTTATGTAGTGTGCTTTTTTCCACATGGAATGAAGATGTATGACAGCGCATTCTTTTGTTTATGGGCATTATTATAAAATTTTACTATAGATATTGATTTATTTCTATAGTTTTTTTTCTTATTATTTGCTGTCTTAAATTTTGGAATAAAGACAAAATTTGTCTACTTTTTGTTTTAGTTTTAAGTAAATTGTTTCGTGATCAGCAGAGCTCTAAAAGAATGCATTCAATTTGATTTTATAGACTACTTTAATTGCATTGGTGAATTGCGAAATAAGAATGCATTGCAAAAATGTAAGCTTTTTTTTCATATAAAATTTTGAAATCACATTAATTTGTAAAAATTAAATAACTATTTTAATTATTCATACGTCTTTATTTAGAATAATGCTTGGTTTTCACTATGTCATTTTCAGTGGTCAGTTGTTGTCAATCAAATTGAAAATAACAACATGTTGACAACACTTCTCGGTCATTTGTGATCAAACATTTAATAACACGCACAACATAATTGATCAATAGAAGCTAGGTCAAAGTCCTTCCAAGGGCTGAAATGGCCAGTTTATTTTTTATTTTATTTTTTACATTTTTTCCAATTTTGGCAATCTTGGAAAATAAAAAACAAATAAATTATTAAATGGAGCATGCAGAAAATGTTTTAGAGTTTTATTAAGGTGATATTTCACGTGATAAGCTTTTGCGTCGTCATAAAAATGAAATAGTAAAAACCAAGCATAAAGAATTAATTCTTTATTTAAGTTAATACTATTTTCATATAAAATAATTTTTAAACTTTTTAATATATATTTCGCATTAATTTTTTTTATTGATTGCACTGTAGGTACGTCAAAAAGACACACGAAAACACCGAGATATATAAACTTAATTTTTTGTAATAGATTTTAGTGACATACTCAGCTTTTTTCCAATCAGGTTAAAATCTCGAGATATTCGCGATTGAAATGGGTCTCACAATTTACAAAGTCGGCGTTATTTTGTGTCTTTTCAAAAGTTAAAAATTTACCTACAGCGTTATTTATTTTAAGTAATTCTTTACTCAATTTTTATTCATTATTCATTTAATATCCATTAATAATTTTTTTTCATTATAAATTTCTTTAGAATTAACTCTATTAATTTTTTTAGAAGTATTTTTTAGAAACATTTCTGATTATATATAACCACAGATATATTACCAGAACAACTCAGCAGTTTTCCAACTAAGCTCAATATACTCAATTCTTACTCGTAATGGTAATGGTAATGGTAATGGTAATGGTAATGGTAATGGTAATGGTAATGGTAATGGTAATGGTAATGGTAATGGTAATGGTAATGGTAATGGTAATGGTAATGGTAATGGTAATGGTAATGGTAATGGTAATGGTAATGGTAATGGTAATGGTAATGGTAATGGTAATGGTAATGGTAATGGTAATGGTAATGGTAATGGTAATGGTAATGGTAATGGTAATGGTAATGGTAATGGTAATGGTAATGGTAATGGTAATGGTAATGGTAATGGTAATGGTAATGGTAATGGTAATGGTAATGGTAATGGTAATGGTAATGGTAATGGTAATGGTAATGGTAATGGTAATGGTAATGGTAATGGTAATGGTAATGGTAATGGTAATGGTAATGGTAATGGTAATGGTAATGGTAATGGTAATGGTAATGGTAATGGTAATGGTAATGGTAATGGTAATGGTAATGGTAATGGTAATGGTAATGGTAATGGTAATGGTAATGGTAATGGTAATGGTAATGGTAATGGTAATGGTAATGGTAATGGTAATGGTAATGGTAATGGTAATGGTAATGGTAATGGTAATGGTAATGGTAATGGTAATGGTAATGGTAATGGTAATAGTAATGGTAATGGTAATGGCAATGGTAATGGTAATGGTAATGGCAATGGTAATGGTAATGGTAATGGTAATAGTAATGGTAATGGTAATGGTAATGGCAATGGTAATGGTAATGGTAATGGTAATGGTAATAGTAATGGTAATGGTAATGGTAATGGCAATGGTAATGGTAATGGTAATGGTAATAGTAATGGTAGTTTATTTAAATGGTTGGTTTTCATTTTTATATATTAACTAGCTGAAACCCACCGTGTTCTTGCCTTGTCCAACGCTTATAAAATGAAATTAATGATGCATTTGCATGTGGGCATTTCCACCAAAAGGTCTACCGCGACTAAAAAGTTTAATGTTACTATACAATTTTTTAAACCTCCATAAAAGAGAAAAAGTTTAAATTTATATTGCGAGAGTACTAAAAGCTGATCTCAATTTTAATTTTTTAAAAATGGTCACAAACATCATGTATAGCAACAAAAGTTGAAAAATGGTGGCAAAATTTTAAATATTTTTAACGAAAGTTGGACTTTTATAAGTATAATAAATACTCGAATAATACAAAATTTAATTAAATTTTCAGTTCTGGGTTGTGTGGGAGCTGCCACACCTTCTTTTTCAATGCAAAACCATCCATGGTATGTGCTTTATAGCTTTCTAAGGTTTCATGAAACCTAATTCCGAGACTATGCGACCTATAATTTCAAAACATATCTTATATCGAAAATTTGAGGTGTATTTAAGGTGCCACGCTGCTTTTTATAATAGCCACCAGACTTCACAGGAACACTCTTGAGACTTTTATAACGTTTCCCTGAAAATTTTATAAAAACTAGTTCAGCGGTTTCCGAGTCTCTACGTGATATACACACATACCCACATACAGATATACATTAGACCCTACCAGAAAAGAGGCCACCGCTCATCATCTTTTTTGAAGCATTTTGAAAAGGTCATTTCGGAAGTTTTTTTTTGACCGAACGTAGGGGTCGCGATGAAATATTTTGTCATATCTTCGACATTTACAGTCCGGTCATAATGTATGATATATCGATGTTTTTGTCGTGATAAGATACATTTTTCTGCACCAAAAGTCATTTACTTCAAGTACTCCATTCTAGCACCTACTTAAACACCAAATCTCAGGTATTACCACCTTAATATACAACCCTCATGTCAATTAAAGCTCGCAAAAAATCATTAAACTTTTCCTAAGGAAGTACTCCGTTTATTCAAGTTGTCTCTTGAGGTCTATGACTTTTGGAGCAAAAAATGTATCTCCTCGAGACAAAAGCATCAATAAATCATACTTTAAGACCGAACCCCAAATATCGATATGATGAAAAATTTGAAATGGTTACCACTACATTCGGCAAAAAAATTCACAAATATTTTTTAAAATAATTATATTGGAATAATCGAAATATGAAATTCTTTAGGAAAAGTTTAATGGTTTTTTGCGATGTTTCATTTTCTGATATTAGGACAGAACAACTGAGATTTGGTTTATTAGTACAAGAACGAGGAAGTTGAGGTCGATGATCTTTGTAGCAGAAAAATTTATCTTTTCAATACAAAAACATTGATATGACGAAATATTTCAATGCGCGACCCCTACGTTTGGCACAAAAAAAATTTGTTTTCGAAACTACTTTCCAAAAATGCTTCGAATTAGATGGTGTGAAATGCCCATCCATTTTTTTATATATCACAACTTTCTCAAGATGTTGCTTCAGCATCCCTGAAAATTTCACTAGGATCGGTTCGGCGGCTCGCATACATACATATATCTTTTTTTTGGGCATTTAAAATGATATTTTCTAAATTTTGATTGATCTTTTCTAAATTTCAATTAATATTTTCTAAATTTCAAATTGCATTTTTGAACTTCAATTGATCTTTTCCTAATTCAAATTGGTTTTTTTTTCTAAATTTAAAATGATGTTTTCTAAATTTCAGTTGAAGTTGTCTTGAATTTCAATGGCAACTTAAACTCATTTATTCTGGATTTTAATTGATTTTTTTAAATGTCAATTTATCTTTTTTGAATTACAATTGTATATGGTGTAGAATCTGTTGACCGAAATCTGTAATTTTGGAAAAGATTAAAAGTTGTCGAAAAATTAAAAGAAATGTATTGTAATTTTGAAACAATTGAATACTTATCTTGGCAATGACTTAACACATTCATTTTTCTCTAATATTATATTAAAAAAATAATATTTTTGTTCTGTTGCGCATAAAAATTTTTTAATTAACCTTGACCATTACGACAAAACAATCAGTCAGTCTAACGCACAAGCAGACCATTGTTTAGCTGCTGCTGCAGTGGTCCAAAAGTAGAGCACATGTGCCGTGATCTTCGATGATCAGATATATAAATAAGCGTGGAAGACAATAGAAGAAACTAGTTTGTGTGCAAAAATTTACACATGATTATGGCTAAGAGAAGTTTTACTTTTATGCTAGCAGTTTGTTTATTTATACCCCAACAGTTACTCACGTTGTTTTAAGTTTGCCAGCTTGTATAGATAGTATTTAACCCTAGAATACTCTGTGTAAAGCTTACTTATACACTTCTCGTAAGTAATTCTAATGTATAGTGAATTAAGGTTAGTATTCTAGGGCTAAGAATAGAATTTGTTTTTTTTTTTTAATTTGAGTTAAAAAATCATATTCTTTTTGGCACTCGTACCGAATTTTGCAACATTTTGTGCTAAGACGGATTTGTGATTTAATTGTTGAAATTTATTAACTTGGCTGATCTCGCGATGTGGCAGCTGGCGCACTTACAAGTGAGCACTAGCCGTAGTAGATACAATGCTTAATCAAAGACCTTAGATATGTACGAAAATATGGAGGTAGGTAAGTATAACAACGCAACCACGTGCAGGCGCTCTGCACTCGAATGGAAATACTTGTGAAGTAGACGATGGCGATGACTATGATAAAGTTGAAGATGATTTTAGGCAACAAACAAACAAACCAAAAGGCTTACATACGAAACTACATGCATATAGAGCCCACCAATGTGCGCACGCGCAATAATTCAATTTTTCATTTATTTTCAGGCACGTTCTCAACATATTCGTTAATAGCGGATCACGGATCTCGCCAGCGGATCACTCTGGAATTGCAAGGTTTTCCCATTCTAACTATGGCAATGCACCGCAGCAGTAACTGTAAAAATAATGAAGATGTTTACAAAATTAAATGCATATTTATAGAAATTTGATGTACATTTTATATAAATTATTTCAAAATAATTCCTTAATACATTTTAGCCCACTGTGCAGTGTTGCGTGATGCTATTTAAGCCCTCGCTTTTAAATCATTTTTAACAGCTTCTTAAGCGGTTCAATGCAAGCTTTATAGGAAAAACAACCAAAAACACACATACACAAAATATGACACTGGTTGCAGACGTGACGAACCGCTATTTTGAGTATTTGCAGCACAAACAAGTGTCAATCCCTTCCAAATGTTAACATGGAAAAGTCATGGCTTGCAGACAGACAGATAGACAGACAGACAAACAGAACATGTGTACATTTATTAACTTTGGCTTAGCTTCTTTTACGGCGAACTGTCACATAAATTTGACTTTGTGCCAATTTTAGCTAATTTAATCAGCTAATATAAATATTCGTTATCAAGCAGATGATGGCTGGAATCACTCATATCTTCATGGAAGTATTGGATTTTATATTTGCCGATATTTTTAAATTTTTCAGCTGGATTCTGAAAATTTTAAGTATTAGTTATAATTCAATATATAAAAAATAATACTTTCGATTGTTAATCTTTTATTTATTGTAATTATATCGTAAAAAAAATATTTTTTGTTCATATTTTATCGGTTAAGATTTTATTTTTTAATTCTATTTTGTTTAAGTTCAACCCCTGGTTCCTATCCTCAAGTTCTTCTTAATTCCATAAAAAACTGAAACATCAAATATGAACGCATTTGAAACTAAATGCTATTCGGACTTATTCGGAGAAATCTGTTATTCTGTTGCGCATTTTTTGCTATCAATCATAAAAGATGTTAAAACACCATAAAAGTTCTGTTAAAATTGGTATTCTGCCAGATAAGCTATTTCGATCTTTTATGGCACCCTGTTATCCATCTTCGAAAACAAAAATCTATTACAATTCCGTTAACTTCTGTTACACAATGGCCCATATGAATAAAAAGTAGCATCTTCAGCAATTTGTAGTAACTACCAAAAAGTAAAGTGCTACAAAAAAGCTTGTATTCGGTATGAATAAAAATTTTGTTCGAAATTATATGACTAATAACTTTGAAAGTAGCATTTACTACAAAAATGTGATGTACGTTCGTCGCAGCCGGTAAATTTTTTTAAAGAGGTATGCTCAAAGAAGTAAGATATAATGTAATGGTGTTGTTAACACATACACTGTACGTGAGCTGTCGCACCATTCGTAAATTGTGCGAGCGAGAAAGAGAGTGTTTTTTGACATTTCTGAGAACCCTGGCAATTGATTGGAAGACTCCTCAGCAAAATAGTTGAAAATAGTTTAATTTTAAGTATTTTTCACTGCTTAAAAAGCAACAAAATCCAAGAAAAAAAATCACAAAAATAAATGCAACATGAGTTGTGCAGTTAAGAGTTGTAAAAGTTCCCGAAAACTTAAAAACAATCCGCTTTCGTTCCACAGGTAAATATGTCTACACGGTTTCATTTCTTTTTACAAAAGTGCTTTATTAAGTTTCTTACGATATTTTTTTATCTCATTTGTATTAGAAATGTTTATATTTCTAATTAAAAATGGTTTAAAAATGCACACACACACACACACACACACACACACACACACACACACACACACACACACACACACACACATTTCAAAGTAAAGCTCCAGCCGCAAACACGGGCTTCACCTGGGCAAAATTCGATGGGATATTTTTCTTTTCGTGCTATGCGCCACCCCAAATGGACATCACCCAATTTGAGCGGTTTCTAACGGAGCTTGTTGCAAGGGCCCGAGGGAAGTCACCCATAGTGATTGCAGGCGATTTTAATGCCTGGTAGACAAGATGGGGTAGTAGGAGCACAAATCGTAGAGGGACACTCCTTATGGAATGCCTTGCAACCCTGGATGTTGAGCTTCTCAACAATGGTCACCACACATTTGAAGCTGGTAATAGACAGTCAGCAGTGGATCTCACGTTTGCGCACAATTCCATTGCGCGTAACAGCACATGGAATGTTGATGATTATTATACGCACAGTGATCATCGTGCGATCGTCATTGAACTGCAGCATTTATTTATCCCGAGAAGGATAATTAAAGCACAGACGCAGGGATGGAAGCAACACGCTTTCGATGCTGAAGTGTTTCAGATTGTTTGGAATGAGGGAGAAACAGTGGATGAAAGAGCGACAAACATGGCGGCAAACATCCGACAGCGAATAATAACCTCATGTGACGCAGCAATGCCGAGAAGGAAAAAAGCGCCAATCAGGAAACCGGCCTACTGGTGGAATGATGAAATTGCGGAATGTAGAAGACGATGCATTGAGGCGCGAAGGAAAGTAACGCGTGCTCGAAATCGCCCAACGTGGCAATCGTTGCATGAAAACCTTAAGGAATGCCGAAAACAGCTAAAGAAGGCGATCGAAAAAAGCAAAGAGTCCAGCTTCCAAAGGCTTCGGGACATGGCGGATATTGACCCGTGGGCAAGGCGTACAAAGTGGTGATGAGCAGACTACGTGGACCTAAAGCACCACAGCCATCGGAACCAGCTATTATGAACAGCGTGGTGTCTGAACTCTTCCCACCAAAGCTAGCACAGTTACAAGGCTACCTGAAGACATAGGTGATATCCCTGCGGTGACACCGGAAGAAGTGCTTCTGACATTGCAGAAAATTTCCGACACCAAAACGCCTGGGCTGGATGGCATCCCTAACGTGGCGATGAAAACCGCCATACGAGCAGATCCCGGCGTGTTTGCTAGAATGTACACAGCGTGCCTTAACGAAGAAACATTCCCGTCTTTCTGGAAAGTCCAAAGATTAGTGTTGCTGCTTAAACCAGGGAAACAGCCCGATCAACCCTCTGCATACAGACCACTATGCATGCTTGACTCGCTGGGCAAAGTACTAGAGAGTATCATCGTCAGAAGACTCCAAGATACCCTTGAATCGCCAGGCGGACTATCTTCCAAGCAATTTGGTTTTAGACGAGGAAAATCGACCATCGATGCTATCCAGGCAGTTCTGACTATAGCTCGCGACGCTACAAGTGGCATTAGGTGGAAATGGGGTGATAAGCAGTACTGCGCAGTGGTAACACTCGACATTAAAAATGCTTTCAATTCGGCTAGCTGGCCACGCATATTGCAAGCGCTAGGCACATTCGGTATTCCCGGATATCTTCAGCGAATTATCGCCGATTACCTTAGCAACAGATTGCTGCTTTACGACACTGCCGATGGCGTCAAGCGGTACAAAGTGTCCCGGGGTGTCCCACAAGGCTCAGTATTGGGACCAACCTTGTGGAACGTTATGTACGATGATATTTTCCGTATTGTTCTCCATGAGAATACTTCATTGGTAGGCTACGCGGATGATATCGCCCTGGTTGTAGTAGCAAAGCAACTTTACACTTTAGAAGCATCATGCAGTGAAGCGATTTCAAGAATTACGACGTGGCTGCGAAGTGTTGATCTTAAGCTTGCAGCGCAAAAAACAGAGGCGGTTCTTCTGAGCTCACGTAAAGTGAGGGAGTGTTTCACCTTCAGAGCAGAAGAACATATTATAACCTCACAAGCGAATTTGCGATATCTTGGTGTTATAATTGACACACGCATGTCTTTTAAAGACCACCTAATGTCCGTTAGCGAAAAGGCATCGAATGTCAATGGTGCACTCTCGCGCATCATGGCGAATATCGGTGGACCTAGATCCAGCAGAAGAAAACTCCTAGCAAATGTTACGAGTTCCATCATGCTTTATGCAGCACCAGTATGATCGGATGCTACGCAAAGGTCGTCCTTCATATCTGGCATTCGGGCGACTTATCGTCTCAGCGCATTGAGGGTCGCTAGTGCGTTCCGCACAGTGTCAGATGACGCTATTGGTGTAAAAGCAGCTATGCCACCGATCGATATACTGGCATGTGAACTGCAGCGCTGCTACAAAGCTGGTGAAAATGCCTCAAAGGCTGACGAAAGACGGCGCAGCAATGAGTGTTGGCAACGTCGCTGGGAGCAGTCTCAAAACGGAAGATGGACCTTTTCCCTTATCCCAGACGTGGAAAAATAGGCCAATCGGAAGCACGGAGATGTGGACTTCTATGTGACACAACTTCTTAGCGGTCATGGATGTTTCAAACACTACCTCCACCGATTTAAGCATGAAGAAGACCCATTTTGCCCAAACTGTCCGGGTGAAATTGAAGATGCTCGGCATATCCTCTTCAACTGCCCACGCTTTAACGCAGAGCGAGCTGAACTGACAGAAGCTTTTGGTGTGACCCCCACTTTAAGGAATATTGTTCACCACATGTGCGATACTCCCCAAAAATGGAAGGTGTTTCAAGCAGCAGCAGCGAAAATTATGACCGAACTTCGCCGCATCGAACGGGTAAGATATAATGAGCGTACAAACCAACGCAACGCAGGTGAAAGCAGCCATAATCCCTCTATACCAACGACGGACGACCGGACTGAGACGATCTAATGATCACCACTGACGATTGAGCAATAATGCTCTGACGGCCTCCAGACGTAATACCCACCGGTGGTTCCTGGAGGAACCAACCGTCCGACTGAGGAGATTTTTAGCGTGTTAAAGTCGCGCACTGACTAAGGCTTTCGATGCTTTTACTCCTCGTTAAAAAAAAAAAAAAACACACACACACACACACACGAATGATATCTTTTTTGAAAAAAATTTTGCACAAATTTCAATTTATTATTATTATCAATGCCGGTATCACAAAGATTGCTGTACAAATTACTAACTTTGTTCTGAATATTTTTAATTCCATTAACATTTATTAATTTTTTGCCATCAAGATATGGATAATAGTTGGGGTGTGAATATCCTCAAGAGTCCTATGCTTAGAATGGACAGCTGTAGAAGCAGGAACGGAATGTTGATTGGTGTTAAGTTTTGGTGAAGAGCCAGCATCAACAGCAGCTACACCACGTCTATTTTCAATGGCATTGGAGTACTTGCAATGAACCAAGTCATTAGCAGTGTGATCATTACAGTTGTATCCAGCAACTTTACAGTTGACACACCCAATAGGCAATTTCTGATTTGACGATCTGGGGCAGGAACCAGGACCATGATCGCTGCACACAACGGAATTTGAAGGAAAACGATGAGGCAGTGTGAGAGAAATGTTGACAACGACGATATTGAACGATCTTGGAATTTATCAAGCTTTCAAACCTTACACGAAAAGCAACGATGGTCTTTATTTGCGCAAGACGAGAAACATCAGCCACGTTGTCAAGCACCACTTGATAATAAGGAGTGGAGTTTTTGTTCCGCTTCACAGAAGGAGTTTAAAAAAAAAAAAAGAGATGGAAACCACACCATTTATTTGGTATTCAGCAAGAGCAGTTTAAATAAAATTGATGTTCTCATCAATATTGCTATGAATAAGGCCACGAACAATAAACGCCTTACGTTTGCAGCCCTTTTCAGAAAATGTATTAAATTTGTAGCCACCTTCTGATAGAAATTTCATGATGCTGCCTTTCACTTGAAAATTCTGGCATACAATTCTTGGCGGAACATTTTTACGCAGCTGTACCCACTCAGCCTGTAGTACCAAATTCCAATCTTAATTTTGATAAAATAATATTATAGCCTCCATTGTCGTGTAAACCAAGCTGAATTGGAGTTGTTTTAGCTTCAGATTGGACATTAGGGCCCCTCAAACGGAACTACATGTCCATCCGACCTGCCAAGTTATCACACATGTAGTATCGTTCGTGTGCAAAAAATCAAGGCGGTTGGACATGTCCGACGGAAGACAAAAATTTTTGACTTTTTGCTAAGTACGTCTGACATGTAGTTCCGTTTGTGTGCGTGGCCATCCAACTTAGTACATTTTGCCATTTGTTGAAAATTTTTCAGAGGAGCACATCTCGTGGCAAAACTGCCGAACGAAACAAATGTTATATATTGACGCGAATTTTTTATCTTTACCTAAAATTGTGAAAAACGTCCCGTTACTTTATCGAACTACATGTACGTCCGACATGTAGTATCGTTTTAGGGCCCATATTGCTATTTTTTGCAACAATGTCAGTCCATGACCCTGCTCTCACTCGCCTTAAAAAACGTAGAGTAATTGTGTTGTTTTGACACTATGCATCTGTCAGATGTTCTTACTACCGACTTTTTTAAGACCGCCTTATTTTGAATTCCGAGAACAGTCAATAAAATGTGCTGTTAAATTTCGGAAAATTCATTACTTTATAGGTCTTAAATTAAACAGCAACGCAAACAATTAGAAATAAGTAAAAATGAAAACCCAACCAATGCAAAACAAAATTTATTTGCGATAAAACATAAGAGAACCAAGAGGAAAATGACAAACAATGAAACTTCAAGGCAACAGACGTCAAAATGAATAGCAAAATTTTTGAAAATGCTGCCTTACGTAATTTGTCACCTTCCTACTTCCCACCTTACCTGCATACGTCAAAATTAATCCGATGCTCCGCCTAACATAAGGCGCATAAGAACAGGCTCCATGTATGAACTTGTTGAAAATGCTTTAATGGCTTCGACATCAAGTTAACACTGGCATTGGCATCACCGGCATTTACAGTTTCATGAGAAATTCCAGTCAGAAAAAGTGACATCAGCAACGCTGTCAACAGCATCCAGCGAAGCACCATTATTGATAACATTTTTCTTTTTGTGCTCAGGGCCAACAAAGTAAGTGCTTGAACTTTCATAGCGTCACTTTACAGATATACAGCTTGCAGAAGACGCCAAAGAAATTTGGTTAGTAACAGACTTTGTAAGCGCAGCCAAATTTATATTTATATTAATGACATTATTATATAAACTTTCAATATGTGCTGATTGAAGCTTAATTTGATTTTGCAGCACAGCAATAAGCAAATCTTTGTCTTTCTCTTTGAAATAATTTTATTTGGATTATCAAGTTTTTTAAGTTTTTCGTCTACTTCCATTTTTTTTTATTTTCCGTTCATGAAAAAAAATCAAATACCAAAAACACAAAACATGACGACTTTACACAATCACTTCAAAACGATGAAAAATTTTTCATATAGGCTCAACCAAAATAGACGTTTTGCTCCGTAACGAGTAAAAACGTAAGTATTCGGTTAAATACATATTAATGTTGTTACCCAAAATGAGCAAACGTAACTGAACGGAACTAAACGAAACAGTTTGAGAAAACGTATTATTCCGTATGAACCGAACTGCTAGCGTAGCAACTCGTCAACAACAGCTGTGCAGAGTGCGTTTTTATTTTATTTTCATCAATTTGTTTCAATGTCGCCATTATTTCACTAATTTTTCACAAATTTTTATTAAAAATTACAAAATGCACAATATAAATAAATAAATAATACTCGATTGCCTACTGATCAGCTGTTTCAGACGAGTTGAGCAAATCGTTTCATTTTGGTTAAATCCGTAAACATCCGTAACGAATGCAGACGTTCGCCAAAATGCTATCGTTTCGTTTCGTCTATTTTGGTTGGGCCTTAACAGATTGTGCAGAATAGGCACAACCCAGCTAGACACGTAACTGTTAGATAACGTACTATTTAACACGAGCGCTAACACGTTTCGTGTTATTTCCCCTTAAAAAATCCATACAAAACTTGTTACATTTGTTCTAGCGGTAGGTAAAAGTATAACAAGGTTTGCATCTCTGATCTAATTCGTGTGATATGGCATCTCTGTCTGCCACCCATGTTTTATCAATAAGAAAAAGTATACCTGAACTGCTCACAACAATAACAATTGCAGCTTTACTCACTTCTCCCCCCCCCCCCAAATCAGTTGTATCATGCCAAACCCCTAGAACTCTCCTCAATTTTTTTCAATTAGAACACAATTTTTGAATTAATTTCTTTAATGACGACGACATATAAATTGCGGCTATAAAAATTAAAAGAAAAGCACACGATAATATAAATACACTTTTTTTTTCATCAACACCAGCAAAGGCAGCAGCGAAAGCAGCAGTTTGTACATATATGAAAATGTTTTTAATTGATATTCTTGGTTATCCAGAGTTTCCCAGGAATCTACTTAGTCTCCTGAAAAGAAAAACAATTTTAATTTTTATTTAATTAATATAATTTGTAAACTTCCTCTTGATTGCACGGCTCACTTTTTTGGTTTGTTTATTTATTTTTGCTCGTTAAGTATATATTTTTGACCGTAAAAGAGAAAGATATACAAACATATACAACCTACATTGCTTAACAAAATATCGGAACATATAAATATATTTGTGAAAACAAAATTGTGTTTCAATGTGTTTGTAAACTCGTTACAGCTGTCCAACTGGGAATTGTCTTCATTAAGCTAATACCACAACCACCATACAATTTTATTTTTCGATAGCTGGCAGCGCTTTAAAAATTCCGAACAGCTGTTTGTGTGACGTTTAACTTCCTTATCTATACAGCGGCGATTTTCTTAAAAGGTGCGCAGGAACAAAAAAACACGGTCTCAGAATTAAAAAATAATTAACTTTATTCTTACAGAGCTCGAAGAAACCAGTCAATATCTTTATCAGACATGTTTGCCTTGACACGTGCTGCTGCCAATGTGGCCCGGTAAGTCTTAACTACAAAATACATTGCTAATAAAATCTTTCGCACCGGCATTGCAACATATTTTGATTACATAAATAGCGTAATTTTTACTTATGTACATATATCAATAATGCCGTTCCTCTTGGATTTTGCATTCATTGCATTACTTTTTCGCCCGCAGCGCTGCTACTCGCAGCAATCATTCCCTGCCCAAACTGCCCTATGAGTATAAAGCTTTGGAGCCCATCATCAGCTGCGAGATCATGGAGCTCCACCACAGCAAACATCATCAGACCTATATTACTAATCTGAATGCTGCCGAAGTGCAGCTGGAGGAAGCCAAGAGCAAGAACAATGTTTCCAAGATTATCAGTTTAGCACCAGCGCTGCGTTTCAACGGAGGTGGCCACATCAATCACTCAATCTTTTGGCAAAATCTATCGCCCGAAAAGTCAAAGCCATCAAAGGAGTTACAGGCTGCCATTGATGAGCAATTTTGTGATTTTAATACTTTCAAAAAAGACATGTCTGCCATAACAGTGGCTGTACAAGGCTCGGGTTGGGGCTGGTTGGGTTATAACAAGAAGACAGGTAAATTGCAAATGGTTGCAATGCCAAATCAAGATCCCTTGGAAGCTAGCACTGGTAAGTAGCATGTGCCTATTAAAAGCACGGGAAAAAATACATAAGTATGTTTTGACCTCCACAGGCTTAATTCCACTACTCGGCATTGATGTTTGGGAGCATGCTTATTATTTGCAATACAAAAATGTACGTGCTTCTTATGTTGAAGCCATTTGGGATATTGTTAACTGGAAGGATGTTTCCGGCAGATTTGCTGCTGCGTCATGCAAATAAGCATTTCAAAAGAAACTGCATTATTTTATGTTTAGGTTTAGCAAAAGCATTGCAAGAAATACTATATTGCTTGGCACGCTGTGTTTATATGTTTGTGCTCTATGAATTCGTGAATAAACGCTTGGCCAATTAGTTATGTTGGTAGAACAAATTGATGAACCATTCTTAAATTTATGGAATCTTGTTGCAAATGATGCCAAGCAAGGTTAAATATTAATATTATATGAAACATTTGACAGTGTCATCTGAAGGAGAATTTTTACTTTAAATTTTATTATCTCGGGTTAAAGTGCGAATCATAAAAGAATTGCTTCTTCAAAGTTACTTGCAATTATGTCTTATCGGAGCTTACATTTTAAATTTCTTCACACTGTTATCAGCAAAATCTTTACTCATGTATTCGAAATGAGCTTAAAATTACTACGAAAAAATAAATTAATTTTATCATTTATTCATGTCACTTAAACAAACACTTCTTCTGTGTAAATATCATATGAAATTTTATCAAATTTAAAAAAATGATTTTCTACGAATAATTAAAGTATGAAGAATTATTTTATTATTAACTTTAAATATGAAAACTACTAAAGCCTTCAAATGCTATAGCTTCTACATTTTTAAACACTAATAACACACTTTTTTGAAAAAAAGATACCAAGCTTTGAAGGACTCGTAAAAAAATTACGCTCTGTGTTTGATGGAATCGGAAGGGTATCATACATTTTGGCCTGCTAAAATTATTGCAGGAGTGCTGTAAGGAAACTAATTGTTTGACCGAAAAACAGCCTGGCACTATCGAAAGACATAAGTAATTTTGTATAGGGATGGCCCAAAAATGGTCGGTTTTAAGAGTGATCGGGTTTCTTTTTAAAACCGGCGTTTTTAGAAGGAAAAATACCGTAAACATCGGAGGAAAATGTCAAAAACCGACGAGAATTCATGAACCAGTAACACTGACAAAAGGGCGGTGATTGTGAATGAACATTACAAATTTTCAATAAATAGAACAAATAAATTTTAGAAGTAAATGAAAAACAATTCGACTCGCGTCGTTTCATCACCGAGGTCGTGAAGTGCGACTAGCCAACGGCAATTGTGTTTATAGTCCATCCGCTGATGGGACTAACATAATTAAAGTACATTTTTAAATAGAATCAAAAAGATTCGTAATTTTTGATGACATTATAAATCTTACGATGTGGCCAAATAATTTCCTCTTCACTGAGGATTCTTCTTGAGCTAGGGAAGCTTAGTTTTCGGAGTAACTTAAATAAAAAAAAAATAAATGAAAACTTAAGTGTGGCGATATTTTAAAAATGTGGATAATGGCTTGGCAGAGTGCAACTCTGTATTAGAAGGTTGAAAAAAGGAGGTGACACTTCAAACTTGCGCTAACATCTAAAAAACAGACACTCGGCAGAGACTATAAATACTTATAGACATTGCATGTGAAAGGAACGGCACGAAATGAAAAATTTGCCCGTACAAGACAAGAGACCCGACGAGTAACAAACCTAACGAGTAATCGCTTGCAGCAATTTGTGTTGCTAGCACAATATGTATATGTTGCTTAAAGCAGCCTGACTTTGTTTACATTTGTTTTGCTTGATTTGTTGTTGCTGCATTGGACTTTTTTTGTTACGCTAGGATTTTGTTCAAGTTTTGGAAGCATTTCGTTGATCGTCAGATATAAATCATTTTTTTGCGATTTTGTCTAACTGAAGCAAAGGCGTTTTAGATAAATCGCTGTATCTTTTTTATTTCTAAACGGATTGAAATGCTCTTAAGGACAAAATTTTAGAAAATTGATTAATCTTTCAAATGACATTAAAATTAAATTAATTAAAAATTAATTCAATTATTTATTACCTATTTTAAACAGATTTAAAACAAAAACTCTAATCTGCTGCACAGAGATAAATCCACTCATAACTTTAAATTGTATTTTTTAAAGAAAATGCCGTCAATTTTGTTTTCTTGTTTGTATTTCTTTTTAACTTAATTGTTATTCGACTAATTTGTTAAAAAAGTATATATTTATCTATCTGAAGCAAAGGTGGTTTAGATAAATCGCCATATCTTTTTTGTTTCTAATCGGATTCAAATGCTCCAAAGGACAACATTTTAGAAAATTGATTAATCCTTAAAATGACGTTAAAATGAAATTTTTCAAAAATCTACTGCACAGGATTAAATCCACTCATACCTTTAAATTTTATTATTCATAGAAAAGACTATAAATTTTGTTTTTTTTTAATGCAAAATCTAGGCTTATAAACAAACTTTTAGATGGAATTATTGATTACATATTAATTAACTAAAATTATGTCAAACTAATTTTCTATAAAATTCTTCTTTAATTGTTTTAAATAGATTTTAAAAACTTTCCGTTAATACGTTATATGATGTTAAGAAAAATATTAGAATGTAATCCGATTCTCTGGGTAAAATATGTTCATAACAATTTGGTTTTCTTCTTTAATTTAATTTTAATTATTTTTCGATCCGGCCCTTTTTTAATAACAAAAAATATGTTATTATTGTTTTTTTAAGGCAAGATGTAGGCTTATTAACAAATTGTAAGCTCGAATTATTTATTAAATAGTGAAAAAGGAATACATATATGAAAACTAAAACAACTCAACTGGTTTTAAGGTTTTCATAATATTGATTACTTAAACATGAGTTATTATAAAATAAGTTTTGAAGTTTTTTGTGATAAATTTTTTCCTTTTCCTTTGAAAATTTAAAATTTACAAAATCAATGACATTTTTAAAGATTTTTCCTTTGCTTTTAAATTTCAATTAATTGAATTGTTTTATAAAAGTATTCCAATTCCGAAAGCGATCCAAAATTAACAACTCCTTTAAACTTTGTTGGTTCTTTATAATGTTATAATAAGCTTGGGGTGCTTCAAAAACTAAAATCAGAATTAATTTTAACATAAAGTAAAAATTAATTTTCCCCTTTTTTGTCTTACTTTTGGTCTACTTCCAGCCGTTTGATTTTTAAATAAGTTAGCCAGTATGTATTACTAGTACGCAGGTTTGCGCATGCGTTGTGCTTTGAAAACTCTATTTATTTTTGAAATACCATAATAAATTCTAATTATTTATGCAATGCATAGTATTTTTTCCATATATAAAAAATATAATTGTTAACTAAAATTTTAATATTGAATTACTTTTAAAATGTGCATATACTTATGTACATGCTCTTTACTACAGAAAAAGTATATTATTCAAATTTTCCCGATATTTATTTCCATATATTAAACAATACTTTGAATTACATTTAGTTTCAAATGAAAAGTTTTTATAAAACAAAACAAATTGTTACATGAATTTAATTGTTTCCTTTTTAGATCAAGTAAGTTTGAAGAAGGCAATAACATCAACAAATTTTTTTTTGAATAGTTTTTATTTAGAAAATGCAACACTTTAATATAGTTTAGAAACATAAATGAAAAAAAAAACAGAATTTTTCTCTATTACTCTATAAAAAGGAATTCTGCGTCTATACTTACGATACTATCAAAATTGTGTCTTTTTTTGTAAGGCTTTTTGATCTGGCGTTACCCTACTTAAATTTCCATTGGAGTTAAATTGGGTTATTAAGTAATTAGGTTGTTAAGTAATTATGTAATTTAGTAATTAAAAAGACAAATTTTATATATTGTCCTCTCCTTGCCTCAACTATTTTTAGCCAATTTACTGAAACAAAAATATTTATGAAACATTTACTAAACATTTACGCAAAATAAAAACTATATTTGTGAAACAGTGCAGACGATTTGATCATCATAGTAAATTAATTCCTGTACATCTTGCTTCAATTAATAAAACTAATATGTTTCCCTTAAACAGAGCTGTAAAAGAATGCTTTCAATTTGATTTTATTCACATAAAAGTGAATCAGTGAATAACGAAATAAGAAGAACTTCAATGAATGCAAAATTGATTTATCAATAATATTTCTTAATTCAAATTCATTTTTAAAAAATTCATTTCAATTATTCATTTTCGTTATTCAAAATAATGAATCAATTTTTTATTCATTTGTATGTTATTAACAAAAACTGCAATTCACAAAGAATTACAGAATTTTAAATTATTCTTTTTTATTCATTATTTTTTTTTATTTATTATTCATTTTTTATTCATAATCCACTTGTTCTTAATTTTTCATTTTATTTACCATTTTACGGTATGAAAGATGATAGATAGAAATATTAAAATCATCAGTTTGCTATCAGCTGTTACATACACAAAATCCAGAATGGAACCTTATGTTTTGGGAAAAGTTTCTTGGTGTGTGGAATTCTGAATTTCATACCAAAACCGTTATTTTGTGCACTTCAGCCCAAATTTAGTTACCAAGAACGATAGAGCGGGAGTTGATCATAGTGCCAATAGATTTACTATATAAAAATACATTTTTGAACAAACATGCAGAATGGAATCTTTTCACCTTCTATAATTTTTTCGCTTTTTTAAGAAAAACAAATATTCACCTGAACTAAGTTTTTTAGTTCTAAGCCATATAAATGAAGAACGATTTATAGCAATTGGAATAAGAAGTGACATATTTGTCATATAAATGTGAATTTTAGTTAAAAAATGTATGTTTTAATCAATTTGGTATCTGTAGCAAAATTTTTCCATGAAAATAAAATTTTTAACTTTTCTAAAAGCTGTAGGTTACTTATTGGTGGTGCCAAAGTTTGTGTTGAAATGGTATTTTTGAATAATGAACGCATAAAAAATGCTAGTGCAACTAACTGCAGGCTGCTGTTAGCAACATTTCCATCAATTAATTAAAATCGCAACTGAGTGGCATCAGTGTATCTATCGTATGTGACATTTGTTAGAAACAATTTCATTTGAGGTGTATTGACACACACCCACAAATGTGCTGAACAAAGCCTAAGCACTCACGCATTTTAGTTTTTTGTGCTGTGAAAAGTTCCCTTAACTCGATACTGTGCAATAGTAACAAACTTTTTCAAAATTTTCCTGCACCTTAAAAGCATTCACGTGTATATCGTCCACTGCTGTTGGACGTCATTCCAAATTTGTTTCACCTATTTTCATTTCATATACTTGTTGTTGGCTCAATTTTTCATGTTAATCTCTCATTGTTTTTGTTCGTAAGGAGAGAACAGTACGAAGAGAAATAATATTTTAAGAAAATTAAAAACTTAGCATAATTTGCGAAAATCAAGCACTAAAAACTCAAGTTAAGAACAAAAATTTTATAATGAGCATTTTTTTCTAAAATTGAGTAAAATAAACGATTGCTTGAAACAAGTGTAAAGTACTAAAAGCTGTTCTAGAACCTGTAACAAGGCTAAAATCAAGAAAATATTTTCTTAATGTAAGCAAAGACAGAGTTGATTATTTAAAATATTATTGAATTAATAACTTAATTACAAAAATTCCAGTATTTAGAAAATTGTTATCTTGAATCAAGCAAATTTTTCTAACTCAAGGAAGCAGTCACTTTTTCGAACTTTTGCTTTTTGCAAAAGTGCAATTGCGATAGAGGGTACCTTGAGTTGAGAAAACTACTTAGTTAAGGGAATTTTTGATTAATTTAATTTTTATGTCATTTGAAAGATTAATCAATTTTCTAAAATGTTGTTTTTTGTAGCATTTTAATCCGATTAGAAACAAAAAAGATATGGCGATTTATCTAAAACGCCTTTGCTTCAGTTAGACAAAATCGCAAAAAAATGATTTATATCTGATGATCAACGAAATGCTTCCAAAACTTGAACAAAATCCTAGCGTAACAAAAAAGTCCAATGCAGCAACAACAAATCAAGCAAAACAAATGTAAACAAAGTCAGGCTGCTTTAAGCAACATATACATATTGTGCTAGCAACACAAATTGCTGCAAGCGATTACTCGTTAGGTTTGTTACTCGTCGGGTCTCTTGTCTTGTACGGGCAAATTTTTCATTTCGTGCCGTTCCTTTCACATGCAATGTCTATAAGTATTTATAGTCTCTGCACTCGGTAAAGATGCAAAAAAGGTTTCCTTATATCACATGGAAAACCGAAATTTAAAAAACCAGTTATCCGAAAAGGAGTGGCCATCCCTAATTTTGTAGCGTACAGTGTTGCTAGACCGGTTAAAGTATATTTGGAAAATAGATGTGAAGCTTTGTCTTACCTGCGGTATTCACCAGACCTCGTCCTTTCATAATACCACTTGATAAGATAAGCAGTTAAGATCCTAAATGCCTTTATGATAAAAATACCTTCATTTCTTTTAAGTCACAAAATATGAGCAATATTTTGGCATGAAATCTATAAATTGGCTGGAATATTGGAGGAAATCTCATAGCTTCATATTAACAGTACTTTTAAAAGTAGGTATTCACGATTCAGTGCACTTGCCAGTGCAGTTGAGGACTTGTGCAGTTAGGTTTTCGTGAACACACTCCTGTCACTATTTCAAAGCTGTCCGATTTTTCAATGCATACAACTGCTCAAGTTTGAGGCTACAGTAGAAAAGCACTTGTGCACATTTTTGACATACTTGTACTTTGTTTTTGTAAAGTGCACAAGCCCTCAACTGCAATGGCAAATGCACTGAACCTTGAACACCCATAATGTATGTATTCTTTAACTTTGTGATTGTAAAAGGACAATGTTTCTGACTTTGTATCCATAATTTCAATGAAATTTAACACATATGTTCTTGAACTAAATACAATTTTTAACATTATTTCTGTCATTTGTTTTAAATAGTAACGGTATAGTTTTTGAAGATTACTTTTTGAAGGTAAAATTTGCTGTTGCTTCATGAACTTATTTGGCATTAAGCTTATATATAATTCTAAAAAATATTATTTTTTTAGAATTATTAAAAACAATATTGTAATTAAAATATGCCATAATTAACTTTTCATGTAAACACTGGTGCGAGCCCGACCTATGAAAACAAGTATGTTATTATGTCTCTACACATAAAACAACTTTTTTCAAAAAAACCTTCTTCACGCCTTCTATGGTTTATACCAGCGAACTGTTGGAGCCTAGATTGATTCGTGATAAAGAAGTAAACAAAGAGCACAACAAACAAGTCTGCAGAATCAATGTAGTCGTTTTTTGAACCTTTGCTTTTGCAAAGTAGTAGAAAAACATTGCTTTGAAAGGCGACATACAGCACATAATTCTGTTTTAATTTAACAGAAGGTGTTAGTATAAGCTTATCAAAGTGGATGGTACTGCAGAAGCCACAGAAGACTACTGATGAGTTGATGTAGCTATCAACGAAACAGCTGTCTAGTCTGCTTGGTGGTTTGTTCTGCAAAGAACTTATTGTTGTTGCAACCTGTTGCTTCATGAACTTATTTGGCATTAAGCTTATATATAATTCTAAAACATATTTTTTTAGAATTATTAAAAACAATATTGTAATTAAAATATGCCATAATTAACTTTTCATGTAAAATTTTCATTTAATTTTTTAATGCAAGGAAAATCGTCGGATGTAAGTGAAGTTAGTTTGTAAATAACATGTTTAAGACCATCGTACAGTGAAAGAAATGAACGCTCGCTGGTTAAGATTTTTCGTTGATGACATTATAATGCAGAATTGTAAGCGGGTTGTGAAACAATCCGATTTGTGTAGTTAGGATCCATAGTTAATTTTTATTATAAAGAAAACAGTTTTACTTTATTCGTCTGTGAAGCTACATCTTATTTTCTAACAGGAAGTTTAATTTCACCAAATCATTGATTGTGATTTAAAATTTCAAGCCGCAATCAATGATTTAAAATTATTGTAAATAAAATTTTGGAAATTATTGACTTCATTCACGTGATTTCATTCATTCATTTAAATCATTGAAAACAGTCACTGTAATCTCAATAATATAATGTTTTAAAATATCAGTGTGAATTAAGTAAGATATTTTTTATTAAACAAAGCATTTGGATCAATGCTTCAATCCGGCTTCGGTTGATTTCTTGGGACAAGATGAGAAATAAAATTATATAGCGGTCCATGATTTTCTGTAACATATCTTATTATCATAAGTATCGATATCTCTGTTGAACAAGTGTTGGAAATTCATAGACTAATATTATTTGTTTAGCATTTTATCTTTGTTACTGGCAAGCAAATTAAATTTTTATAAGCTTTTCTTAATTTTATTTTGTTATTTATTTTTTGGTTCGCTCTCGCGCTCTTTGTAAACGTGTAACGTTTAGCTTACTCTTTTAATATTTCAATTCCTTATACACGGCTTAAAATCTTGGAATACATTTTAGTACAGCTAAAAGTATACTGCATATTTTTTAACCTTGCGATTTATAATTTAAAGTTTCACAAATACTAACTCATAATTAAAATTCTTCTGTACTATAATTTAAACCTAAGAAATATTGCAATGCTGGAACTCAATTTTAGGCTATTCGGTCATATGATTGTTTATTTCTTTTGTTTCGTATAGAGCAATATCCCAGTGGTTAGTAAGTGGTTACTAAGCGATTACATAACCGAAGACTGATAACGGAAGCAACTACCAATTGATTACTTAGCATTAACATTACAATCTGATTTCAAATCAGTGACCTCTTAATACTGGCAGCACATCTATCATTTCTGGCATGGTTTTATACACAGGCTGAGTTAAAGCTCAGCGGCTCCAAGATTCTGATAAAGATCCAGTAACTCAAAAATTATTTGATATTAAATAAAAGTCGCAAATTGTTATGTAATCACATAGTAACCGGTTTTAAGCTGAGAAATCGCTTGGTAATCGCTTCAGTAATCAGTCTTTGGTTGTGTAATCGCTCAGTAATAGGTATTCAGCTAAATAATCACTTGGTAGTCGTTTCAGTAATTGGTATTCGGTTAGGTAATCGGTCGTCGGTAGTCGATGTGGTAACCGATTTCTATGTAAAAAATTCTAAAAAATAATGTGAATATAAAACAGACCTTTTTAGAATCCACCATGATCTCAAAATACTTTTTGAAATTCTTACATCACGACGTTGACGTGAGATGATTACCCCATATCGACCACGGCAAAGATATGTGAGTCCATCCCAAAAGAAAAAGACAGTTTTTTCTTGATTTTGACACTCATAACCGAAAAAAATTGATATCAGAAAATAAGTGTAATTAGTCTACCTAAAAAATTTTTATGCGGCAACCAAAAATTTTTTCATAAAAATAACAATTAATTATAAAAAAATTTATTTTAACCCATTTTTATTATTATTTTATGCTATGTTTCCATCTACTCAAAATCTTGAGATTTTGTGAGATTTCGTAAAATCCTTATTGAAATCAACAGTTTTCTATACAAGTTTAAGATTTTAAAATGTGATTTCAACAAAATCTAATAAAAAATCTCATAAAATGCAATGTGGTATCCCTGAAAAGTTATATCAGTATCCAGCACTATTCAGCTTATGTCAAATTTTTTATATTGACAATTGGCAATGACATCTAATTAATTATTTTGAAAAAAAAAACAATAACAATAAAAATGAAAAATGCCTTTGTTTTGACACAGGAAATATGATAATAAATAGGCTAGGAGCTTCAGTGAGGAGCAATTGTTAGTGGCAATTTTGGAGAAAAAATTTAAGAGCTCCAGAAATGACAAAAGAAATGCAACAACGCAATTGCTCCTTCACGGTTTCCTTTTGATTTAAATTTATCAAATGAAGTCTTAATTGTCAAATAAAATCTAGTTGTCATGACATGCCAGATGGAAACATTTTGAAATCACTATTTCAAAATCTCAAGATTTCGAGCAGATGGAAACATAGTATTAACCAATTCCAAGAATATTGCATGCAGTTATCTCCCTGGTATAATTAGTCATAATAACGTAATACGCGTTTTTTGTTTACGTTTTAATATACAAACGAATTAAAAGGTTAATAATTTGTATACACCATTTATGAATTCTACTCAAATAGATTGCTTTGACAACAAAGCATAGTACTATGTTTGTTTAAGTGAAATTTTGCTATATTAATATATATATTGAGGGAAATTTCTTAAATAAATTTTGTTGCGAACAGTTCCGTTTGCTACGTTTTTCAGAGAGTGAGTTAGAAAATTTCATATGATCTTTCTGTTTTCATTTCAAAATAAATAGGCAGTACAATTAAATTGTCATGAAAAAATGTTGCTCAGAAACATGTTGCGATAACTTCACACAGCGGAACAGAGTACTGCTCTGACGAAAATGTTGTGAAAATTTCCACGCTTTAAAAATTTGGATTTTGTCACTTCTAACAAAATATTTTAAATTAAATAAAAAAAATTAAACAAAAAATGAATTAAATGAATGAATGCATTCATTTGTGATTTAAAATCATTTAATTCCCAATCAATGATTTGAAAAAGTGATTGCATTCATTTTTGTAAATCATTGGTTGTGATCTAAAGTTTAAAATCCAAATCAATGATTTGAAAAAATGAATGCAATCACTTCTTCAAATTAGTGATTGAGAATTAAATTATTTTAAATCACAAATGAATGCATTCTCTTACAACTTATACCAAAGCACTAAATCGGCTTCAGTGTTAGCGATTGTGGAAGCGTTTTGAAAATATTACAACTCAAACCAGCAACTTAAATAAAGTCTGACAATGAAAGCAAAATAGCTGATTTTCGGAACGGCTTGCAAATAAATTCTTGTTTCAAGCGACTTGAAAATTTAAGAACTGAATTGAAATTTGATTTTATTAAATCGCTTTGAAATTTTCAAGAAGGTTTGAAGTTTAGTTTATGCAATGGTTTGAATAAAATTGACTTCGTTCAAATCGACTTGAAGCGTCGGATTAACATGGTAACAGAAACGAGCTACTGGCCTCAAACGAAACTCGACTCGTTGCCACGACTGCAGAATCTCGAGTTAACTCTGTTTTATTGTGTAGTATGTGTTTCTCAACACTACTGTGGCAAAAATCAAATACTTTTCTAATCACTACTAGAGGCATTGCAGCACCAAATTTTGTTTCTTCTTCGTTTCCTTCTTTATCGCTTTTGACGTTTCTTTTATGTATCACCATGTATCACTCTTGCGGCTGCGTTGATAAACAAATTTCTGTGGAAATGATATCGCAATAATAGCAACAACAAAAACAATAACAAAACAACAAAAGATTCCACACAATCAGCTGTAAGACGGTCAGCGCCGATGACACCAGAGCCACCAGCAGTAAAAACTTATCGAGGCGAAGTGCCAGCAAGCAAATAATTAAAATTCATGGAGCATCAACAGGACTTGCGCTTTCTAGTTATGGCTCTGGAATCCTGTGTGGAATCATGGAATCTCTTCGCTGTGCCTGCAAATTTTCCACCGAAGTAAATCGCGTGCGCATTAAAAGAGCTCCCAATTTTTTGGCACAGCTCTTGAAAAACTCGACGGAGCTTTGCAGATAAAGATTTCTTGTCTTGTCGGTCGTTTGGTGTCGCGCATCCACGAAATAAATACATTAAGACAATAATTAGTCAAATTCAAGATTTAAAAAAAAATCTATTAATAAAACAACGAGTTCGTGTGCGTGCTCCGTGTTGGTTGTTAAACATTGTTGTGTTGTTGATAAACAATTTGATGAAGATTCGCCAAATAAAATATTGCCAAAAATATTGTTAGCAAAAAAACAGTCTTAAACAAAATAGACAAGAAAAAAAAACTTTGTCATAGAACTGCTGAAAAGCATTGCATTCGTTTGCTGTTCAACGCTTTGCATATTTACGGTAAGTTTTACAAATTTGCTGGTACATAGTAGTTCTTTATGGTTATTACAACATTTTAATTGGTTTTTCTTAGTTGGCAGTGATGAAAAAATAGCTGTGACGTTATTGTAAATTTTTGAGAAAAATCAATTTTCCGCAAGCTAGTTTCCTTGTCTTCGTGTTCGCCACTTCCACTCGTTATGGTTTACTTTTTTACATTCTCACTGCGCATCCTCAGCGATTGCACATTCAACATGGTCAGAAAGGATTCCAATAGGAGAGTCGCAATAAATTTCCTACCTTAAGCTTCTGGAACATTGGCGAAAAGTTTTGAAATGCTTAAATTACAGAAAGCGCGTTCAGAAAGTCTTAGGGAGTTATGAAAAAGTCTTAGCAATACAATACTTCATAGCTGCTAGAAGATATTAAATGTTTTTGATTTATAACATTCTTAATTGGTACTTTATCTTTTGAACTTTTGCATAGTTAGTCATGTCAGGTCATGAACTCAAAGAAGCAAGTCATTAATGCCAGTAATGTAGCGATAAAAATCCAACAAATTTATATCAATTTGTCTAAATTAGGATTTCTTAATCAACGCAATGCTGTCAATGTATCATGGGATAGTTTGTTGAAAATGTGCACGAGCTTCATCATATATTTTCAAAAGTAGCTAAAAAAAAAATCACAGAAAAGTGAGTCATTCATGCTCACTATGAAGAATACTTGTTTGTTTTTACAATTTCAAACACACTCCTTAACCAAATGGGGGTTTTCGAGATTTTTGAATTAATATTTGAGATAAAACCAAATACTTTGTTGGTCCATCAGAATAAAGCCAATTGGTTATTTTGCACTGCACAGCTATTTGCGTTGCTAATTTGAGTTGGGAATAAGATAATGTTGGTTGTATGTTTGTAAAAATAAGTGAAAACAAAAGTTTGACCTTTTCAGAAATCACTAAATGAGGTTATTTATGTATTTATTTATTTATTTGTTAACGTCTATGAATAATAATCCTTACAGACTAAGCAATAGTAATTTAATAAATAACAAATATAAAGTATAACAATAGTGTAATAGTGGTTTTAAAAAGCATCTTTAGGCTTGATAGATACAGTTTATTTATTTGTTAACGTCTATGGATAATATCCTTACAGACTAAGCAAACATAATTTAATAAGTAATGAAAATAAAGATTAAAACTAGTTTCTATTTAACAACAGTGTAATAGTGGTTTTAAAAGGAACTTAGGGCATAGAAAAATCGAGTAAGTTATTATTATAGGCTAGATCTAACAAGGGAAGTATATAATGTTTTTAGTGTGTAAGGGTCAACAAACCCAACACTGTTACGCCTAGGAAACGCTAAAAGTTAATATGCTTTGGGGATAATTCTATTTAAGTGAGAGCTAAAAGTTAAGCTAGAATCAAAAATTACACCAAGGTCACGAATTTCTGATAATCTGGCTAACTTAGTGTTATCAAAATTATAATCAAAAATAGTTGGTGAGTGGAGCTTGTAATAAGAGACAACATAACATTTTCCGAGGCTAAGAGATAATTTGTTTTGTTTAAACCAGGAAAAGACATTATCAAGATCAGACTGGAGACGAGAAGCGTCGCAATCACTTTTAACTTTAAGGAAAACCTTAAGATCATCCGCGTAAAGTAAATATTGAGCATTAAGAAAGCATTTAGAAACATCATTAATGAAGATAACAAAAAGTAATGGTCCAAGGTTACTACCTTTTTGAAGGATATTCGACCCATGTAACCAGCTATCAAAATTAAGCGGGTTTATTTTAGAGGCATCATACGATGGAAGCATAATATTGAGGTTCCAACGACTATGACGTAAAGCAAAAAGTAAAAACTGTTTTTGAACGGATTCTATGGCGTCGATGTAGACATTATATTGTGGATTCCATAAAACTGATGCATATTCAAGAATTGGCCTTATGAGAGAGGTATATAATAATTTAGTAGTAAAGGGATCACTGAATTCTTTAGCCCATCTTTTAATGAAACCAAGGACTCCTCTTGCCTTGTTTATTACCATATTAACGTGGAGATTGAAGCGAAATTTTGAATCCATAATAACACCAGGATCGAGAAAACTGGAAACTATTTCTAAGTTAGTGTTATTTATAGTGTAATTTATATTATTAGCAGATCTTCGCGAGAATGTCATTTACTTAAATTTTTTTAAGTTGAGATTTAATATATTTAAGCTACACCAGTCCACAAGTCTATTTAGATCAGATTGTAAAAGATGTCGTTCTTCGGGTGATTTGTAACAAAGAAAAAGTTTCACGTCGTCAGCATACATTAAGACGTTACAGTGTTTTATTACCGAAGGAAGATCATTAATGAATAGTAAAAACAAAACCGGTCCAAGATGACTGCCCTGAGAAACGCCAGAAGTGATCGTAATACTTTTTGAAAGAGAATTCTTATATTAAACCTTTTGAGTACGTCTAGATAAATACGAATTTATCCAATTTAATAATGTGACAGGAAACCCAATAAGGTGGAGTTTTTTCAAAAGAAGATTATGATTAACACTGTCGAAAGCTTTGCTAAAGTCCGTATAAATAACATCAGTCTGCAGTCCCAAAGTAAAACCATTTATAACATGCGTAGTAAACTCTAAGAGGTTTGTTGTAGTGGACTTACCCTTCAGAAAACCATGTTGAAAGACAGAAATGGTGGAAGACACGGAGTGGGTTAATTGATCAGTTATGATTTTCTCAAATAACTTAGGGATTGCACTTAATTTTGCAATTCCTTGATAGTTAGAAACATCTATCTTGGAGCCAGATTTATGAAGAAGTATAATATAAGAATCCTTCCATATAATAGGAAAATAACCACTAGAGGAGTACACAGGTGTGTAGCACATTGCTTTAAAATACAGCTTGGAATTTTATCAGGGTCGGTCGTAAAAGAAGATTTTACTTGTCGAAGATAACACATAACAATATTTGGGTCTATTACAGGAGTTTCAAAAGAGTTAACTGGCGGGAGAATAGGATACACCGTGCTAGTATTAAATGGTATATCGGAGTAAGTTGATTTAAAGAAGTTTGCAAACATGTTAGAAATCCCATTGTCACAAGATGATTCTTCTTGATGGAATTTCATAAGGGGTGGAAAGCTGGAGGCTTAACATTTTGAGTTAACAAAACTATAGAAAAGTTGTACGTTGTACGCCATTTATCGATTTCCTTAATGCACTTCCGGATACGTGGTGTTAACTGCTTCACATATTTGACCTTTCAACCATTCTTCTAGACCAAACCTTTAAGTTCTCAAAAAAAAAAATCTTCAATTGGTCGGCATTGTAGAAAGTTAGTGGGGTTCCTGTCTTTAGGCCCAAAATGATATTTTTTTTGATCAAGAAGATTCTGCCATCTTTGTTGTTAAAAGAGGTTTTAAACTTTTAAATGGATTTTTCAATAATAATAATCGGATTTTTCTCCGGAACTAGGGTTTCTTTTTATTTTTGAGGTACTCTGGATATAATATATCGTCCTTTTTGAGATACCCTGAGCCATAAAATGTTCGCAAGTGAACCTTTTTCGCTTCTCTAAATGCTGCTGAGAAATGCTCTCGAAACGTACAATAAACTCGCGGAGATGTTGCTTCTGTGAAGTCATTTTAAGGACAAACTTAACAAGTGCGCTGCCATGAGTCATATGATAAAAGATCTCGAGTTTATCTGTTTTCTCAAAACTTTTTGAAAAAGGTTTTAAATCTAGAATGTTATCATTTCTAGATAAAACTTATTTCTTCAATAATGCACAATTTGGTTTCAGATGTGGTAGGTCCACTGAAGATGCGCTTTTAAAATTAACTGGTGAAATATATAATAGTTTGAATTCATCTGAAGTTCCGAGCTCCCTTTTTATTGACATCTCGAAGGCATTTGATATGGTTAATCACTCGGTGTTGCTTAATAAATTGCATAATGCTGGTTTCACAGGTTTTATGTTAGATTGGCTTGGGTCTTATTTGACAAATAGAAAACAAATGGTTAAAATTAAAAATTACTACAGCGCAAAATGCCCTATTAAATTAGGTGTTCCTCAAGGTTCCGTTTTGGGTCTCACGCTATTTTTGATTTATAGTAATTCGCTATTTGAAGAACCTTTTAGAGGCAAATTAACAGCGTTTGCGGATGATACAGCCCTTACTTACGGTAGCTCAAACTATTTTAATCTTTTTTCAGATGTAAATTATAATCTTGATTTGTTAAGAGTATGGTTCAGTGACCATGAGTTGCTTATTATCGAGAAAACCAAATTCACGGTTTTTAATTTGAAAATCTCATCAACAAATTATGATTGGCATTTATATTATCATTCACCGAATTGCTTTAGGTTCTGTTTACGAAATAATTATGTTAACTCTATTACTTTCTACGGTAATGGGAGCTGCAGTCAATACTGTTTCAAAGTTGAGTGTGTTCAACATTTCAAATACTTGGGTCTAACGTTGGGCTATCAGCTAAATTGGAAAAACCACACTAGTTATCTAAAAAGTATCTGAATAACGCAGTGAGGCAACTTTACAACCTTAGTTTATACGGCAATAAGCTGATCTTGAAATTGGTTTATAATGAATTGTTCAAATCCAAAATACAATATGGCATTTCTTGCTGGGGTAGAACACACTGTAACAAAATAACACCAATTATTATCAAGCAAAAGCATTCTTTACGCATTTTATCTGGTGCTTATCGAATTTGCCCTAGTTTTAATTTGTTCGTTCAACAAGGGATTCTTCCCATTAGGCATTTATATTGTTACAAAGTCTTAAAAATACTCTTTGCCAATTCTGGTTTTTATGCAGTTAGATTTCACGATATTTATAATTTGCGAGTTAATATAGATAATCTCGTAGCTATTCCGGCAGTACAAAAAGCACATTTTTCACGGTTCTTTTTCACCACAGGACCACGTTTATTTAATGCTTTACCGTATGATCTAAGATGTGAAAGGGTAAATAATGCATTTTTGGGGAAGATTCGAAAATGGTTATTCTCAATTAGCTACTCATGCTTGGAAGATCTTTTATGGCCTCGTTTGTAGCTGGTATATTGTTTGTCTACTAATTTGGTTCTTTTCTAATTGTTTCACATAATCATATTCAGTTAAATGCTGGTCATTTATTTATTTCCTTAATGAATTAACAATTCAATTAATTGGATTAGACTGTTGAAGTCAAATTTTATTGTTCTTTATCTGGTAATAGAAAAATGATATTTATTTCTCCCAGTTAATATATTATTACTTAACTTGGTAAATTAAATGGAATTTTGTAAATTTGTTAATTCACTCGTTACATTCGTCACTTGCTTTTTTTAACAGAATGTAACTACTATTTCATTTAAAGCATTTTCATTTAAAGCTTATTCTAAGTTTATTTATCGCTTATGCTAAGTACATATAACCAAATTAATTGACTTTACTTGAACTAATGTCTGAATAAAATAAAAAGAAATAAAAAAAGAAGATAATGGAATAACTCATTTATTTACGCAATGCCTTCGTGGCAAAACAAACCATGTTGAAACTGCAAGCAATTCAAATAAGTGCAGATTTTTAGTTATAACCCGTTATTTTTTTATCATGAACGTAAATGACTCGTTGCTCCGGCATTCTTTAAAATAAAATAATTGTTCACTTCACTTTTCTGCCATATTTCTTCGTAGGTACTTTACGCGCTTTTATCTTTTCATGACGTTCGGCTTTTCAACGCTCTTAAACTACTAATTTTGTGTCGACATCGATCACACCGAGCAGCTCGGTCGTCCTGGTTGGTGTTGCATTTATAAGGAATAGCAATCTTCTTGATTTCTGATTAGGTTTAATGCTTCAAACAGATTGCCCAAGTCATCAACAAAAGTTTTTTCGTCTTTTTTTTTGCGTATCGGATTTTCACGTTTGCTTTCGATTATCTGACCACTTTTTGTGTAAAGCTTCCATGTGATCAATGCATCGAGCCTTATAACGTACTTGTACTCGGATCTTTTCCAAAAGGATAGCAATTTCTTAAAATACTAACCAAGCACTTTATCTTTTTGTTAAGTTAGCGATGTGCATATGAAAACACAACACTGTGAGAACCTGTCTTTTAGATACTAATTTCCCTACAAACTTTTTCAATCGCCTCAGAATCGATTGGAATATGAGACAATTGCCGGTGAGCTCATTTAGGAGTCGTCCGGATATCGCAGAATGTAAGCAGCTGAGGCCATAAAATCGATTCGCCTGGAAGATTCGCTAACGAATCGCCTAAAGGTTTCGTAAGCTATTCGCTGGGAAGAGTCGCTAACGAATCGCAGAGGAGCATCTAAAGCGATTCGCATATGCAACGAATCACATTTTTGAATCATGAGCCACTTACACAAAAATGAGTATGAATGAGTATAAGTTGTTTCCAAAGTAGTACTCATATGTGATTGTTTAAAAAAGTAAATCAAATAAGTATAAGTATAAGAATGAATTAAATATTAAGAGTTGCCACCCTATAATAAGTATTTTTTAAAATATGAAACATAATTTAACAGTGTTAGGGGGTCGCTGATTTCGAATCTGAAGTCAGAGGTTTAAAATTCAATATCTGCCTGAGTTGGGTGATTTATTTTTTAAAATTGTGAATGGTGGTTGAATCCATTGGAACAGCTATAACTCGAAATTGAACGAAAGATCAATGATAAATTGCATTCCGATATTTTTTTCCTATTTTTTTCTATACCGAGGTGTGCGACCTGAATGTCGCTGAAACAAAGAGATATGCCATGCAGCATAATCATTATCCTAATTACCGTAAAAAAGTTACTCTCAACTGTTAGTACAAAACTTGGCGTAAAATGGGTAAAATTTAGTCTTAAATTTTTAATAATTGATAAGGTTTTAAAATGAAAATTTTATAAAATACTCAAAATTGCTTATGTTATACATACAGTCGCTCACAAAAGTATTCGGAATAAGAAATCTTTCAAAATTAACCAAAATTTTTTTTAAATATAAACGAATGCAGCTAATCAAAACTCACTGAAGTTTATTCAGCAGATATGAATACCTTTATTAATACCAATTAGATAAAAATTAAAACCAGTAAATCTTCAAAAATCACCTAAAATCAATAATTAGTCTAAATCTAATTCACAAAAGTATTAAGAAAATGCTCGATTCCGATTTCGTACGAAAATCGTATGGAGGAGTTGACACAAATTCGGAAGGAATTTTAGTAACGAATTTGTAAATAATTGGAGTGTCGTATTCGTAACGAATTCGTTACAAAATCGTAAACAATTTAATTATAGTTTTCGTAACGAATTCGTAACAAATTCATAACAAATTCTTAACGAATTGTAGCACCGAATTCGTTACAAAATTAAGCATCAAATTCGCAACGATCTCTTAATGATTTTCGTAACGTATGTAATGCAAAATTAAATAACAATTTTGAATCTAAGTTTAGTTAATCAATCGACTTATGATGCCCCAGACTATATGTCTCGTACAAATGACATGCCAAAAATTACAGATCCTTTGCAACTACTATTATGGAACATATATAAATGTGAATTTGACATGTCGTTTTTATTTTCATCTGTAAAAATTAAAATTAGAACCAACTCTAGTATCATCTGCTTTAAAGAAAAAGTTGTTTAAACTAAATTATTTTACAAATGGAAAATTATTTAAAATGCCACTAGGCTCATGGCCTACCAATTTTTTTCAACTCGAAATATTTGAAACACCTCACAATTTAAGTTTGAAAATTTGATTTCGGAACTCTTTCGAATTATTCGGAAATGTTCCGAAATTACTGTTGCGAAATAGTTACGAATTCGTTAAGAATGCTCGAAATAGCTACGAACTAATAGGAATTCAGACAAATACGGAAACTTTGGTTTGCTGGGTAACGTTTTGAATCCCACTTAATTTGGCATCACTTTTGTTTCTATACATGTGTGCATTTTAGCATTTGGCGTTAGGTTTTTCCAAGTCAATTTGTCTTGCTGTGCGTTTTTTAAAATTATTGAAAAATCGGTAGAAAGTTCGCTGAAACTACTATTGAAAAAAAAATAGTTTTTAGAATGCGTGAGGAAGGAAAAACACTTAAAGAGATTTCAAGTTCAACAAATAGAAGCATTTCGACCATTCAAGGCATTTTATAAAGGAATTCGCTAAGTCTAGGTAAACGTTCAGGAAGGCCAAAAAAACTAAAGGCTGGATTACCCAAGCGTAAGGTAACGTAGCGCGACGTTGCCAATTGTCAAGCTAAAATCTGTTTAATGATAAATGTGTACAAGTCGTTACCGAAATCGTAACGTGGCGTGACGCAGCGTAGAAGTCTGTAGAAAATAGATTTCTACGCAACGTTACGATTTTTGACAGTTCGACAGCTGTGTTACAAGTGAAAAAATTTGTTTAACTAAACATTGTTGTAAATTTTAATACTATATAATAAAGAATGCAATCTTTTATTGACAAGGAGAAGTAAATAAGCCTACTAGAATAAATGAGTGCCCTGCACTACGTTGGATTACGATTTCGGTAATCGCTTATCCTCGAGGCAACGTCTTACTACGCTACATCCCGCTGCGCCACCTCACGTTACGCTTGGGTAATCAAGCCTTAAGTTTTCGGTACGAGTGCATTATAATAAGAAAAATTAGGGAACAGCCTCGTACTTCTACCGTAGAGGTAAACAGGGACCTCTCAGAATATTACGATGTATATGTCAGTGATGAAACTGTTCGGAGGACGCTCAGAGCTGCTGGTTACAATGGAAGAACTCCCTGTATTAAACCATTGATAAGCGAGAAAAATCGTAAAAACGCATAGAATTTGCAAAAGAATATAAAAATCATGATACTGAGTTTTGGTCAAGAGCAATATTCAGCGATGAAACAAAATTTAACATTTTCGGACCGGATTGTGGTAATAAAGTGTGGAGGAAGAAAAAATACGGGGTTGAATCCAAAAAATACAATCCCATCTGTGAAACATGGCGGTGGTAACGTCATGCTATGGGAGTGTATGAGTGCAAATGGAGTTGGCAACATCCAGTTTATAACTGATAAAATAAACCATCAGCAGTATCGGGGATTTTAGCATGAATTGGTAACTTCGCAGATGGGACGCTATTGACTTTTTCTTCTGCGCAAATGCCTACATTTTGTTGATACCAATGTAATACCAAATGATTCACAAAATAATGCGATGTGGAAAGTTCAGCCAATTATAAATTGTGTAAGAAAGCGTTGCCTTGAAATTCCTCGAACATATCAGAACTACTCAGTCGATGAGCAAATGATTCCTTTTCTCGGAAAATGTCCAAATGGATTAAGACAATATGTGTGCAATAAACCTCGTACAGTTGGACTAAAAAATTTCGTAATTACTTCGTCAACAGGTAAAGAACTCACAACAAAGATCGAAAGAAATTATATTGAAGTAATTCATGTTGATTTTCAGGAATTGTTTTGGATTTCGAAACCCCTCTTTAACTCCTCTTGGCGATCGAGGGCTTTGGGACTAGGTCCAAGTGTAGTTTTAGGACTGGCAAGGACTTTGCCACTAAACTCATTTTTGTTTTTTGATAGGTACTTCACCACAGTACCTTTGCTGAATCGGTTGAAAGACATGAATATTTACGATACAGGAACAATCCTGGTGAATAGAATTAACAAGATAATGCTAAAAAGTGACAGATCAATGCAACGTGGGGAATCGAACCAAAAAGTTAGAGCTGGCCAGGTTGGCCATAGTTAAATGAAAAGACAACAAGAGCGTTACCATGGCATCTACTGCTTTCGGAAAAGACCCAATAACATCTGTCGAAAGATGGTCCAAGGAACAAAAGTGGAGGGTAGCTGTTATGTGTCCATTGGTTGTAAAAGAATACAATATGTATATGGGCAATATGTATATGAGTCGATGTGTGCGATCGGATGATAGAATATTACAAAACCTTCATGCAATCAAAAAAATGGACATTAAAAGTAGACCTTCATTTCATTGACCTTGCCGTTGTAAACAACTGGATGGAATACAGAGAAGACTGCAAATCGAAAAATGTTTCACGAAAGTCTATTAAAGATTTGCTTTATTTTCAAATAGACAAGACTCCTAAAAAGGTCAAGAGATGCCATTGAAACATCGTCCGATGAAGACGAAGATCTATATTTTGATCTCTCTGGAAAATGTGCTACGTTGCCTAGACAAAGCAAGAGGTTTGATTTAACTGATCATTGGCTAGTGGTAGATAAGCTTAACTGTGCGTGAATGTGTCGCATGAAAGAATTTTCGAGTCGAACACGCACAAGATGTGAAAAGTGTAACGTATACCTCTACGTTTCTTCAGGAAAGACTTGCTTTAACTAATAAAATAAGTTTATATCTCTTCCTTCGCCCAAAATAAATTTCAGTTTTTTAAAATAAGATAATTTTATCGATATACTAATGAAATATTAAAATTAAATTTAACTAGAAATGTACTCTTTCTTTAGGTCGTTTCAGTACCAATCCGCACATATGTGTGGGTCCTGTTCTAAGTGTCCCTTCAGTGATATCTTAAAACTTTGATACATTTTCCTTTTTCCATATCATAACTAACCAGTGATGAAAAATTTAATCAATTCTAACAAGTTTTAAGAATGCCGGTATTGAAAGGGATATTCAGATTTTAAAAAACAATTTGGAAGCAAGCGTCGAGCAACTTGGGCTTTCGGGTCGTTATATATTTCAACAAGATAACGACCCGAAGCATACAGCTCAAAATACGCGACTTTGGATCCTTTACAATACGCCGAGCATTTTGGGAACACCTCCTCAGTCGCCGGATCTCAACCCGATCGAGCATTTATAGGCGGACTTGGAGCAATCTATTCGAAAGCATCCCATCACATCAAAGGAACATTTAAAACGAGTCATAACAGAAGAATGGGCAAAAATTACATCTGAAAGAACTCGGAAGCTGGCTCTGTAGATGAAAAATCGCATTAAGAAAATCATTTAGCTCAAAGGTTACGGCACACGTTATTAAAATTAATATTTTATTTATTTTTCCATTATTTTATGTTAAATTTCGAATACTTTTGTGAGCTGATTTTTTTGATATGTGGTTTTTGATGTGAATATTCCAACAATGGCTTTCTCTTAAGCTTTATTTTTGTGCTTAAATAAAAATGTATACATAAAATAAATAATTTAGTTGATTTTTATTTGAATATAAATTACTATTAAGCAGGATTTAAATTACTATGAATTAAAAATATAACAATTCCGAATACTTTTGTGAAGCACTGTATGTTTTAAGTATCTTTCATCAGCTTGTAATATTATACCGAATGCTGAGCATTGCTTGAATCGATTTATTGTTGGTTTTCTTTGCAGTTAGTCAGAAAAAACATGAATATATTCTGAAAACAAGGATATTGAAAATACTTGGCAAGCATTGCTGTGCATTTGTTTTTTTTTTACTAAGCAATAAACTAAGAAATTCAATCAAGGCGAATTTTGTAGAAATATTTTTAATGCGCAATCTACTTGTTAGAAATCCAAAAACATGACTTCGTTTCTTTTTACAGTTTTCATATTACATGGGGAAAATCCTTAAACTTGGTTTTGTAAGCATTGGCAAAAAAAAAAGAGAGTTAAAATATTGAAGGACATAAATTTTGAGCTGCAATAAACTACTGAGACTTTTGCCAAAGATTATTCTGTCTACAAGATGCACCTCAACACAGACATAATGGCACACAACTACACGGAAAATGGATTAGTTTTGAGCTTTGATGTTGTTATTTGTCCTGTTGTTGTTTTTGTGTTTGGTACTCTTTTTTTCTTAAGCAAGCTTGTCAATGGAATAACAATGATATTCTGTTTATCGATCAATCATGGAAACTGGACATAGTTTACCTACACATGCTTTCAATTTGTCAAGTGCGTTATTTGTGTGTTTGTGTGTGGGAGTGTGCGCCCACATTGATTCAATGTTTCAAACAACAACAACAACACTAACTACAACGAACTTAATTAACCAACATGAATGCCGGATAAAGAATGAATTCATCGATTTATTTAACAAATAGCGTATCTAATAAATACAAATAACAACTTTTAGCTAACTTTGTACCGTACAACGTCTTGCACCGACTGCCTACCTTCACTCATTCTCTCTCAACGACTGCCATCCCTTCCATATGTTTCCTTTCCATATTGAAGGAGCTCAAAGTCATAAAATAACAGTTATTTATAGCAACAACCCACGTAATGCTGCGTGCAACAGACGCACCGCAGCAAAAGCTTTAACTTTGCACCATCATTCAAGAAAGCGGTGTGATAGGAAGGGGGAAAACCTGGGGAGGGAAGAGGAGCACCGATTTGCGTGTTTGCGCTACGTTTTGGTTGGTTTGGCTGTTTGAATGACTAGCTGGCTGGTTAGACGGTGCGTTGATTACGTCTTTTGCACAACCATCAGCAGCCCAAAACAATAATAACAACAACATTTACTACGTCAACAACTACAACGACAACTTCTATTGAAAGACGCAAATATTGTTGCAAACGCTAAAAAGACCCAGTAGGTTCCAGTCTTGAAGAAATCTCAAATGTATCATGTACGATTTTTTTTGATCCCTGACGTAACATGCTGATTTGGCCATACATTTCGCTGACGAAAATTTTATATAAATGTTCCAAATTCGTGGAAGAACGCAATGCAGAAATGTCGAGAATTATCATGCACGAACCTAATCGCAATATTGAGGAATTTTCGTTAACGAACAAACACAGAGATTTCGTTAACGAATTGAAAATCTAACGTTTAATAAAATTCGTGAAGAAATGCCGGAACGTTGAAGAAGATTCGATTTTTTTTGCATATCCCCAAAATACAGCTCAGAAAAATGTATGTCATTTTTGAAATCTACACCTCAAAATACATTAAAAGTAGTGCAAATGTTAGGTTAATGTGGCGGTAGGTCTTTACACCAGTCCACTTAGATCAAATTATTGGGCCGTTGTGATACCACAGAATGGAAGAAGGGAGTAATCGAAAAAAAACTTTTGTGTAGTATGTTCTTAGGCTGTCCGCATAGTAAACGCCGAAGCAGGCAGGCAGGCAGGCAGGCCCTGCGAAGAAACGAGATAGAAATAACTTTTTTTTTCTCTTGTTCACATAGTTTTCCTGTGCCTGTCTGCCTGCCTGTCTGCTTCGGCGCTTACTCTGCGGGCAACCTTAATGTGGCAGAAGCTGTAGAGACATGTGATATTAAATCTTAAGCTACACTCTAAGAACTGACAGAAAAATCACTACAATTAATGTTGTGAAATTTCACGACATTTAATGGCGATTTTGTAAAAAGATCACGCTATGCAGTGGGTTTCTTAATTTTGTCTAAAGCTCACTTTTTTATTGATATATGTATATTTTCTCTACTTTTCACGCTATTTCAGCGTGTTTTCGCTCAGAGAGTCTAAAATATGTATATTCTCTCTACAGTTCACGCTTTTTCAGCGTGCTTTCGCGCAGAGAGTCTTAAAATATGTATACTCTCCAGTGTTGCCAGGTGCCTTTCACCATTTACCCTAGATTGAATTCCAAATCCCCCTAAAATTTCACTAATATTTTTTTTCGAAAAACACAAAAATTTCATAGGAGGCAACTGCAATGCAAGCCTATGTATTTAACCCTTTCGACCCCAAAATTTTTCCTGTGGGTGGAAAAATTTTTTTTTACCTGAAATTTTGTTTCATTAACGCCTTGATCGTCTGTGCAAATTTTCAAGTCGCCACGCCCACTCGTTTGGGCGGTACAGTAAGTTGCTTGTGAGCAACGTTGGGCAATGGTGGTATAAAAATTTTTTTTTTCAACGAGAACAATTTAATATTTTATTGTCTTATTTTACAAGTTAAGTGTGAAATGATAAAAAACAGTGTTTATTGTTGTTGCAGCAAAGATGTACCTTACATTTAAGACATTTGGACATTGGAGTACCAGTTTTGCACAGCCTACAACGCCCTTTTCACCAAAAACTACCCAGTGTTCCATTTTATCATACCGCTTTGTATCAGGTGGATTCAGCTGGAACCTATACTTTTTACTGCTATGAGAAGACGCACTACTACATGGAGAGCCACAAAGAGGAGATGCTGGACTATCATTTTCCACATTTGATGGACGACCTCTTTTTCTCGGAATAGAAACCGCAGAAGTTGAAGTAGATTGTAGTAGCGCATTTGCTATTTCAAGTTGAAATTTTATTAGAGGAATATGCTTCTGTTTCGGTTGCAATAATCGTATATGTCTGCGATAAAGCAGCCAAGCATTTGTAACTGATGTTCCTAGGCACCAGTAAAAAATTCGGATATACCACTTTCTTGAGCGGTGGTTGACTTTATAGAGCTCCATGAGCATATCTGCCAAATCGACCCCTCCCATGCTTTTGTTATATGAAGCAACAATTGCTGGCCTTGGAACATCTATATAAATTTTTTCTTTTGGGCTCCAACGCTTACAAGCCCCAACGGGTTCGTGACCAGTATACGAAGATATAAGTTGCACTGGTTTATTGTCATACCACTTCAAACATACTAAATTGTGATTGCTTTCGCTTTTCATGTCGAAGGATCCTCTTCCCCGTTTTTTAGTTCAGCATCTGAAACCAAGTGGCATTTGCTTATTCGATTCTTTCGTATAGTACCCGTAGCAAATATGCCAATTTCTTTCAAAGCAATAACTAGACTCACTGATGTAAACCAGTTGTCGAAGTATAATTTAAAGTTCTTATGTTTAGGAACCTTTTGTGCTAGATATAGTACTACATCAGAAGATATTCCCAAGCCATATGACGGACAGGTGCCCTCACCAACGTACATTGTAAAATCGTACACTATTCCAGAAGTTCCAGCACGTGTAAACATTTTCAAGCCCCATTTATGAGGCTTAGCTGGATTGTATTGTTTGTATGTTGATCGACCTTTGAACGCAATTATTTGTTCGTCAACACTTGGATGTTCTTCTTGGGGTAGCTTATTGAAATTTTCTTTGATGATATTCAATAAGGGACGTATTTTGTAGAGCTTGTCATAATTTATGTCTCCTTTTTTCAGTTGTTTGCTGTTCTCGTTGAAATTTAAACATTGTTTAATTTTTTCAGATCGGGTACGCGGTAAAGATTCTGTTATAGCGGTAAGTTTTATTACTTGGGACCAGGCCATTTTGAATTGTGGTAATTTTATAAAACCTAAGTATAACAGCGCACCAATGTAACAGCGTATTTCCATCTCAGTGCATTTAAGCTCGATACCAAGTTCTTGCAGCCCATATAAATCAGTCTGTGTTGTAATAAGTTCAAAAACTCGACCATCAAAAAAGGAGAAAAAATATTCAACTGGTGTTAGAATCTTATCTTCTTCCAAAACTGGTTCTCCTTTCCAAGCAATCTCTGGAGTTTCAAATGGTTGTGATCTCCATTTCAGTGTTTTTAAATCAATTTTTTCAAAGAAAACATCAGAAACATTATCGGATTCTTGCTCGCTATCGTTCTGAATAATTTGATCAATAACATCGATTTCTATCTGTTCACCTTTTTCCATAATTTCTTCTAAATTCTTCTCTAAAACTAAAGAAATCTCCTCTACCTCATCTCCACTTTCATCATCACTGGAAACATTCCAATCAAAGTTTATAATCCGTTCGATATCTTCATTTGTCAGACCCTTTCGCTGTGACTTCATATCTAAACATAAAAAAATTTATTACCACCATTGCCCGAAGTTGCTCACAAGCAACTTGACATCTTTAAAAATCTCTCACCTGTTATTTGTTAGATATTAAGTAAATTCACTTTAAAAAATATCTTCTTCTGTGCTCTTCTAAAAACTATTGAACAAGAAACTTTTATTATTTATTCTTGTTTAAACAAAAGAATCAAATTTTTAAAGCGTCTGTTGAAATTTACAAAAATTTTTTTGTCGACACACGTGCTTTTAAATGAAAATAACTTCTGTAATTGACTGACAATTCAACGCTTACTTGATCCCGCTTTAAGTATAAAGATGTATTTACCGTTATTGATGCGAATGAGCAAACGAAAACAAACAGAACGCTGACAGTTAACCGCAAAACATGTGAAATTTGCTCTCAGGCAACGTTGGGGTCGAAAGGGTTAAAGGGCTGAGCTGTTGAACGTCTTCAACAGGGAAGGAAGTTGTTTTATAGTTCTCAATTGTCCAATGTAAAGTTGACCTAAAAATTAAGTCTTACTTTTGAAAGGAGGCTCCCACTTTTTGATATATTTCGGGCATATCTTTTTATCTATAATTTTTCCCATATTTGCTTTGTTTTTAGTTTTTACACGGAATCAATTAATTGCAAGTAAAGCGCGAAGCAAATTTAAAGTGAAGTGGGAAATGATTGGTAATTTATTTGAAGTGCTGCTGTAGTACCCATGAAGCCAAATATCTTATTTTCTTAAATTTTTAGCATAATTTTCAGGAAAAGTAAGAAAACATTAGCTGCATTCCTTTCGCCTTAATATAATCGCGATAAAAAATTTTCTCAAAGGAACGGCAAGAAAAACGACTCGTAGAGGGCACTACCGTTGCAGTCAAAATAAAATTCAAACAAGCAATCATGATACAATAACTATTAGGTGTCATGAGAACGTGTTTCGTTCAAAACTGTTGTGAACTGTTATGGTAGCGATACCTTAGTGAACGATGTTTTTCTCTGAATGTGTTTTACTCTAAACGTCAGAAAAATTTTAAATTATTTAATTTTATTATTATTTCATTAACTGTAGAAAATTATGTGACGATTTTTTAGTACAATTTTGAAGTAAGAAGAAATCCAATAAAATAGAAAAATAAATAAGAAAAATACTTAATTTTTTAAAATATTTGTAAACAACAATAGTATGTATAAACAAGTAAAGATACATATTTCACGATATCAATATTAAAAACTTTTTGGTGTCTTTTCCATTTCGGGCTTTTTTTGCTCAATTTCACTGTGCGCTTTTTTGTATCTTTTTCTCTGTATATGATAATTGTAACGTTTTTCACTTAATTTTGGTATTAGGAATCTCGTGGTGACATTTGTTTTACCACTTTGCCAAACATTTTAGAACAAAATTTTCTTGTTTAAGATATTTCAAAAATTAATCAAGCTATGTACTTATTTTCATGTTGATAACTCTTGAACCATTAAGATTTCATTTTGGTTTCTTCCGTAAAGTTCTTTCTATAAGTCTGGCCAACAACTTTGCTGAATAAATAAATATGAAAAAATCGCTGCCAGTGGGTCTTATCGAGTGACTCAACTCGAGTGAAAATTCGAACAACACGGCGTATGAGTAACATTTTTTGCTTTGAAGCGTTGAAAGCGGGCAAGACATATGTCGCTTATTAAAGGTTTCAAATGATTTTTCGTTATATATTTGTTCAAGAAAGTTGTTGGCAAGCATAAAAGAAATAACTTTGCTGAATAAACCAAAATAAAAATCCTAATGGTTAAAGAGTTCTCAACATGCAAATGAATGCATATCTGGACTAATTAATAAAAAAATTTGCACTAAAGTTTTCGGTAAAGTGGAAAAACGGATGTTGTGACGAGATTGCTCATATTAAAATTAGGTAAAAAACGTTGAAATTATTAAATACAGCTTTTCGTGCCGCACAGTGTTTCTTTTGTTTACGTATTAATTTAATTAAAGAACTTTAAATATATAACTTTCCCAGAGTTTTAAAGTTGAATTTCATTTAACTTCAGAGGATTAAAATTTAAAAAAACAGAAGAATTGTTTTATGTATTTTATAAATATTTTTTATTCTTTAAACTTTAACTGTTCAATTAGTACATTTTTCTTTATTTTTTTTTAATATATAAGCAATTTTTTAGTTAATTATTAAATTATTTACTGAATTATTTTTAGGATGTAATTATTTCATGTTTTTTTTAATTTTTTGAGTATTTAATAAATTATTTATTCAATATTTAATTAATTAATCAAAAAAAAAATATTTTATGGATTAAGTCAATTTAAATAAAATTTTCTTAAAAAATTGTTTTTTAATTAAAAAGTAAAAATATTTCTTTAATAATTAAAAAACTCTGTGAAGCAATTGTGTTTTTAATTATATTTTGAAATGTATTATAATTTTCGTGAATTTTTTTGAAAATTCTGGAGGTGTTTAAAATTGATTGAGTCAAATGGGAATTTTTTCTGTAGTTTTTTCTTTTCTTTGACTTTACATTTTTTTTTCATTGAAAAATTTGATAGATTGTACTTATTATATATTTCAAGATATTATATATTTCAAGTCAAAAAAGTCAAGAAAGTACTTAATTCTTGTACTTTCTTGACTTTTTTGACTTGAAATCTATATAAATAAAAATCAAATGTCGTTCGTTGGTAATTGCATCAGTTGAGAACGGCTGAACCGATTTGGATAATTTTTTTTTAAAATGTTCGTATTAGTCCAACTTAGGTTTTTACGGAAAGAAAAATTGACCACGCCCACTTTGCGCCCACTTTTTTTGATTTATCTAAAATCGGAAAACGGCTGGACCGATTTGGATAATTTTTTTTTAATGTTCATAGTAATCCAATTAAAGTTTTGTCGGAAAGACAAATTGACCACGCCCACTTTTGCGCCCACTTTTTTCAATTTATCTAAAATCGGAAAACGGCTGGACCGATTTGGATAATTTTTTTTCAAATATTCGTAGTAATCCAATTTAAGTGTTTACTGAAAGAAAAATTGACCACGCCCACTTTTGCGCCCACTGTTTTGATATCTATATAAATAAAATTAAGTGGCAAAACTTCCTGTTCGCATACTCCTCCTAGACGGCTTGCCCGATTTCAATGAAATTTTCAGGGGTGATTAGGGTCTGTGTGGAGGGTGCACATAAGAAATTGCATGTGTGTATCTTTGCAGGTTTTGTACCACACCCCCTTTTGTCGCCCACAAATCAATAAAAATGCTGTATTTAAGACGGTTTTGGTCGTATGAAATTAAAATTTGGTAAATAAGTTCGTATGATAACTATAATTAACTTTGAAAAAATGGGCGTGGTCACAATTCATCTACGCCTACTTTAAAGAAAATATCAAAATACTTCGAAACCATTGGTCCGATTGAGCTCAAATTTTGTAAGTACGCTTTGCTTTGAGTACGAGATGGTTTAAGGGGCAATGCCACACCCCCTTTTACCTCCCACATATAAATAAAAAATTGTTGTTATCGAATAGCTTTAGTTAGAGTTATGGGTCGCACAGCTTAGAAATTCGGTATTCGACCACAATTTAGACGTACCGTTTCTGTGATGAAATTTTATGGGAGTGGACAAGGGGGAGGGGCACCTCCGATTCAACCCAAATTTGTGATATCGAATAGCTTTGAAGTTATAGGAATTCATCTTTGGAATTCAGTTTTTGACCTCAATTTACACATGCAGTTTCAATGGTTTTATTTTATGGGCGTTGGACAGGGAGGCGTGACATCTCCCTTACAACCCAAATTTGCGATATCGTATTGCTTTGAAGTTATAGGTTGACAGCGTAAGAATTCGGTATTCGACCTAAATTTATACATGCATTTTCAATACTTACATTTTGTCGTCGTAGGGCAAAGAGGAGTGGCACTTCCCATACAACCCAACTTTGTGCTATCAAATAGTTTTAGAGTTATAAGTCGTACAACGCCGAAATTCAGTATTCGACCTCAATATACACATGCAGTTTCATTGATTCAATCTATGTTCATTGGTAAGAGGGGCGTGGCACCTCCCATTTAACGTAAATTTGCGATATTGAATATCAGCGTCAGAATTCAGTATTCGGCCCCAATTTATACATGCAGTTTCATTAATTACATTTTATGGGCGTACGACAAGGGGGCGTGAAACCTCCTATTTAACCCAAATTAGAGATATCAAATAGCATTGGGGTTATAGGTCTCACAGCTTTGGAATTCAGTATTGGACCTCAATGTACACATGCAGTTTCATTGATTACATTTTATGAGCGTTGATCAAGGGGGAGTGGCACCTCCCATACAACGAAAATTTGTGATATCGAATAGCTTTGTAGTTCAAGGTCGCACAGCGTCAGAACTCAGTATTCGACCAAAATTTACGCTTGCAGATTTACTGATAAAATTTTTTAGAGTTTGTCGGGGGGGCGTGACACCTCCAATTTAACCCAAATTTGCGATATCGAATAGATTTGGAGTTATAGGTAACTCAGCCTCAAAATTCAGTATTCGACCTCAATGTACTCATGCAGTTTCATTGCTAAAATTTTATGGGCGTAAGGAAAAGGAAAGTGGCACCTCCCATACAATCAAAATTTGTGCTATCGAATAGTTTTGGAGTTATATGTCGCACAGTTTTGGAATTCGGTATTCGACCTCCATGTAGACATCCAGTTTAATTGATTACATTCTATTAGCGGTGATGAAGAGAGAGTGGCACTTCCTATACAACCCAAATTTGTTATATCGAATAGCTTTGTGGATATAGGTCGCACAGTCTCAGAATTCAGTATTTGACCTCAATTTAGACATGCTGTTTAACTGATAACATTTTATGGGCGTTTGAATAGGGAGAGTGGCAGCAACGCGCCGGGTTTCAGCTAGTTGAATAATAAAACAAAGATTATTTTAATTGCTTAGTTTGTCAAAAAGTGACAATGCAAAGTGATGGACAGACGAATAGAAGTACAGATAGACAGACAATCAGACGAAAATCGCTAAATCGACTCATGAGCAGTGTTGCCAGAAATTTTTGGGGAAAAAAGCTAGATGGGGTTTAAAAAAAGGCTAGAAAAGGCTAGACGGCTTAAAAGAAAAGGCTAAAAAAAGGCTAGATCCGTTTACAATATATTTTTTATTACACATGTGTCTGTGAATATACATACGTAAGTATATATTTATATGCTTTATGAATATTATATAAAAAGGAACAATACCAAAAACAAAGTATATTTTAAAACGATTAAAATAGAATTCAGTCTTTCAAGTTTAAAGAAATAAAAAGTATTAAGCCGTATTGTACGTATTTTGCACTTTTTTTTTTACTTTTCCAGATAAAGCGTAAATTTTCACTTTCTTCCATTGAAAAAAGCACCAACAAGCATTTAAACTAAAAACGATTAACAGAAACAAATTCAATATCTCAATCTTAAAAATATAATACATTCTAGTTGCTTGTTTTGGTTAGTAAAAAAGTTGAACCTGAGTCACTTTAAAAGTCTATATCTCAAATAATATTTTCTCCTCATCTGAAGAATCAGAATTTACATATAAACCGCAATTATTTGCAAATCTAATAATATCATCCGTGATTTCAAAATTATGGCAACAGTTGTTTATTCTTTTAAGAGCATATCGTATAGTTAAAAGAGAATTAAATATGCCAGTTTGAATACGGTTTCTTTGCTTGTTTTTTACAAATTTCATTGTACTGAATATTCTTTCTACCTCAGCGTTGCTTAATGGCAAAATTAGAAAACTTAAAACCAAATCTGAAAGTTCTTGAAACGGATTTTCATTCAGAGCATTTTTATACTCTCTATTTTCTGCCCAGAATTCAGTTGTGGAATTTAAGTTACTCCAGTTGTAATTGACAATTTTTTTGCCATTGTACTTCAGTCATCGTTATTTGTTCAGTAGAGTATCTGGTTTTTTCTTTTTCAATGACAGAAAATATTTTTGGTTTAATCACTTTAAGGGTATTTTCAACGGAAAAAAATTCAATTTTATGAAGGGTATCTATATTTGAAGGCAAATGCAGTCGCACCTGTTGATGAATAGAAATTCACCAATTAGATGAATAAGAAAAACTTGACAATTACTACGTATAATTGTTTCCGTTTCCTTTTGTATGGTTCCTTCATTCATTTATGATTTTATGTATTCTTCAAACCCTCGAAAATTTTCGAGGGGAGAAGTCAATGGCTCAAAAACGTCATTAGGAAAAACAATTTGGTAACACAAATTAACTAATAACACTTTTAAATCATGGAATAGTTTTGTTGGGTCAGCTGTGTTACTTCCAAAAGATTTATTTACTTTCGGAAATTCGCTTAACCGCCATTTCGATCGACAACCAGTGGGTATCACAGGCCCTTACCATTTTGAGCGGCTCAAGTCCGTCGTTTATTAACCCAAATATTTTGTAGTAATTGTTTTGGCGAGATAGAGATTTCGAAAACTAGTTGTAAGTCTCTGATATTAAATATTCCAATTCGCTTGGAATATTCTTTGACGCACTTGAAACAGCCAATTGCACAGAGTGGCAAACGCAAGGAACCAATGTTATATTAGGATTTTTTTTCTCTTTAAAGAAAGGGAGGGATCGCTGCCTTCCGGTATTGAAAGGAGCCATGGCCTGAATAAGCTTAGCCCTTTTTGCTTGGGAAAGTAAGCCGCATAGTTTTGGTTGTAATTTGCAGCAGCAATATTTACAGGTGATGCAGTCGTCTGTAACCGCTATCCACTTTTGAAATCGTTTATGGGTCAACCAGGTGCTTCGTATTTTCTGCATATATGGTCTGGTAGTTAGGATTTATTTAAAAATATCAATAAATAAAAAAATTCTGAGCAAACCTTTTCTTGCTTCCACTCGAGCCCTCAAATTCTATTAATTCATCAGACAAAGTGCCATAGCTTGAGCTGGAGGTACTTTCAGTATCATCTCTGGAATCGCCTATGTTATTGCTGATAGCATTAGTTTCTGCGCAAGGAATGTGTTCAGATTCTTGTACGACTTTAGGATCTTTATAAAGATATCTAGTAAATGGAAATCAAAATTGCAAAGTTGATTTTATTTTCTAATGAATGGTCTTACTTTCCATTTTATTTATTATCTTCTAGAATTTCACAAGCTGAAATGACGTTTCATTAGTGAAGTGCTGCCAAATATGTTCTTTTCAGAGCACAGGGTTGCAGTGTTCATAAGTGTTCTTAAGCAATAACTTTCATTACTATAACTTCCATTACTATAACTTGATTTTTTGTAAGATAATTTCACATAATCAAAATAGGTCACAAAAACAAGGCTAGAAAAAGCTAGATAAAAAAAAGGCTAACAAAAGGCTAACAAAAGGCTAGACGGTAATTTTTGAGGCTAGATGATAAAAAAGGCTAGATCTAGCCTCAAAAAGGCTAGACTGGCAACACTGACACACTTAGGCCAATGAGGCCTATTTTGATACCAAGGGTTCATTTTTCCTTTCTATATTTAAACCAATTTGAGCTGTTTACTAAGCCTAGGATTCGGTATACCGAAGATTCTGAGAGTTCATCAAGGTCATTTAAAAACCAGTTGCCTAAGTGAAGGAAGCCTTTTTGAGCCAGCGCTGGGCAAGTGCAGAGGAAATGCACTGTAGATTCTTCCTCCTCCTCATCTCTACAGCTTCTGCAGAAGTCTTTGTGGGGGATGTTCAATCTCTGAGCGTCTCGTTACAATATCTGAAACCCCTCCCCGCCCCGACTAACATTACTTATCGTAGTGCATTTCAAGCACCCCTCCACTCCCATCCCCCCATCCCTAAATTGGTAACGTAGTTTCTGGACCGCCTCTTATCCGGTCTCTTTCACGCCCAGAAGACATTATGACTTTTTATTTTTTTTATTAGGCCATAGAAATAAACTGAAAGATGTACCGTGACACTAATCATAGTGCTTAGTATAGGTAATAAGTTAGCGATTATAAATTTCATGCAACGTCTAAACGCACGGTGTCATCGCTATTGAAATGATTCCTCTATAACAAATGTTTACCCGGGCGTATGAGTAACATTAATTAAATTGTATGAGCATTTATCTTTCATTACTAAACACTAAAGCTTAAATTACTACAACAAAACTAAAACTTTCAATTCCAAAATTTTCACAAATTTGAACCTAAATAATAGAAAAATATTATCCCTTATAAACCTTAACAATTTTCCTTTAAAAGAATTGTTCGATGCCTGATATTGATTAATAGTCGCCATAAAGGAATATATTGTTTGAAAACTGATGTTATCCAGGTTTCGTTTTTTACTATGTAGCAATTAAATACGTTAACAAAAACATTGCTACTTTGAAAATATAAGTTTATCAAAACATTTCTGCTCTGTTTATACTTTCCTTTAATTATGAAAGATACAATTATTGTTTGGAAGCCATCATCAAATCTGAGAGTTATACAAACAAATTCTATAGAAACGTGTAATTTTATAAATTTGTTGGGTTGGTACTTATTTTCGAAATAAACATAAATATAAAAGAAGTCCTTCGGTGTGATCCTTTAATATGTATGAATTTTTTCCCCAACATATTTGAATAAAATAAAAAAAAATTAAAAGCCACAAATGAACAGCAGCAGCATTGGAGCCATCAAAGTTAGCTGGTAGCATATTATTACGACCGCATAAACACACATGCACATAAGCACATGTGTACACACATACACAGGAACCCCTCCACTCACAAAAATACACATCATACAGTAGCCATCCTGCACTAGAGAATGTGGAGACGGACGACACTGTGTAATAAGTTTGTTCGCTGGCATATGTTGAAACTAGGAAAAACACAAAAACAAAGCATAAACTATGGATAGGAAAGTCCTGCAGTAGTGGTTAGTTAAATCGTTGTATCGCGAGCGAAAACTAAAACTTAACGAATGAAAAAACAACCTCACCGACATGTTGGCACCAGAACTACTTATAACAACAACCACTAGCGCACTATGCGTCCTTTTAGTTTCGGTCGCGTTGGTTGCCATTTTTATATAGGATATTTACTAAAGTTGCCTACAGGCTACGCTAGAACGCAACCCACTGAAGCAACAACACAACACAACACAACTCTTCCCACGTGGTATGCCCCGACGACGCTTATTAGTCACCATTTTTTATGATGATGCTGGTGGTGTTGGTGTTGGTGTTGGTGATGGTTGAACGGAAGCGGCAAGCCGTTGCCTACGAGAGGGAATAAAGCAAACGTCAAAGAGCGCAAATGAAAGAAATCAAGACGTTGTGTAAGAGAAAAAGAGAGAGATGTAAAGTGAAATACACGATGTGCTTGCGTGCTTCGTTCGGTTTATGTTGAAATAGCACTCGTATTTCTCGAGTGGCAGTGGTTCTTTGAAAACGGCTGCCTGTGTTCGGTGCCTAGGCGAAAAATTGGCGACATCGTTATTGTAGCTAGTGCTGTTTGTAGAGAATGCGGGAGAGAGGGAGAGGCGGTAGGGTTGTGATGTTATGGTGTGCAGCCAGTTTTATGGGTCTAGGCATAGACGAAGACGACGACGACGACAACTGAATGACTCATGCGGAAGCATGACACACAAACAGCATTTCTCAATTGGGAGCAAAGAATTGGGAATTCCTTTTGTACAAAATTTCCAATTTGTTTTGGCACGTTTGTTTTTTTTTTATTTATTCATTAAAGTATTACCAGAAGATGCCATCAAGAGGGATTTTATTATTCTAAGCTTACCTGCGATTTCTTTTTTATGTTTCTTGTTCTGTTATAATGCCTTGTTTTGTGTAATTTTGATATGTAAAATTGTAATCGAGGTTATGAGGATATGAAACTTTAACTTAGAAACTTGGGAGTAATTGGATATAAGAAAGTTAGATTGAGTTATAGTTTGAAATGTCTGTAGAAGTGTATACTTACTTACCTTTTTCTATAGAAGTGAAGGTACTCGGTAGCTTAAATGGCTAAATTTTTTGCATGCAAGTGCTCAATCGCTATGAGAGCCGATTCTATAACCTTTTACGTCGCTCAATTCTAAAGTGTTCGTCATGAAATGATATGTATGTCAAAGAGACATTCTTTCTCAAATTGGACACCTAATCGAGGGTCTAGTTTTTGATTTTTCTGAGTATTAATTATTCGTATTAATTATACGAATTATATAAGAAATAAAGGACCATTTATTGCGCCCGTTCCGCAGGTTTGCACAAACTAAAAATATTCGTTGAATTATTTATCAACATATCAAAAGTTCATAGCTTGCCCAACTCGAGATGTGTTTTTTCACTCAATCAATATGCTTATGCGCTTTTATGAATAATATTGTTTCTCACTTTATTGTCTGCATACAATTAAAATAAAATTAAATTAAATAGTAAAAAAGTGGTGTGGTCAGGAACGAAGTTCCTTACGCTTTTTCTTCAACTCTATGTAATTTGAATTATTCAATAGGGGTATTCACACTGACTTGGGTATTTGGGTATGGGTAGATTGAGTACTTTTGGTTATTGCGAGCACCCTAAATTGCAATTGAGTACTTTGTAGAATAGTTTTGGGTAGTGCTGCATGTTTGTTTGATCTCCCCGGCTTATGTAGCTGATGAGAGATGAGTGACAGCTGGAAGAGGGTTGCCACCAAATTAATTTTTGTCATTTTATGTGCGAAAAATTTAGGCCATTAATTGGGCGTAAAAAAGTTATATAGGAGTAATTTTTTAGCGTGAACTTCGCAGCATTTTATCATTTACTAGTAATCCAGGGGTCACAGACCGGCTTACTGTCATATAAGAATTTTCATGCTAGTCTGAAAAAAATTTTAATTTTTTGTATATCTGAACAGGCATAACTGTAGTGTGACTACTCCCATTTTAGTTCAGTTTCCGAAAATAACTATATGCACTAATTTACCAAATTTTAGTCTAATACGACCAAAACTGTCTAAAATATAGATTTTTATTGATTAGTAGGCGGTAAAAGGGGGTTTGGCAAAATTTTCCTAAACTATCTCGTTTGCGAAACAAATCGACTTAAGCGCATTCAGCCCAGTAGTCAATTTTAATGATTTATGAAAAAGTGGGCGTTGCTATAGAGCAACCACGCCAATTTTTACTACTGTTCCCAAATGTAACCATACAAACTAAATTACCAAATTTAAGTTTTATACGACCAAAATCGTCTTAAATAAAGTATTTTTATTGATTTGTGGGCTGTAAAAGAGGGCGTGGACACCCATTTTTAATACCGTTTCAAACAATAACCATACAAACTAAATTACCAAATTTTAGTCTAACACGATCAAAACCCTCCAAAATATAGCATTTCTTTTGATTTGTGGGCAGTAAAAGAGGGTGTGGCTTTTTTTATTAACCGAGATATTAACTTTATTAACCGAGATATTAACAGATATTGTAAATTTGGTTGCCTTAAGTGTTACCGTTCCTGAGATCTTAAGAGACACCGCACGAACGATTTTATATAAATAGAAGGGTGGTAAGAGTAGGCGTGGCAAAATTTATATATCTAGTGTCCACCACAATATAAACCAAGTTTCATTATAAAAACGTGCATAACTCCGGAATTATAATTTCGATAGTAGTCGATAGTATTTTCGTCGTATGAATTTTCGATAGTAGTCATACGAACTAAATTACAAAATTTTAGTCCACTCTAACCGAATTCGGCTGAAATATAGCGTTTTTATTAACTTGTGGGCGGAAATAGGGGGTGTGTCAATATTTTTGTGTATTATTCGACATATTAGCCTTGACAACAGATATTGTAAATTTGATGCCCTTAGGTCAATTATTGCCTATTTTTGCAAAAGGTGGTAGCACATGAAAAAAGGACTCAATTTGGCAAGAAAACAATCTATCCAAGCAAGTCAGGGCATCAGCTAGAGTAGATTGGTAGATGGGTACTTAGGTAGAATGGCACTTTACAATAACAAAATGTGCGGCATTTGCCAATCTACCCAACTACCCAAGTCTGTGTGAATACCCCTAATGTAATTCGAAATAAAATCAGTTTATTTTATTATACCCCCACGTTTAAAAAACGTAATGGGGGTATATTAATTTTGTCACTCCGTTTGTAACGCCGATAAGGAGGCGTGGCCGGTATAGAAAAGTATATATATTCCTGATCAGCATCACCTCCTGGATCGATTTAGCCATGTCCGTCTGTCCGTCTGTGTCCACGATAGCAGCCGTAATTTTTGAGCTATCATAACGAAATTCAAAATATAAGCTTTCTATACAAGGAGGTCAAGTTCGAATCTGAGCAAAATTGGATGAAAACCACGCCTACTTCCCATACAAAGTGACTTAACCAAAACGAGAAAATCTCTTTAAATTCCACAAAAATCAATTTAATGACTTAAAATTTTGCACAGTGTCTTAAATATTGAATATTTATTTTGGGTATTAAATTTGTAAAAATCGGATGAAAACCACGCCTACCTCCGATACAAAAAGATTTAACCAAAACGGGAAAAAAATGAACAATCAAACCAATAAGTTTAATTTAATATTTCAGAAAAAAAGGATTAATTTATAAAATTATGTAAAAGTCTTACGAGAGATGAAAATAGGCAGTTACTGTTGCCAGCGATGTTTGTTTCATAACGCAACTAGTCGTTGAGCATTGAACATTCATCATTTTCCTCATATGGAGCTTAAACTGATTAAAAAGTTGGACTGAAAACTTGACTTACTTAAGTGTACTCGAATAAAACAAAAAAAAATGCATTTCTAGGGTTCACCCTAGTGTCAAAAACTTTCTAAAATTCTTATAATAAATTTGAAATCAGCGACCAGCGCATATACAAAGAGTAACAAACAAAAACACATTTTTAGGGTCCACCCTAGTGTCAAAATTTTTTTTAAATTCCAACGTAAGATTCGAAATCAGTGACTTTTTAATTCTCCTAGCACATACACATAGAGCATAAAACAGAAAATACATTTTTAGGGTTCACCCTAGTGTACAATTTTTTAAAAATTCTAACATAAGATTCAAAATCAGCGATCAGGGCATCTACAAAAAATATAAAAAACACATATTTAGGGTTCACCCTTGTGGCAAAAAACATTTTTGAAATTATAACATCAAATTTAAAATCAGCGCCCAGTGCATTAACAAAAAGTATAAACCAAAAAAAAACACACATTTTCAGGGTCCACCCTAGTGTCAAAAAAATTTTTAAATCAGCGACCTCTTGAAACTTCCATCACATACACAAAGAGCATAAAAAAACACATTTTTAGGTAAAAATTTAGTGTAAAATTTTTTTAAAAATTTAGTGTAAAATTTTTTTAAAAATTTAGTGTAAAATTTTTTTAAAAATTTAGTGTAAAATTTTTTTAAAAATTTAGTGTAAAATTTTTTTAAAAATTTTAACATAAGATTCAAAATCAGCGATCAGCGCATCTACAAAAAATATAAAACAAAAAACACATATTTATGGTTCACCCTAGTGGCAAAAACATTTTTGAAATTATAACATCATATTTAAAATCAGCGACCAGTGCATTAAAAAAATTTTTCAAAAAATTTTTAAATTCAAATGTAAGATTCGAAATCAGTGATCTTTTAATACTGCCATCACATACACAGAGCATAAGAAACACATTTTTAGGGTCCACCCTAGTGTACTAATTTTTTTTAAAATTCCAACACAAGATTCGAAATCAGCAATCAGCGCATCTACAAAAAATATAAATTACAAAAAAAACACATATGGGCATTTCCACCAAAACGTCTACCGCGACTGAAAAATAAAATGTTACTGAAAATTGTTTTAAAACTTCATAACAGAGAAAAAATTTTTAAATTTATATTGTGAGAGTACTGAGAGCTGATCTCAATTTGAATTTTGAAAAAATGGCAAAAAACATGATGAATTTCAATAAAAGTAGAAAAATGGTGACAAAATTTGAAATATTTTAACAAAAGTAGAAATTTTATGAGTATAATAAATACTCGTATAATACAAAGTTAAATTAAATTTTTTTTCCGTTTTCTATTTCTACGGACCTGAATTACACTTTATATGATTTTTAAGTTCAATTAAATAAATAAAACTATGAAAAATTTGAACTTCTTTGAAGGGAAAAATCTGTATCGTAACGTATTATGTTATGGCTTGTATAAAGATAATTAAAAAAATATTCAACGAAACAATTATAAATATATAGCAACATCATTCCAGAAAACATTAAAATATTTTTAATAAACTCGTGCACACTTCCCAGATTTTTTGATTATATTAATGCACAGAAAAACCACTTTCATTTTTTGTATCGTAACGCGTCCTCTTTTGATTGTTTATTTCTTTGGACAATACTTTCGATCGCTTCCACCTTTTACACTAAATATAGTACTACTAGAATGCTATACAAAAATTAAAACAGGACGAAAAAGTTTAAATATTTCTTTGCTTTTTTTAATTTTTAACAACAAAAAAGGCGTACGAACGTTAGGTGCGTGACTATGGAAATGCTTATATTTAGGCTTCACCCTAGTGGCAAAGACATTTTTGATATTCTAACATCAGATACAAAATCAGCGAGCCCTTAATACTACCAGCACATACATAAAAAGTCTAAAAAAAACTTTTCAGGGTAAACCCTAGTGTCAAACAAACTTTTTATTATATAATATTGTTTAATATCGTTTAATATTATTTAATATTGCCAGCACACACAAAGAGTATTGAAAAAAAAAACACATTTTTATGGTCCACCCTAGTGTAAAAAAAATTTTATATTTCAAATATCAGATTCGATATCAGCAACCAGGGCATCTACAAAGACTATAAACCAAAAAATAACATTTTCCGAATCCACCCTAGAGCAAAATTTTTTAAAAATTCTTACATAAGATTTGAAATCAGCGTTCAGCGCATCTACAAAAACTATGAAACAAAAAACACATATTTAGGGTTCACCCTAGTGGCAAAAAGGTTTTTGAAATTTTACATCAGATTTAAAATCAGCGACCCCTTAATACTACCAGCTCAAAAACAAAGAGTATAAAGAAAAAAAAAATTTTTTGGGTTCACCCTAGTGTCAAAAAGCTTTTTTATACAAGTTCCTTATACAAAGAGTATAAAACAAAAACACATTTTTAGGGTCCACCCTAGTGGCAAAAACATTTTTGAAATTCTAACATCAGATTCAAAATCAGCGACCCCTTAATACAACCAGCACAAACAGAAAAAGTAAAAAGCAAAAAACACATTTATGGGTCCACCCTAGTGTCAAAAAACTTTTTAACCCCCCGTCAAACACATATTCTGAAACCATCGAACAAACACATATGCCTGGCTAGACCCTTATACGTTTTTATGCATTTTTATGGCAAAAAGGGTACCGTAACTTTGAATTTCTAAGTATGCTCTAGTGATGGGAACCATCGAATAAAAATATTCGAATTATTCGATAGTTCAAAATCATTCATTCATTTGACAGTTTTTTTTATTCGATAGTTTTTTCATTTGCTCTTCGTTTGTTTACTTTCAACTGATTGAACGAATAGTGAGTACTGAAAATTTAACTGAAAAAGTATGTTTAACTGATTGATTTGTGTTTAAGTGAAAACTATAATGAAATCGCACCCGTCATAAGCTACTTAGAGGTTTTTAAATCGAATAAATGAATACTTTTATTAAAATCATTTGCTTTGTACTAGATTCAATTTTTATAATTCGAATGAATAAATAATTTATTCGATAGTAAAAATCGTACGATAGTTCTTGGTACTAGTTACTATTTCTTTAATTGGAATGAATGAGTGAATTATCCGATAGTTCAAATCATTCGAATGAATGAACGAAATATTCGAACGAATTGTTCGATAGTTGAAATCATTCGATAGTAAACTAGCATTCTCTCTTTCTTCTTCGGATTCTTCATCGCTGTTGAATATTTCATTTCCTTCAATTTTCAATTCATATTCAATGTATGAGGCGTCATCTTCGGGCACAAAATCTGTGTTTTCACTGCTTTGGTCTTCAAATAAATCTAGTTCTTCGTCTGCTTCTGTGTGAAGTGCGAAATCACGCTGTAATGCTGATGATAGTTGTTGTTGGAAATTATCAGTAATGCTGCCTGTACGCAAGCGCGTATTGTACACAAATTCTAAATCCTCTGCCATAACAATAGTAATAATTTCACTTTAGTTTCCGCACAAAAAATTTATATTTCGGACTGTCGATGTTGTATGTTCAGCATTCAATAATAAACTAACTGAACTCAAAACCAAAATCACAAACGAAAAAAAGAAATGAGAGAAAAATGAACACAAAAACTATCTGGAAGCAAACATCTGCATTGAATTCACAAAAAAACAACCCAAAATATAAAAAAAAATACCTGAAAACAACAATCTGCATTGTATTTGCAGAAAAAGAATCCAAAATGTGTATAACAATAATTGATTTCATACAAATTGTATAATGGTCTGGCCAGGCATATGTGTTTGTTCGAGGGGGACTTTTTTTGCAGTTTTCTTCGTGTTGGAATGGTATTATTGAATATTTAAAAATAGAAAGCCAACAATATTTTAGGCGGCTACCGCGAAATACAGGTATCTACCTAAACTAGAAGTATGTTTAACTAACGCTCAAAGATGAAATATGCCTGGCCAGAACCACGTGTTTGTCCAAGGGTTAAAATTCTTACATCAAATTCGAAATCAGCGACCAGCGCATATACAAAGAGTATAAAACAAAAACACATTTTCAAGGTCCACCCTAGTGTCAAAAATTTTTTAAATTCTAACGTAAGGTTTGAAATTAGTGACTTCTTAATACTGCCAGCACATACACAAAGAGTTTAAAAAAAAGAAACTAGGGTTTCACTAGGGTGAAAGAGTTTTCACCCTAGTAGCAAAAAACATTTTTGAAATTCTAACATCAGATTAAAAATCAGCGATCCCTTAATACTGCCAGCACATACTCAAAGAGTATAAAATAAAATATAACATTTTCAGGGTAAACCCTGGTGTCAAATAACTTTTTGAAATTCTAACATCAGATTACACTGTATTACACAAAACTTAGTTACAATAAAGATTTTCACGTATGAGAAGGAAAGAGAGAACTGCGCACTCGCTTACTCGTTTGTTAGTTTGCTCTCAATTCTCGCACGCACACAGCGCAATCGCTTGCTACCCAGTGGGCATTTTAGCTAGCGATACGCAAAAAAAATGCATGCTAGTAGTGCTCTTATTGGCGTCAATATACCTTCCATGATCGCTGCATTTATGAGTGCTTCTGTAAGGCCTACCTTTTGAAGGTTTGGAGTCTTTTCCTGTTATTTTATATAAAAAAATTTTTAAAAATTTTTAAAAAATTATAAATGATCAGATCAATTAAAAAAATCAAATCTTGAATAATGAATAAATTAGTCATTTCAGTTCTAGAAAAGACTTTGACCGAGCTTCTATTGATCAATTGTGTTGTGCTTGTTATTAAACGTTTGAACAAAAATGATCGAGAGCTGGACCTACGATTTTTATGCTGACTCCGAATGGAGTCAAGAAGCTTTACATGGCAATTTTTACTCTCTGAGGTTTGCCATTGTCTGAAGAGAGGTGACGACCGAACAGAAAAATTAATTCAATTGAAAAAAGCACTCTGTCTGAGCGGGGAACTGAACCCGGGCTACTGCGGTTCCTTAGCTTACGGGTCACGCACTCTACCCAGTAGGCTACGGCCGCCACTATTAAGTATTGCCCCTTAAGTATTTTTTTTTATTTGACGATGATTTAAGGGTCCCTTCGTGGATCCTGGAGCGGTTAAGTCAAACCTCAACCTTTGCAGAAACCTATACAGGGTGATTGAGAAGAAATTTTCATTGTGTTTTGGACTATCCGGTGTATAAGTTCTTGCCGGATTAAAAATGGTTAAAAATTATCATTGGCAAAGTGTACTTACGTTCAGTGGAAACAAGTAAAAATGGCCGCCTCAACAATGGGCAAAACATTTAGTTAGTTTATAAAAAAGTTCCACTCCTTATTTCCACTGGACTGCAAGACTGAAGTGAAGTAAACACTTTACTACGAAAACCGCAGCAATCGATACCATGTAACGGCTTTTCGAGTCGTGTGTAACCACAAAATTGTATCCACTCTTTCCACAGCTACATACCGCAATACATAGCAATACTGAAAAAGCGCTCACACCAGGCAGCAAGAGACGCTTAAAAGTGCGCTTGTAAGCCATTAAAACGAAGAATTACTCGTTGGCAATTAATCATTTATTTGCAAACAACTTGTAACATTGTAAGATAGATGGCGTTGGCTGTGAAGCGAGGTTACCACGAATAGCATTTTGCAATAAACAGCATTTCGAAGTTGGAGCAAAGAACATCTGGAGAAGCGCACACTTTTGCCGAGGTTGGGTATCGCAAATAGTTGCAGTAAACTAAGGATCAACAGAAGTTGATGATATCCTGGCAACCTTAAAGCAAAGGCTGATTGTTGTTATTGGCTTTGTTGTTCTTTGGCTATGTTTTGCAATGTAATTAAAATGAGGAGCTTAGGATATGTTGCTACCATCGCCATGAAAACTTAGCTCTACTGCCTCTGGTTAGAAATGCTCTTCTGCTGCTGTAGCTCCTTATGCTAGAGCACTTTTCTCCTTTTTCTTGGTTTAATTTTTGTTCTTAAACAATTTAGTATCTTCAAATTTATTAGTTTGTTTTCGCTTCACACAATTTGTTATAGAAGTGCAAAGTTAGCAGTCATCCAAGACAAGGCCAATAATCGATAATCTTGTTTTATTACATCCGTTAGCCTCCCCAATGCCCTTCCCATCCTCCCTTCTTCTTCATATTTGCTGACACATAAATGCAATGTGTGTGTGTTCTGTGTTTGTGTTTGCTCTTATGCCGGATACCATCTAACCAGAACTCTCTCTAATCCAATCCAAACACGTTGTAAAAGCAGTCAGCCAGACAAACTAATGCGTTTAACCTTTGATTGACGTCACACATTAGGTCACTCAATAAATTATGTACAATGATTTGGCTATGATAAATATTTGTTGGAGGTTATTTATTTTTTGAATTTTTGGGTATCATTAAAATGATTGATAATGGTTTTTTTTGTAGTTATGAATCACTTGATTCTTGTCAAGCTAATTTTGTTAAGCTCCTTGCAGGGAAAGATATTGAAACTATACAAAATAATTTACAGAATTAGCTTTAGTTTCTTAATTTGTAGAAAATTGGATACAAATGAAATAATATAAAAAAAACATTTGGGTTATTCACAAATGTGTATTTATGATAAATTTACTATTTGTAGAGAGTAAAATAAAAAATTTCAAATTGTTCAGTTTCTTCCAAGAAAATTTGTATAAGTATCTTTATATTTCTTTATTTTCAAACGTACAGATGTTACCCGGCATTACCTGGGCTTTTGTTTAAAGTAACAAAAAAGGCGTACGAACGTTAAGTGCGTGACTATGGAAATGCCTATATTTAGGGTTCACCCTAGTGGCAAAAAACATTTTTGAAATTCTAGCATCAGATACAAAATCAGCGATCCCTTAATACTACCAGCACATACATAAAAAGTCTAAAAAAACTTTTGAGGGTAATCCCTAGTGTCAAACAAACTTTTTATTATTTAATATTGTTTAATATCGTTTAATATCAATTTATGATCCACCCTAGTGTATAAAATTTTTTATATTTCAAATATCAGATTCGAAATTAGCAACCAGGGCATAAACAAAGAGTATAAACCAAAAAATAACTTTTTCAGAATCCACCCTAGTGCAAAATTTTTTTAAAAATTCTTACATAAGATTTGAAATCAGCGTTCAGCGCATCTACAAAAACTATGAAACAAAAAATACATATTTAGGGTTCACCCTAGTGGCAAAAAACATTTTTGAAATTTTTACATCAGATTCAAAATCAGCGACCCCTTAATACTACCAGCTCAAACACAAAGAGTATAAGGAAAAAAACACATTTATGGGTCCACCCTAAAGTCTAAAAACTTTTTAACCCCCCGTCAAACACATATTCTGAAACCTTCGCACAAGCACATATGCCTGGCTAGACCCTTATGCGTTTTTATGCATTTTTATGGCAAAAAGGGTACCGTAACTTTGAATTTCTAAGTATGCTCTAGTGATGGGAACTATCGAATAAAAATATTCGAATTATTCGATAGTTCAAAATCATTCATTCATTCGACAGTTTTTTTTTATTCGATAGTTTTTTCATTTGCTCTTCGTTTGCTTACCTTCAACTGATTGAACGAATCGTGAGTACTGAAAATTTAACTGAAAAAGTATGTTTAACTGATTGATTTGTGTTTAAGTGAAAATTATAATGTAATCGCACCAGTTATAAGCTACTTAGAGGTTTTTAAATCGAATAAATGAATACTTTTATTAAAATCATTTGCTTTGTACTAGATTCCATTTTTATAATTCGAATGAATGAATAATTTATTCGATAGTAAAAATCGTACGATAGTTCTTTGTACTAGTTACTATTTCTTTAATTCGAATGAATGAGTAAATTATTCGATAGTTCAAATCACTCCAATAATTGAACGAAATATTCGAACGAATTGGATACAAATAAAATAAAATAAAAAAATATGGGGTATTCACAAATGTGTATTTATGATAAATTTACTATTTGTAGAGAGTAAAATAAAAATTTTCAAATTGTTCAGTTTCTTCCAAGAAAATTTGTATAAGTATCTTTATATTTCTTTATTTTCAAACGTACATATGTTACCCGGCATTACCTGGGCTTTTGTTTAAAGTACACTTTAAATTACAATAGGGTTATTCACGATCTTGTTGCATTATTGCAAAAGCGTTCTTGCAAGGGCACATTTTTGTGAACACACCTTTAATTTTATGATGTTTCAAATGCTTTTTCTGTTGTTTCAGATTTCTTCCTACGTCCACTTTTGTTAGCATTTTCCCTTTTCATTTTCTTTTTTAAAACTTCCTCCAATTCTTTACCACTTCTTTCTTTTATTATAAACTAGCTGAAACCCGGCACTTTGCTGCCACAAAAAGCAATTATTATGAAAATATCGTTAAAAATTGAAGTTATCATGCTTAATTGAAAATAAATGCTTATTAATCTTACTCACATGCGTGTATTTACGAGGAAAAATAAATTTTGTTCGCGCACAATTATTTTTATTTTCTTGGCCACTTCAGTTTTCTTTTTATACTAACGTAAGTGCAAGCAAAAAGTTGACAAAGTTTACAAAATAAGTTTAAATAGCAACTTCGTACCGAGTTTTGTTGATGTGTTTTTTACAGTTAAAAAATTATACCAAAAATTTGGGCTGCTGAAAAAGTGCCACGCCCCTTGTCTAACGCACATAAAATATAACTAGTAAAACTGCACGAGTAAATTGAGGTCAAATACCGAATTACAAGGCTGTGCGACCTAAAATTCCAAAGCTATTCGATATCGAAAATTTGGGTTGCATAGCAAGTTCCACGCCCCCTTGTGCAACGCTCAAAAAAATGTTATCAGGGAAACGGCACGTGTATATTGTGTAATTCCGAAACTGTGCGATTTATAATTCCAAAGCTATTCGATATAGCAAATTTGGGTTGTATTGGAGGTGCTTCGCCCCCTTGACCAACGCCTATAAATTGCTAACAGGAGACCAACATGTGTTAGCTTTACGCACAACCTGTTAGCGTTGCACAACACCTTTGTGTTGATCAAACACAAATTGTATAGTGGTGCTCTTTTAATTTAAAATAATTATTTAAATGATGACTAGTAAATTTATATAGCCTATGTCCCAACTGGGTACAAAAGCTATCCAATAGAAAGAGTGTCTTTTAAAAAAATATTTTCGTACTTTTATTTTTTCTGTTTGAAATCAAAATCCATTTTTTGTAATTTCTTAGATATTATAGTTAAATTAAATTTTATTTAAATTTGTGTAACTTCTGTTGCATATTTTCCCTTCATATAATTCTGTTTTCGAAAACCTCTAAAAAAACTTTATACAGAATACAAACACACAAGCCCATTAATTTTTTTGGTGTTTGGTTTTTGAAAATTGGGAAAAAATACAACAAAATTTACACAAATTTAAAAAAAAAATAATTTAACTACAATATTTAAGAAATTACACAAAATGGATTTTTTTTTCAACAGAAAAAATAAAAGTCCGTAAATAATTTTTTTAAAAGACAGAAAAAATAAAAGTTCGAAATTGATTTTTTTTTGACTGAAAAATATATGTTGAAATATAACTGTTAAATTAGCTGAAAAAAATGAAAGCCCAAAATAATTGTTATTTTTTTCCCTGCAGTTAAAATCACTTTCTAAGAGTTAAATTTTTTCTTCTGCTGAAAAATAACAATTAAAGCGTGATTTTAGGACTTTTTGGAATATCATAACGATTTCGAAAAAGAATTTCAATGTGATCATTTTAAGAAAGACCTCATATGTCTGCTATATCTGCAAGACCATGATTTCTTTGAAAAAAATTTTTGATAACAATTATTTACGGTCCCTGGATTTTTCTAATAAGAAAGACGCAAAGTTTTAATAAAATTTCTTTTTAAATGATTTTGTTCTATTGTATAGGGTTTTTTTTTTGCTATGTGTGCAAAAAGTATGCCCAGGATACGATTTAAATTTAACTGCTACAATCATTATTTAAAAAATGCATATGTTCAGCTCATAATAATTTTCAGAGCAGTCACATTCATGCCAAATAAATTAAAAACTGTCTTGATATTATTTTGCATATGTGAAAAAAGCGGCCTTCAGAGATTTATTTTTTAATAAAAATAATTCCACCCGAAAAAAAAAACGTAAAAGCAAAAATTTACCACAAACCAAACCCATGCAATTCCCTGGAAGCGTCAAGTTAAGTGCTGCCATTTAAATAAATGGGTTGCTCCGAGACATAATTAAAAATGAAGCTGAGCAAATTTAAATTGAGTGAAATTTTAATTTTATTTATGAAAAAGTGGTTGCAGACAAGAAAAAAGAAGAAGAAGCCAGATAAAGCAACAACAATGTGTATAACGTTTAAATAAGAAGTGGCAACGCCGAGGCGCTAACTTGACGTTTGTCTGCAGTGTAATATGACACTTCGGCCGCTTTTTTTCAAATTTTGTCTTTTCGACTTGTGATTGCTGCTGGCTGCTCTCTCATCACCATATCGTGTTTATTATTGGGGTTCCTGCGAAGCCATCCTATATTTGCATGGACGTCGATGTTGAATGCGATTCCGTTTTTTTTTTCAAATTTGCTTTTGATTTTGTTTAAATTTGCGCCTAAGGACAAGAAACACACACACAAAAAAAAGCAAAATGGAAAGAGAATTCTATCTATGAGTCACACTTGACGCTAACAAGTGGACGCACCCTCATACTATAATGGCATTTTCAAAGCAACCCCCTAGCAACCACATTTGCATGAAATAAAAAACTTGACTGCAATAAAACGATTTGTATTCATTCACTCTTTGAGTTAGTGGAAGATGGGTGGGGGGAGGGGGGTCAGGTGGGGAAATGGAGTTTGGTTGCTGTTGAACCGGTTTGGTATATAGTGCTCGTTATTACGCAGTTTAAGGGTTAGGGTGGTGAGTAAAAAAGCACTGTTCAAAGGGTGCACGTCCATGATGAACTCATGTAGTTGTAGCTATAATTATAAGGTTTTCCTGTGAATGCTATAATTTTTCAGAATATTTAATGATTTTCACATGCATACCTTTAAATAGCAACTTTGTATATGGAGACATTTTTGACGTTTACACAACTGATTTCCATGACCTATCCTCAATTTGCTTGGTATTTTCAAGACTTTCTTGTTCCTTAACCAAATCGAAAATGTACACATGTTGGTATTCCTTTTATATTATGTAAAGACTTTAGGCGATAAACCAATGTAAAACTAAATAAAATTTGTCTTTTTGTTAATATTCTCTTTTGCTGCGTAATAGTTAAAAACGGATCTCTTTCTGACATTTTAATGTAGTGAGCGAACATATGAATATTTCTTAAGAGGCAAAGATACCGAACGAAAGCTTTGAATTGTGAGGACATGTTTAGAGCTTACCCCCCAAAAAAATGCCACTTTCAGCAGCTTTAATTTTAGAGGTTTTAAGAGATTTCCACCTCGAAATAAATAGTTTATAAAATTGTAATATCACCCTAATAAAATATTTTCATACAAATTAACTAAAAATATCTACTAATTTAATTTGTAATAAAATATAAAGCTTTACAGCGTCTTTTAAGAAATCTTTTTCTTTTTTCTTGCTCTTCTTAAAACTTCGAAAATAAGAACTTGTGAGGGCAATTTCAAAAATTTATTGGGCGAGGTTGTGGCATTAACTTCACAAAAACTTCGGTGTAATTCTAATACCTCGTAACCCAATTTTTAGATTTTAGGATTAAGAGAAATTCGCATACTAAAAAGTGCACAGAATCGATTAAAAAATACCTCGCACTACATAGAGCAATAGTTGTTGTGCTGTAGACATTTAAAAAAATTCTGTCGTATTAAAAATCTCGTTTAAAATACCGCTCATGGGTAACGTTTTTGGCTATTTTCAAAGTTTGAGTTTTCTGTGTTACAAAGTATTAGAAGCTGATCAACAATATCTTCTTTCAAAGCTCTATTTTATTGTATTCTGTATAAAGTTTTTTTAAAGGTTTTCGAAAACACAATTATATGAAGGGAAAATATGCAACCGAAGTTACACAAATTTAAATAAAATTTAATTTAACTATAATATCTAAGAAATTACAAAAAAATGGATTTTGATTTCAAACAGAAAAAATAAAAGTACAAAAAAATTTTTTTTAAAAGACAGAAAAAATAAAACTTTGAAACTGATTTTTATTTTGTGACTGAAAAATAAAAGTTGAAGAATAACAGTTAAATTAGTCGAAAAAAATAAAAGTCCAAAATAATTGTTATTTTTTCCCTGCAATAAAAATCACTTTCCAAGAGTTAAATTTAAATTTTTTTTTCTGTCGAAAAATAACAATTAAAATTTGACTTTTTTAGAAAAAGTTGCAAATAACTATTTCAAATTACCTTTTTCGATATTTCTTATAACAGTTACGGTCCCTGGAAAAATTGCATAATGTCAAGAAGAAATTTTATAATTTTAACAAAAAAAAAAATAATTGGTTTTTAAAGTTTTCTTATCGTTCTTAATAAAAAACTTATAAATTGTTAAAGTTTTCTTACATATATCGAGAGCCTATATTCATTTTCCTCTATCTGCAAAAGTACAAGTTTTCAGGAGAGCGAAAAAACCGTTTTATCTTCTTATTTAACAATTTGTAAAAAAACAATCTTCTGCAATGTTGTTCAAAAGGGTCCACAAACCACTGTGCATAAAATTTGTTTCAAATTTAGCGCTAGTTTAGCTGCTATGGTAGATAGTGGGCTATGTCAAAAAAAAATTACTATAAATGCATATAGAGGCATTTGTATAGCAGTAAAAAACACCATTTTCAGTAGAAGATCAATAGTTAAAACTTTGCTGTTTTTATTGTTGATGTTTTTTTTCCGACAATTTTTGAATTTAACAAAAAAAGGAAAGTTAAAAGTCAAATATACTGATATATTTACATGGGAATCTCAAGTAAAGTTATGCTTTTATATTATGTGTGTTTGATGTTATAAAAATGATGATATTTGGTCGGAATGACAGCTTTCAGCTCCCGTAGATATTTGCACTTGTTCGATGTGATTTGCAGCAGGGACCGAAAATAACAGTTATTTTCGAAATTTCTATTCAAAAAGTCAAATGGAAAGAGTAAGTCTATTCGATATTTGAACATAGAAATGTGATGCTTGTTAGCTAAGGAATAATAATCTTTAATGATTTTAATTTATCTGATTTTTTTTTAAAAGTCAATAAATAATCGTTATTTTTTGACCAATCTTATTTCGATCAAAAATATGGGTTTAAATTTGACTTTTATTTTTGTGATCAAAAATAAAAGTTAAAATTTGACTTAAATTTTTTGATCAAATATAAAAGTTAAAATCTGACTTTTATTATTTCGAACAAAAATAACAGTTAAAATTTGATTTTTTTTTCGATCAAAAGTAATAGTCATATTTTACTTTCTTATCATCTGCTTGCAGTCTCTGTTCCAGTCGTTTGCGAAATAAATGAAAACAGAATGTGCAATGATAAGCATCTAAGCGATGCAACGCAACGATATGAAGATCGTTAGCAATGTTTTTATCTCTGTGCAAAAATGTTACGAATATAGGTGTAAAAGAATAAAAAATGTGCTCTATTAATTGCTTTTAAAATTAAAGCCATTACAATAGTTAATAAGAAATTGATCTCTCGCATTCTTATTCTCTATTTTTGATCGGAACAATAAAAGTCAAATTTTAACTTTTATTTTTGTTCAAAAAAATAAAAGAAAAATTTTATCTTTTATTTTTGATCAAAAAATAAGTCATACTTTAATTTTTATTTTTGATAAAAAATAAAAGTCAAATTTTAGCTATTATTCTTGATTGAAAAATAAAAGTAAAATTTTAACTGTTATTTTTGATTAAAAAAATAAAAGTCAAAATTTAACTATTATTTTTGATCGGAAAAATAAAAGTAAAATTTCAACAGTTATTATTGATTGAAAAAATAAAAGTCATATTAACTTTTTTTTTATCAAAAAATGAAAATCAAATCTTAACTTATATTTTTGATCGAAAAAATAAAAGTCATTATTTAACTTTTATTTTTGATAAAAAGGGAAAATTTTAACATATATTTTTGATCGATAAAATAAGTCATTTTAACTTTTTTTGATCAAAAAAATTATAATCAAATTGTAACTATATTTTTGATTGAAAAAATAAAAGTCAAATTTTAACTATTATTTTTGATCGAAAAATAAAAGTCAAATTTTAACTGTTATTTTTGATCGAAAAAATAAAAGTAATTTTAACATTTTTTTGATCAAAAAAATTAAAATAAAATTTTAACTTATATTTTTGATTGAAAAAATAAAAGTCATATTTAAACTTTTATTTTTGATAAAAAAGGCAAATTTTAACATATATTTTTGATCGATAAAATAAGTCATTTTAAATTTTTTTGATCAAAAAAATTATTATCAAATTGTAACTATATTTTTGATTGAAAAAATAAAAGTAAAATTTTAACTATTATTTTTGATCGAAAAACAAAAGTCAAATTTTAACTGTTATTTTTGATCGAAAAAATAAAAGTAATTTTAACATTTTTTTGATCAAAAAAATTAAAATAAAATTTTAACTTATATTTTTGATCGAAATGAAATTAGTCAAAAAATTACGATTATGTGTTGACTTTTTTGAATAAAATCATAACCGTTACGGTCCTTGATTGAAAGTTTAGTTGTATGCAACCGGGCAGATGTCGTATGTCCAGTGTATTTTTGAATTTTAACAAAGAGGTCGGCATCATTTTGGTCGAAATCAACTTTGAATATAACGGTGCCGATGGGCTCATATAAAAATGATTTTAGATGCGAAACTGTTGGATCACCATTTTTGGTGATCGACCTAGTCAATCAATTAACAACCACAAATTTTGCTGCCCATTTTCATAAACTTCACATTCTAGGTAACAACTGTATTCAAAAGAAACTTTTTTAAACTACCAAAATCGAAAATCTTTCCAAAGTCCTTTGTTGTTAAAGTAAAGTCCTTAACAGACCATCTTGAACAAGAGCTGCACCAAACTCTAAAACATTTGTTCTAGTGTGACTGGAAAATATTTGTATCAACATTGGAAAATGTTTCAAAATAATAAAATCTTCAATAAATTTTTCAAAACTACTTGTTTTTATTGCAGATAGAAATTTTTGTCGTAAGTAAAAACAAGTTAGTAGATAGGTTCTCAGTATTAATAATTTTTTCGCTTAACTGGAAAAATTTATGCAAATAAAGCTATGTCATAAAAAAGGTAGCCAGATGTGCAATTTTTAATTGATTTCATTTTTACAACAACAACAATTTTTGAGTCATTTTTTGAGTAAAAAGTCAATATTTTAGACCTTTTTTGACATATTCATAAAACATATATGCACTGACTTAACGGTACAGTTCAACCTATTTTTGTGAAGTGATTTTATTGAACTTTTGAACAAAAAAAATTTCAATGAAATATATTAATGGACAAGGGAGATATTTGTATCGAAAGACCAAACTTTAATTTTCATGTCGTTTTTATCTCATTCTTGGGCAACAAAGTTTTATGAAAAAGTCGTTGTACTGAAAACTTCTCCAATTTTAAAGATATGTCAGTGTTTTTGATGTCAAATAAGAGAAATTTTTTAAAATTAAATACACAAAAAACTCCGATACTAAAAAGTATTATAATAACAAAATTACTGTTAGTTGAAAAATTTCAAAGGGGGCGTGGCAAAAACCAAGTATGTAGCATTTTAAGTTGGGATAAACTTAATATGTGTACCTAGTTTGATCGAAATACGTTGAGCCGTTTAGATTTGTATAAAGGCCAAACAAACAAACAAACAGAAAATGAGTTTTATCACTATAGATAAGTTTTCTTATTGTTCTAAATGAAAAAGCAGACGAGCTTTCTAGAAACAGTACATTATTGACTTCAATGGCTCTGAACTCATCGAGCATCTCAATGGCAACTGTCAAAGTGCTGCTCAAAGAGTGCACCACATCTAAGCCAAACATGAGCTGAACTCTCAACATGCAGAACAACAAGGGTTATCTGGCCGACTCTAGACCTAAAGCGATCGAGAGCCCTTCTCTCGTTGGGAAGACTGAGGTAGCTACGCTAGTGACCGTTACCACAGGGTCCTGCTTAATATGCAGATATGCCTCCAGACTCATCGCAAGTTACTTCTGCAGAAGCTGCAGGGACGAGGAGGGAGAGAAAACCATCTCCCACCGTCTATTTTCCTGCTCCGCGCTCGCTAGAAGAAGGCATAAATATCTGGTGTCGTTCGTCTTTTCCGAGCCTGACGACCTGTCAAGGACAAGCGTCAAACGTCTTATAAGCTTTACCAAAACTTCAATGTTCACTCAGACTGAAGGCCTAGTGTGCAGCTGTATCACAATGGACCTTATTGGCCTAAGTGAGCCGTGGTACGTACGGTATGGCTTAAGCACATAAAGCGGCTGCCGTCTCAACCTAACCTAACCTATTGTTCTTAATATTTAATATGCTCTTTTAATATTAATAATAAAAGCTAAAAGAATACAACTATTAGGTGATCTTAGGGCGCGTTTATAGTGGCGACTTGTTGCTTTGCCAAGCCGAGCTGAAAGTTCGTCAAGCTAAAAGCAGCTGGTTGTGCGTATAGTGTGCACTTACCGCCGCTGTCTTGTTGCAGATAGTTTTTGACTACTTTGGGTTTGTTTGTATATAACGTTTTTTTCTTTTTTATTTTTACAATCGAAGCATCAAAAAAGCATGTGTTTTCGTGTGTTCTTTTTGCTTTCCTCAAACCAACGAACAACAAGTCAAGAGACGAAAATGCGAAAAACTATGCTAAAACTCACATTAAGGGCGAGTTTATAGAGGCGACTTGTTGCTTTGCCGAGCCGAACTGAGAGGGAAAGCTGAAAAACGCTGCACCTACAATCATATAAAATAAACTCAAAGTGCGTATAGTGCCAACCGAACAAGCAGCTTAAAGCGACTTGTGCGCTGGCATTCAGAGTGCCGATTGTTGCTTTCTCGCTCGCTCGCACGGTGTGCATGTGTTAAGTTTTATTTTATTTATTTATTGCTTACATGATGCTTACTTATTATTTTCAAGAGCAACAAGAAAAACTCCAATAAAATACATACATATTTTTTTTAATTTTTGCTGTAGCGCCTTTTCTTCGTTTTTTCGTGGTATCAAATGGAAGTAGGTGAAAAAATCAAAATTAGCGATCAGTAGCTTTTGTTGTATTCTGAATTTGTTGTGCAAAAATCAATCATTTGACATCAACCTGTTTTATGTGTATGCAGTATATCAAAATAATTAGATGCTGGTCAATGAAGCCATTAACGAGTCTGTGCAAGGCATATAAACAAATATTTACTAACACATATAAATGATTGATGTCCAATAATTGACAGTGTAAATTTGCATTCGGGCAAATGTTTAAGAAGCTTTTTAGTAAGTCGCTTATTCAGCCGATTGACTTTTTTTGAAAACTATTTTTTATGTTGTTATTTTTCCTGTTCTGTTAAAAAAACAATTCGAAATAAAAACAAAGCAACAAGGCTACTAAAACAGCACAAAAGAACTGCAAAAAATTCGAAACAATTTGTAACAGCAAGTGACTTAAAGCGACTTACAGTGGCTTAAAGTGCGTTTCAGCATAGTTTTTCGCATTTTCGTCTCTTGATTTGTTTTCCGCTGGTTTGAGAAAAGCAAGAAGCACACACGAAATCACGTGACTTGCTTAATGCTTCGATTGTAAAAAAAAGTTACATATACAAACAAACTCAAAATAGTCAAAAACCAGCTCCAACAAGCCAGCGACTTAAAGTGACTTAAAGCAACTTACAGTGGCTTTAAGTGCGTTTCAGCAAAGCTTTTTCGCATTTTCGTCTCTTCACTTGTCCGCTGTTTTTAAAAAAGTGAAAAGCACACACGAAATCAGGAGACTTTTTTTAATTCTTAGATATCTGTAAAATATCTGTGTCAATAAGCAATAATCGCTTAAGTCGACTTAAGACAGAACTGAGTTATTGATGTAGCTGTGTTCCACTCATAAAGAACTATACAAATACAAAATCTGGAGCTTTTAGCATGACCCTAGCCAAATTTATGACACGAAAACAAAAGGACCTTTCATATGACTTATAATGCGATTGAAAACTTTGAAGCGAGATTTCTCAAAACTTTGAAAGCAGACTTAATCTGTTATTGCTTATCGACACAGATATATAAAAACAATACAAAGAACTCAAAAACCATTTGCAATAAGTCAGCGGCGCTAAACGCGCAATATACGCACTACCAGCTGCTTTTTGCTTGACGCGCTTTCAGCACGGCTTGGCAAAGCAATAAGACACTGTAAGGCCGCGTTCATAGTGGACGCTTTAGCTGAAGCTGAAGCATAAAGCTGCTTTGTCTAGCTTTTTCTGATCATAGTGAACGCTTATTAAACGCTGCACAAAGTAGCTTATTGAGCTTATTGGTGTTCATAGTGCGCGCTTTATGCTTGCATATGACTGATGCTTTGCTTTCATTTGTTTCTTTGGAAATATGGCCTCAATTGCGTTTTGTTGAGTCATAGAAAGATTTTTTGTTTAAAGAGTGTGGAGAAGAGTAAAGAGAAGGGGAAAAGAGAACTGTGTTGATTTTTAATCAACTCAATTATTCAATAATAAAAAAACAGACATTACGTTGTTGGTAGATTTAGAAATTCTGTTTTGCATTCCACGAAGTAGTTCGAAGTTTTATATTTCTAATTTGTATCAAAGGAATAGGAAACAAATATCAAACAGGATAGGAAAATAGAGGAAATAAGGGAAGGAAGCAAAGAACTTGCATGATATTTTGTTTGTAGCTTTGTTGGTAGATTTTAAGCTCGTTAAGAATATTGTGATCACATGAAGGCAGTGTTTTTTGTTTTCAACGCTGAATACGTTTTGTCGTTACGCTAAATGGATAGCGAAGATAAAAAAGGAAGCGAGAAACTTAAATTTTCTTCTTTTTTAATGAACTTTCTGAAAATAACATAAATTATCGTTTTTTTTCTTATCTTAAAAGTTTTCCACTTAAATGGATTAAAAAATTTGTATAAAAAAAATTCGTTTTTCGATAAAAGCTTTGTAATTATATGTGTATTAAAACAGTTTCAGTTATTAACTTTTCAGTTATTAACCGATTGTGGTAATTTTTTTGACGTTTATCTCATAAAGGACGGCGCGAATAAACTTCAGTATCCATTTTGAAACAAAACTAGTCATAAGTAGATTCGATTATAACCAACGAAAGATCAAACCAATAATAAACAAAAGTTCAAAGGAACTTGAAACACACAAAGCATAACAACGGTAGAAAGTTCAGCACAAAAAGGACACAAGAACAACGAAAACTATGTAACAAACGAGATAGAATACACAAGTCACTTGTGAGAAAAGCATAAAACAGAAAAGCATCACAAAACGAAACAACAAAAACGCTACAATAACGCAACAACAACGCAACAACGGTTAAAACTTCAGCAGAAAAAAATATCAAACATATAAAACAAAATCAACGAAAATATTGTTCACAGGCAAAGTTGATAAACAAGTGCCGAAATGTAATTAAAAATGAAGTACGACGCAACAAATAATACTAAACAAAAAAATTGAAACTATGTGATCAAACAAGAATAAAGCGCCAAAAAGCATTTTAAAAATGCTCTACAACAAAGCATAACAAGCAAAATTATTTTGCTGTGAGAATAAGCGAGATGGATATATAAGCGCTGAAAAACATTTGAAAATAAGCTTTATGCTAGCTTTATGCTGTCACTCACTATGAACACTTTGAGCTTTTTCCATATGATTATACACAAAGCGTTTTTCAGCTAAACCTCTCGGCTAAGCTTAAAGCGCTTACTATAAACGCAGCCTAAGTAAGACACTGTAAGTAGCTTTAAGTCGCTGACTTGTTGCAGCTGGTTTTTGACTATTTATAGTTTATTTATATTAAGTTTTTTTGCTTTGTTTATTTTTGCAATTAGGGCATCAAACAAGTCACGTGATTTCGTATGTGCTTCTTGCTTTCCTCAAACCAGCGGGCAAGTCAAGAGAGGAACAGTCAAAAAACTATGCTGAAACGCACTTTAAGCCACTGTAAGTTGCTTTAAGTCATATTAAGTCACTTGCTGGTTCAGCTTGTTTCGACTTTTTTGCAATTGTTTTTTGCTATTTTTTGTTGCGTTGTTGGTGCGTTTTTTTGTACTAATTCTGTAGTAAACTTTATTTGATCTTTTGTAACTTTTAATTGATTTTTCCTGAATTTCAAATGGAATTTATGAAGTTTTACTGATCGTCTTTGAATCTCTGATTTCAAAATACAGAATAGAACTTTAGAATTTCAGCTGAATAGTTCGCTTCCTTTTCATTTTTTGAACTTACTTGCCGCGTCTTAAGACATTTTACTATAAAAAGTATGTATGTAATGGAGAAGTTTCTACGAAGAATTGTTATTCATAGCAACTTTTCGGTCTTAACATATTTCTACGCAATTTATTTTTGATACTTTTTAGCAATTAAAAAAAAAAATATGAGCTGGTATATAATTTATCCTTTGCATTTTCAATTTGCAATGTAATTATTCCGAACGCGTTTGATTAAAATAAATCAATGTCGATAAATGCATGAAATGGCAAAAAAAAAAACAAAGCCCCGGACAATGACGTTACTAGGGTTGGAGTTAAAGCTAAAAGCTAACGACAACAACTACTTCAAACATGAACTGTCATTGACACAAACCAAACGAGACGAGGACGCACCAGCTCGGGTTTTACATAAATTGCTGTAACATGAGGAGGATGGAGGGTGGTGTGCATCTAGAAAAAGCTCACTACACGAACTACGCATAGAGGTTATTTTTTACGAAGCGATTGACTTAATTATTTGAAGAATTTGGTGTAGAAACCAAAAAACAACAGTGACATTGCTTTGTGTTTGATGACCCTGAGGTAAAATTTGCAGTGAAATATATTTTGTATGAATAAATTACTGCAGTATTTAAATTTTTCATATAAATCTTCAAAATTCAAGCCAGAGAAAAGGTTAAATTGTGTTGTTGCATACCTTTACTTCAAAACTTCAACCAATACAATCTCACGAATTTCAAGCTAATGTCTGCACTCGAGGCTATGATGTTGAGAAAAACAAAATTAAGTATTCTCCTCAGCAGATTTCATGGAAAACAAGAAAAACTAGCAATTGCAACAAGAATCGATAATAAAAAGCAGCAACAAACAATGCAGCACTTTAAGTCCTGTGTGAGTGTGTGAAGCTGTAAGCAAATGTGAGCAGTTCAGTATCTTCGTATTTCAACCCCAACGCCTACGTAACGGTGGAAACGGAAACTCATGCTGCTGCCGCCATCATCATCATCATCATCATCATCATTACCATCCGTTGTGCCAACTTGTGACTCATGATTCTTCTATTCGTATTGAAACAGTTTGATGTCCTTGAAAAAAAACCTCTCAACTATAGCTAGATCTTGAATCAATGCTTAGCTGATGATAGATAAAATTACTGCAATGATGAAAACCATTGTCTTTCATTAATTGTCTCTGACAAGTTAAAATCCTACACTCTTTTATCACTCGACCATAAATGGTTTCGCAAAAGTTTGTTTTGCTTGTTTGTGACAATGAAAATGTTGTGAAGGTCGTTTTCGTTCTGTCACAAGGAGAGTTTGGTGGCATGAAGTGACTAAAGTTTCATTCATTATAATTTATTAATTAATATTTAGCGCATAGATAAGTTTAGTATTGCAGTGTGAAAACTTTAACAGTTTGTTTAAATGACGACCCTCTTAATTATAGTCATTTTTGTTTGCAAGTTGTCCTTTTCAATAACAGTAGCTGTGAAATTATCTCTCAGTTTGACATTGCAAGGAGTGTAGATAACATTTGTGTTAGTGTTGTGTTATTAAAAGCACTATTTTACTGTTGAAAAGGACAAAATTAACAACAGCACATCTAAATCTAAAAAACTTAACCCTCTACCTCACCTTTGTTCCATTTTTTATGGGATTTATGAAAATTTAACTATTTTGATAACGTTATCTATGTATGTAGGTATATTAGAGTGGGTCGCCCTCTATAAAAAATTTTGAAAACCACCTCCTATATCAAAGCTGGCCTCGAGAGAATACCAAAAAAAAAATTTTTTTGGAACACCGAAAAAACATCCCAAATGGTCTTTTATCATAACTTTAGTATAACATGTCCGATCTTAAAAAATCGTAAGTCATTAAAAAGCACTTAACACATACTACATTTTTTTCTTCAGAGCAATTTTACTTCCGAAATCATATTCGACTTATAAGCTCCGTTGCCCTTAACGGTCGATAAAGCGGCAGAAGTTGCCTTAAAAATTTGAAATTAGAAAATTACATTCGAAAATCCGAAATTTCTCAAAAAAGATCAGTTGAAATTCCATTTGAATTTCAATGAATTCATTCATTTCAACTACAACTACAATAAGTTAGACCTTTTCTACACTACGCGGATGAAATTTAAAATAGAGATAAATCTGGTACAGTTTAATGAGAGAGTGAAAAAATATGAGAGTGACGTGCCTTTTTATACTCACGTGAGAGTAATGACCATCTTGTAAAAATTTGTTGGTGATGATATTGTAATGCAGAACTGTAAGCAGAAACGAAATCTTGTTTGTGCTCACATTATATTATTTTCATTGTTCAAACAACAGTTTGACTTTATTCGCCTGTGTAGTAGCATATCGTTTTCAAACAGAAAGTTTTTTGTGGCGTCATTTGCATTTGTTTGCTTCTTTTCGGTAAGTTCTCTTTCGTTTTCGTTGTGTATTTGGCGTAGAGAGGTTTTTCGTTTAATTGATTGTGATCTCTCCAATTTTGTGCGTCATATTTTTGTTCTCTCCTATCTTGTGCATACCTACTCCCATCGTCACTTACTGTGTAAGGTAATTGTCATCAGTGTTTTAGCGGACATGTCCGAACAAATGTAATTGAGAATTGTAAACAAACTTCGGAGGCCCCGCAGCTACATTGTATTTAAGAAATAATTATTTACGTCATGTGTCCATTTACCACCGGGGTATGCAAATTAAAGACGGAAATTAAAATTATAAATAATATAAAAAGGCCTAATTTTAAATATTTTTCTCGGAGGTACAGCGGCCTTACAGAGGCCGTTTTGAAATTATCTCGGCTGTGCAACGAGCGTACAGCGGCTGTTCATTGGCCGAAGAGTGATTATTCTACAATGAAAATGAGCAGCTTTTCAATGAAAATTGGAACTGTATGCAATTCATGCAAAAATTTGCACAACTCACTAGTGGCGATACTATCAACAGCAGTATCACCGAGTGAGGTTTACTTTTGATGTCCATACGTTTGCTATTGAATAAGAGCTTTGAAAATTTTGGTAGCTTACAAAGCCTTAATTAAGGCCTGTAACTCTTTGAAGTAACATGGAACGAAATTTGAACCTCTGAAAAATAAACCTTTGTGGTATGTTGGGACAAAATAAACCGCCTTTCTTTTAAATAGAATAAGTTATATCTGTGGTCACAAGGATGACTAAACTAATGACTAAACTCAAAATATCGTAAAAAAGCGATATGGAATTTACTTTATTGCCAATTTTTGGAAGTATGCAGATATCAATTTTTTGCCCAGAATTGATCATCTCTTATGTCTGCATATATTTTGATTGTAACGGTTCATATATTTCAAAAAAATGGGTCGTAGTTCATAAAATTAAAATATCGTTTTTTACGATACTTTGAGTTTAGTCGTTATTCCTTGTGACCACAGAAAATATGAATTTGTTAATACTTATAACATTAAATAATAAAAATAAATAATAATTAAAAAAAATATTTTTCACTTTTTTTTCACCTCAAAAGTATTTTTTATAATGAAATTTCCGTACCTCAAAGAGTTTACAGCCATTGTTCGAACCAACTTTCGGCCGCTAGGGCTTTTTAATTATTTTGAGGTCAATTTTGACCCTTGTACGGCCGTTCGGACCATGTTCGACCGCTGTTCGCCCTTTAAATATTTTTACTAGAGATCTCATACATACGAAAATGTAAAATTAAATAAATGTAAAGTGATTTACTACCATAAAGCAAATTGTCTCTATTCCAAAAGTAATTTTCTAGTTTAAGGAATGATTTTCTAGATTTCAGAAATGATTTTCTAGTTTTAAGAAAATTATTTCTTTTTCAAACAAGTTACTCTCATTCTTACTAAGCAGTTGTTTACTATTGATATGCATTTAGCATTTTCTCAATAACACATCAATTCCAACTTTTATTCAGAAAAGATTAATTGAAATTCAAAAAAGATCAATTGAAATTCAGAAGAACTCAATTTAACTTCAGAAAAAATTAATTCAAATTAAAAAAAAATCAATTGAAACTCAAAAATCTTTTTTAAATTCAAAGAAGGTTGATCGGAATTAAAAAAATTTTATTATTTAAAATTATTAAAATTATTATTATTAATTATTGAAATTATTAATTATTTTAAAAGTATTTAAAATTTTTAAAAGATTAATTGAAATTCCTAATAGATCATTTAATATTTAGAAAAGATTAATTGAATTTCAAAAAAGATCATTTTGGATTTAGAAAAGATCAACTAATGCAAAAAATATCAATTAAAATTTAGAAAAAGATGCTTTGAAATGCATAATGATATATTAATAATGGTATATAAATGAAAGCCAGAATAGATAAATTAAAATTCAAAAAAGTTAAAATGAAATTAAAAATATCCATAGAAATTTAAAAAAGTTCGATCGAAATTCAGAAAAGTTCAATTGAAAATCTGCATAATTCATATCAAATTCAGAAAATATCAACTGAATTTAAAAAAAAATCCATTTTTAGAAATTCAAAAAAGTTCGATCGAAATTCAGAAAAGTTCAATTAAAAATCTAAATAGATCATATCTAATTCAGAAAAAATCAATTGAATTTAAAAAAATATTAATTAAAGTTCACAAAAAATTCTTGGAAAAATTGTATACGTTTGTTGTCCAAATCCTTGTCCTAGTCATAATCATCCCTATTCCAATACTTATCCTTACTCTTTTCCAAATATTTGTTGAACTTCTTGTCTTAAATCCTGTTTCATTCCTTGTCCTTATCATTTGCCAAATGCTTGCATAAATCCTTACCCCAGTCCTTGTCCAAATTTGACCTAATCCTTGTCTAAATTATTTTCCTAATCCTCGTTCTAGTCCCTGCTCTCATCTTTGTTCTAATACATATTCCAATTCTAGTCCTAATCCTTGCCCCAATAATTGTAAATAAACAGTTACGTTAAAACCAAGCAGAATAAGTTTTATTTATTTGAAATTTTAAATCAGAATTCTTAGAAAATTTAAAAATTATTTCAGAATTTTCGTGCATTTATAATTTATAATTTTAAATGTAAAAAATAAAGAAGAAATACGGAACATATTTTCGAAAATAAAACCTTCTAAAATTACAAAACATATACTCGCGTAAGAATGAAAATGTTTAACAAAGGCTAAACAGTGGCTGAACAAGGATCGAACAGCGGCCGTACAAGAATTTGCAAGACTTTTTGGTCGAACGGCAAATTTGATCAACATTTGATGTAATTGGTTTTTTTAGTGCATTTGTTTTTGACATCGAGTGCTGGTTTTGTGGTGTTTTAAGTGCACGTGTTTTTCTTTTGGCATAAGCTCGAAGGAAAAATTGATAATAGAATCTTGTTTCAAAATGGCCATTGTTCGAACCCTGTTTAGTCGATGTTCATACGAGTAGCCTTTTTGATTTTTTTCTAGACCATTTCCGAACCTTGTTGAGCCGTGCGGACCTTGTTTAACCGTTATTCGGCCCTTGTTTGACTTTTATATATTTGACAAAATAATTAATGCAGAACAAAGGCTGCAAATACAGATTTTTATTGTATCTATATTTGATATAATATTATTAATTATTATATCAAACAAATCGTTACAGTCCTTACATACCATTAAAGCTAGTTGCGAAAACGGAAACGTAAAAATACTATTGTAAGGATCTAACACATACTTATATGTTTTTATTTAACACTTTATGTACTAAACTTTACCTTTAACCTACCCAAGGCGCCCCAGCCTCTCCCACCGCCCAAACAAATCCCCAACTAATACTAATTTATTTTAATCTCATCTCTTCGTTTAACCTTTTGGAAAATGTCATAGTCAGCATTTTGAAAGTAGTGCATCAGATATTAAAGCTGTAAGGTCCTTTTATATTATTTTATTCAGTTAAAACCAACTAAATCGTGCGTACAAGTGTTTACAAAACTACGTGACATTTTGAAACGCAAAACTTGTTTAACTTTGACTTATGTCAAAATTAGTTCAAACGATGAATGCAAACTTTGATGAACAACATCTGAATTACAACGTTTTGAAGTTCTTAAAAATTTATTGGTATAAACACAAAATGAAAATTTTTCTTTTCATTTCAACTACCATCCGAGTTGAATTGAAATATTGACATAAGTATAAGATTACCACCCACGAACTATTTTCAATTTGCGCATAAAGACTTTAGCTTACTAAAAGGAGAAAAGAAAGAAAAAAAAAATCAATAAATATAAATGTATGTGTAAAAAGGACTTTTTTAATGTACGTCACTAAGCCTACTGTTGTTATTGTTGTTGTAGTTTATGGGTGACTCTTACAAGATGACAAAATAAGATCAGACATTAAGGCTGTTAGAGAAATTTAAATGCCAACAGAAACAACAACAACAATAACAACAACGACGACACCAACAGCAAAATAAAGAAAACTTCCTACGGCTTACAGTGACAGCGAAAACAATGTTACTAGAGATAATAAGCAGGCAAATGTTTTAAAAGTAAGATATTAGGGGTATTCACGATTCAGTGCACTTGCCTGTGAAGTTGAGGAGTTGTGCAGTTAGGTTTTCGAGGACACACCACTATCACTCTTTCAGAGCTGTCAACATTTTTCAATGCACACAAGTGCACAACTGCTCAAGTCCTCAAGTTTTAGGCTACAGTAGAAAAGCATTTGTGAGGATTTTTGACTTACGTGTATTTTGTTTTTGTAAAGTGCACAAGTCCTCAACTGCACTGGAAAGTGCACTGAATCGTGAATACCCCTACTATTGTTTAGGAGGAGTTATAGCTGGAGCTTATATTATCTCCATGTGTCACCGTTTCGAAGTGAACTAGCAAGAAAGTATTTAGGTCGAATACGAAGTTAGGATAACAGTATAGGCGCTTATATTTGCGAAAGTATATTTTAAAGATATTATTATTTTGATGACGTCACATTGTATGGGAGATGGGCCATATTGTGTTCCAACTTTTTCAAATTTACAACTCAGAGTACATTTTAAGTATTCAAGTTTTTGTGTAAAATATTATGACAATGAATTTATTTTTGTAGATTTTATGAAGATTTTACTTCACTGATGACGCCACTTTGTACGAGAGGCAGTACTAGTTTTCCTTTGATTGTTAAAATTAACTTATATAAAACTCAAAGTGTGCAGAATTTACAATTTATTTGCAGAATTTTAAGTCATTATTTCAATTTTTGTAAAAGTTTAAGTGGTTTTTGTTTTCACCAAGTCACTTTGTATGGGAGGTATGCGTGGTTTTTATTCGATTTAGTTGTATTTCATACTTAAAGTTCATATTAAATAACAAACCTCATGTGAGCTCAGCAAAGCTCCAGCTTAAAAAAAGTGGTGTAATCGGGAGACCCGTGTCAGCAACGAAGTTCCTAACGATTTTCCTTCAACTCTGTATATTTTTTTTTATTTTTTATTTTATATAATTTGTTCAAGGCAAATAATGTAAATGAACAATCAAATCAAAAAGTTTCATTTTATATTTTTAAGTTTAGAGATCGTGGATATTTTACATATAGACGATAGCTTGAAACTTCATTTTTGGATCCCGATTTATGAATCGGTATATTATAAGGGATTTTCCAATCAGTTAGAAATTCGCCTTTTCTAACGGTCGATTTCTTCATTGAGTATAGCGCTAGTCCGTGAATTAGACCACATCATGGTGTACAAACTAAATACCATAAACTGGTCTAATCTACGGATTATCGCTAATACTCGGTGAAGAAATGAGCTATAATTGATTGATTAAAAAATGTCGTTAGTGGTAAAAAAACTCGTCTGCTTTTTTAAAAAATGGGTGAAAACCCATCCTTCCATGGTTACTTATCAAGGTTCAATATCTTTAACTTTTCCAAAACTTCTATTGAGCTAAGTTCAAGGCCACCTATGTATATTAAGCAAAAAACTGAATGAATCGGTATTTGAAGAATCATATACTTATCGAAAGAATTCTGCGAAAAGATTGCAAATTGATATAGAGTCAGATGTTGTATTTCTCATGTACTGAATTGTATAAGACATTTTATTCAAAACTATTTTTTACCTTGTAGTGATTTTGAAGCCGGTTTTATTTGTGTTAAAAAGTTTTTATTTCTTCCTTTTTAGAGAATATGATTACAACTCTACCTATTCTTGTAACGAATTTTACTACCATAGTGTCAATATTATTCGAGATACACTGTTTTTCTAATATTGCCACACCCTTTTTTCAACAACGCCCACTTTATTGACCCGTAATTTTCCATAATTTGCCTACCCCTGTACTAAATTTCAGTACCCTAGTGATAATATTATTCGAGATACAGTGTTTTCTATTATTGCCACGCCCTTTTGTTGAATAACGCTCACTTTCTTGACCGTAATGTTCATAATTGTGCATAACCCTGTACAGACTTTCTGTTCCCTAGTGTCAATATTATTCTAGATACAGTGTTTTTCTAATATTGCTCCTTGGTCGAATACCTCACGTTTTTTTAGATGGCATCTCCGTGTTCAATGTCTCCATCTGTTAACAAAAAATTATGGCAATCGGATAAGTGCTTTCAGAGTAATCGATGTACACACATTAAAAAAAAAATAAAAAGAAACCAACGAACTTGAGGGCCTCCTTGTTTTTGAAGTCGGTGAAAAAAGATTTATTTATTGAAAAATACGATGTAAAATTCTTATGAGAGCTAAAAATAGGCAGTTACCGTTGCCAGCGATGTTTGTTTTATGACGCAACAAAGCGTTAAGAGTGTAAAACAAAAACACACATTTTTAGGGTTCACCCTAGTGTCAATAAATTTTTTTAAATTTAAACATAAGATTTTAAATTAGCGACCACTAAGCACATACGCAAAGAGTATAAAGTCAAAAAACACATTTTTAGGGTCCACCCTAGTGTCAAAAAATTTTTTAAATTTCAACATCAGATTCGAAATCAAGGACCAGAGCATCTACAAAGAGCTTAAAACAAAAACACATTTTAGGGGTTCACCCTAGTGTCAAATTTTTTTTTAAATTCTAACATAAGATTCGAAATCAGCGACCTCCTAATACTGCCAGCATATGCACAAAGAGTATAAATCAAAAACACACTTTTAGGGTCCACCCTAGTATCAAAAAACTTTTTGAAACTCTAACATCAGATTCGAAATAAGGGACCAGCGCGTCTGCAAAGAGTATAAAACAAAAACACATTTTAAGGATCCACCATAGTATCAACTTTTTTTTGTAAATTTCAACATAAGTTTCGAAATGAGCGACCCCTAATACTGCTAGCAGATACACAAAGAGTATAAAGTAAAAAAAACACATTTTTGGGGTCCACCCTGGTATCAAAAAAATCTCCCTTAATACTGCCAGAACATATACAAAGAGCATAAAAAAACATATTTTTAGAGTCCACCCTAGTGTCAAAAACTTTTTGAAATTTTAACATCAGATCCAAAATTAGCTACACTTTATACTGCTAGCACATCTACAAAGAGTAAAAACAACATATTTAGGGTCTACCCTAGTGGCAAATTGTTTTTTCAAAATTCTAACATCAGATTCGAAAACAGCAACCCCTTAATACTTCCAGCACAAATACAAAGAGCATAAAGCAAAAAATTCTGAAAACTTTTTGAAATTTTAACATCCGTTTACACTGTATTACATACATTTGCTGCAGTTTCTTAAGACTTATTGCATCTTTATGTATAACGAAACAAATGCTAAACGTCGTAAAAGAAAGAAGCATCAATATTTTTTGATATGGAAAAATGTATTGCTTACCGTGTCTTGCACTGCGTTTAGCCTTCGTTTCGTTATACATAAATATGTAGTTAATTGCAATAAATATTCTCACGTATGATTTAACACAAACACATAAATAATGATACCAAATGCGTTTTAACGAAATTTCTACGTGTCAGAAACAGAGACACATAGAGAGAATGAGAGAGAGAAACAGAGAGTTGCGCACGCCCCTACTCGAATCTCAATGCTCGCACGCACACACACATTGCTCTCTCCTTCTAGTTTGTAGTCTGCTTCATGATACAATAATTTTAAGGTAGCCTTGACAGCTACCTATTTTCTCACGAGCTGCGCCCATCGAATGTCAAACAAAAGAAAACCAAATAGAGAACATGTGTCATACATATTGACCGCATTCAGCGGATTCAACAGTTGGCAACCGTTGTGTCAAAATTCGAGTGAGAATACTTTCCAATTAAATTATTTATAGATTTACATATTAATAATAATTATAAAGTTCAAAAAATATTGTGAAATTTAATTAAAAAACAAACATGGATATGTATTTAATTACACTGGCTTACAGCCAGAATGTACAATGAATGCCACTATCCATTTCTAATGTTAAATGAGTCGGTGCTTCCGAAAATGTAATTATTTATTTTTCTGTCACTCTGTTTTCGAGATATTGCCCACTGTAGTTCTTTCACAAAAAAAGTTTGCTCCACTTTATAGCATATATCTCTAGAAGCAATAACAATAATCAAACAAATAATATATCAAGTTAAAGCTATCAAAATTCCCTAAAAACAATGCTTGCATCATTTTTTGATTCAACTATTAGTTTCAGCGAAATAAATTCAACTTTTGAGGATTTTTCGTGTTTTTCAGAAAAATTTACAAAAAAAAAAAAACCAAACTAATAGCAAATTTTATTAAGAAATCTATATATTTTAAGGCTAAAAGCCTGTACTTTTCCGAAAAAAATAAGATATTGTTGAAGAAAATCTATTGAGAAATAAAAAAGTTGTGTTTAATTGAACGAAAGCACACAAATAGAGTGATTGCCTATTTATGCATTTCACCTTATTTTATTGTCATAAATAACAAGTAAGGGTTGTTGTAGGTAAAAGAATTTTTTTTAAATTTTTATTGTTCATAAGGAATAAGTGTCAAATCAGGTGTTTGGAAAAAAACACAAAAGATACAAACAAACATGCTACAATTAAACCAGGCTCACGACATAGAGCGCGACCGCCGAAACGGAATATATTAGTTTGCTTGGTACAATAAAACCAGGTAGGCTCATGACTGAGAGTGCAACCGCCGCTTCTGTCAAAATGAAATGGAATACATTAGTTTGCATGGTACAATGAAACCAAGGTAGGCTCACGACTGAGAGTGCAACCGCCGATACTGTCAAAATAAAACGGAATACATTAGTTTGCGTGGTACAATGAAACCAAGGTAGGCTCATGACTGAGAGTGCAACCGCCGATACTGTCAAAACAAAATGGAATATATAAGTTTGCATGGTACAATAAAACCAGGTAGGCTCATGACTGAAAGTGCAACCGCCGATACTGTCAAAATGAAACGGAATACATTAGTTTGCGTGGTACAATAAAAACAAGTAGGCTCACGTCTTAGAGCGCGACCACTGAAATCGTCAAAGCGAAACTAATGACTATGAGAAGGAGAGCACAGTCAATCGTTATCCTACCTGGTTTTATTGCACCATGTCTGCAACGCTGCTGTATTAAAGAAATAGAAGCAAAAACATTCTAGCAAAAATCGTAGCAAACAAAAAAGCGCACAATTTGTTACGAAAGAAAGAAAATAATAAACATTAAAAATAAACTACAAAATTAAATGAGTAAAAGGCTGTGAAAATTCGTGTGCGGTGAATTTAATTTTACTTGCAACTGTCATATCTTCATTATTTTGGTATTGCGGATAAGAATATTTATGAACTATGGACGCTAAATACTTTGTGTCAATTGTGCAAATTAATATTAAAATGGAGCTCGGGCGAAAAACGTTATATGAAATTTAATGTTCGGATGATATGGAGACGACCGTTTTGTCACCTTAGCGTTTTTTGTCTGGCCAAAAAGACTGGCGTTGGAAGGCACAAACGAGTGATATACGCCACTGTGAAGATCGTTTCATTGCCAGTTCCTCATTCCGATGATGTTCCATATCCTACTTGCCCCGATTCAACACGTGAAAACAATCGGAAATCTTTCGAATCAGTGGAGTCGGGAGGAATCACTGTAAAAAACATTTCCATTTTACATTACAAAATGATAGTGGCATTCATATCAGTGTAATTGAACAAAGATTGTCAAAAAACAAGAGCAAGAAGCAAATACATTACAACATAAACGAAGCAAAAAAAAAAAATTTTAATATTTGCCTACATAAGAACTCATTTTTTAATGATTGCCGTCTTGGATGGTTTACTATGCAAGCAAAAGAAAATAGTCTTTTAACTGGCGCTGAGGACGTTCAAGGCGTATTGAATGAAAGGTGCAAAGGCCTCAAATTTTGCAGATAAGTTTGAATCTTTACTATGCACTCTACACTGAGCTAAAAAACAACGTAAAATCAAAGGTAACCACTTCAATTCAAATATTTTTCGGAATGATTTGGCACCAAATACGAAAATATTCAATTCAAAGTGCAAACACATATATTCAGTTTTATGTTGTTTCCACTTGAAACTTAAGTGTTATACACCTTAAAATGATAAGTATTCGTTTATAACTTAACGTAGATTCAGATTTAATTCAAAGAGGAAGCATATTCAATTGGAATACTAACGTATTTATTTTAAATGCGTTATAACTTTGAAGTAAGGTATTTTCTACTTTGATTGCACGTCCTTGCATTAATGAAGTGATTATTAAGTGATTTTCACTTTAAATGAAATACTTAACATTTTTGATATTGAATGGTTGCAGGGTCTGTGAAACAAAATCAAATAAACAAAGCAAAATTAGTTTTTATAGAAATGTTCTTTTATTAAAATATTAGAATAAATGTGGTACATTTTTTAAAAATTATATGATAATTCAATATATTACATTTATAAAAGAGAATTATGATTTTAAAAATGTAGTTATAAAAATTTATTTCTCACATACGTTTTACCATTATTCATTTGGTTTTTAACTTTCCAACTCAAAATCTTTAAGCAGACTAGCAAATTTAACATCGTCTTCTTCCAAATTTTTAACTACATCCACACTGTTGACAAGTATTGTGTCCAAGCTAAGAACTTGGCCAAATTCATTAATATATTGAATATTTTCTATTTTTATTAATTTTCACTGATTTTCACTTACTATTACTATTTGCACACAAAAAAATATTCATCCAACTTCAAATTAAAGTGTCTTCCACTTCAATATATATATATTCTACTTCGTTTTTACTACTGACCACTTCAATGTAAATCATGTTATTTTTCAACTTAATTTCGAAGTGGATGCACTTTAAAGAATATAATAACTATATTGGATCACCATTATTTTGAAGTTTTTCCACTTCTTATTGGAGATCAAATGTTTTCGTATTTGATTTAATGATGATTTCTTAAAAATGGAGAAACGTAAAATTAACATGATAATATTTAATTTTACGCTGCGATTTTTCCTTGAGTGTATGCTAGGAAATTGATAAAAAAAAATTTGGAAACTCCGCCCATCTCCCATACAAAGTAACGTTATTATAATAGTAAAACCTTTATAAATTAAAAAAAAATGTTTAAACTTGATATTGTGATCATAAGCTTAAATACAAAGGATTCTGAGTTTCAAATGTGAAATATTGGGATAAAAAACATGCCTTAAAAAAAACTGAAAACTCCGCCCATCTCCCATACAAAATAACGTTATCATAATGGTAAAACCTTTATTAATAAAAAAAAGTAATCTTTAAACTTGATATTGTGAACATAAGCTTTAATAAATACAAAAGATTCTGAATTGTAAATGTGAAATATTTGTAACTAATAATTTTAAACTTAAAATGTGACGTCATAAAAATAATACAATGTTCATGAGTTCGAATAAACTAAAATACGGCCGTGGGGGTATTTTAACTTTGGTCTAGTCGAAAATAATTCCTTACTAGTTTTTGACTATTTTTTATATTTTTTTTATGACTTTCGTAATTTCAAGTAATAGTGATTATTATTTGATTATTTGCAATCGTAATCAATAACTTATCATAATCTTTTCCCCCAAGGATTATATATAAAATAGTTATTCTAAATTTTTTTTTAAATATAATCTAATCAGAGACCGAAAATAACAGTTATTTTCGCAATTTCTATTCAAAAAGTCTTATGAAAGAATTAGTCTATTCGATGTTTGAATATAGCAATGTGATGCTTATTAACTAAGGCATAGTAATCTTTAATGATTTTAATTTTTCTGATTGTTTTAAAAAAGTCAATAAGTAATCGTTATTTTTTCACCAATTTTATTTCGACAAAAAAAAAATTTAAAAATTTGACTTTAATTTGTTTGATCAAATATAGAATTTGAAATTAAACTTTTATTTTTTCGATCAAAAATAAAAGTTAAAATTTGACTTTTATTTTTTCGAACAAAAATAACAGTTAAAATTCGACTTTTTTTCGATCAAAAGTAAAAGTCATATTTTAATTGCTTATCATTTGCTTGCAGTCATTTGCGAAATCAATGAAAACAGAATGTGCAATGATAAACAACTAAGCGATGCAACGAACGATATGAAGATTGATAACAATGATTTTTTCTGTGCAAAAATATTTTTTATGTCTGTGCAAATAGGTTTAAATGAATAAAAAATCTGCTCTATTAATTGTTTTAAAAATTTAAACTATTATTTAAGTTGATAAGAAATAAAATTATAAAATTTTAAATCTTAATTTTTGATCGGAAAAATAAAAGTCAAATTTGAACTTTTATTTTTGATCGAAGAAAAAAAAGTCAAATTTTAACTGTTATGATTGATCGAAAATACTTTAACTTTTATTTTTGAACAAAAAAAATTAAATAAAATTTTAACTTTTATTTTTGTTTGAAGAAATAAAAGTCAAATTTTAACTTTTACTTTTGATCAAAAAAATAAAAGCAAAATTTTAACTTTTATTTTTGATCAAAAAATAAAAGTCAAATTTTAACTTTTATTTTTGAGCAAAAATTTGGTATTTTAGAGGTTTTTTGAAAACAATATAAAAGAGTAAATTGGCAAGGTAATGGTAATTCTTTTGTTATTTTTCCAAAGTTTTTTAATTTAACTTTCAGGCAAAGAAAATTTTATGGAAATCGATTGGAAAATGGCTGAGATATTTGCTTGCAAAATCAAAACATGAAATTTTGATAGTTTTTTTCTCATTCTGGCCTTGATTCAAGGAAATGAGTTGTACTGAGAAAATCTGCAGTTTTCGAGATATCGCAATAATTTTGATATCATAACGGGAATTTTTTTTAACAAACTATCCGTGGAAAATATTAGCAAAAAAGCTTTCGTATACCGTTATTTGTCGCAACTAACGACTACTCATATAAAAAAAGCTGTACTGAGAAAAACTACAGAATATCACATTCCTTGTTTGATTAACAGTCGTATGAAATTGCAATTTTTTATTTATTTATTTTTTTATTTTTTTTTTTTTATTTAATTCTTTATTTCACAAGTAATAATTTACAATTATGTATATTGCTCCATTGCTTTTCAAAAGCTTTGAGGGAGCTTGCCTCATTGGCATCTGTAGTTTCATTCTATTCTTTTACTTTTTTTTTTTTATTTTATCTTTTCTTTCAATCATATATTAGAAAAATATTTGTACTATCATTTAATCCTCGCTTAATCCTTATAACGATTAGAGCAGATATATAAGTTATGGTCACACTTTAGCAAATGTTTATATGTATGCATAATGTCACGGAAATAAAAACTAATTTTATCAAAAAAAAAAAAAGACAAATTGCATTAGCATAAAATTACAGTTAAATTATAACAAAAACTTGTTCAAATACAATAGTTTTTTTTTGCCATTCTGTTCTATAACTCATCCATTAACTCTAACCAACAGTCTTGGTCGATATGGCGCATGCGTTGGCCGAATAGAATGCTTCTTCTTGTTCCCATTATCATTGTCGTCAGCAGTATTTTTCCGATTCGCAACACAGTGAATTCCGAGCCTTACCTTTAATACGTAGTAAACCCTGGTAGGGTACGCGTCGGTTATTTTTCGTTGCTGCTTGTTTCTCAACCGTCGCAGTTTCTATTGATTTTCTAGCAAAGTGAAAAATCAGCAAAGAAAAAGTGTGAAAATTTGCTAGAAAAATTACAATTCCACTACAAAGTAACACAGAATTGCACAATTCAATAGTGATTTACTTAAAAATAATACAGTTTTCTCAAGTTTTCAAAAGTTATTGTTTTTTTTTTTTCTTCAGAACGTAATGAAAATCTGTATCAAGTGAAAATTTCATCGACTTCAATTTAAAATTGTTATACCTACCAACCAAAAAAAAAAAAAACCATTAAGAGTAAAAAAAACCCATTTAAAAAAAAAGTACAACTTGTGTGATTTTTCAACAGTTATTTTAACAAAAATTTCGTTTCCCGAATGTGCGCATTTGGATATTTAATAATATTTTCTCTGTTTTTAACAACTTTTTTGATTGTTTTACTGATTTTTGCAACAACTACGAAAAAATCTCTGTTTGATACTTTAATTTTAAATTTTCAACAAGACGACCAACAACAACAACAACTACAGCAACAACAATTACTACTACTACTAATAAATAAAAATTCTACACAAATTTAAAAAAAAATCCCAGCTATTAATTGAAACAAAAAGAAAAAGAAAAAAATTACAAAATTTTATCTTTAAAAAAAAAATACAAATATTTTGGTTTAACAATTGGTAAAGAAAAGTATTGAAATTTTCGTCTATGAATCATTGGAGACAAATTTCAGCTTTCATCAATTTTCAGTTATTCTTATTTAGCACTTGCATATCCTTTTTCGTTACTCATATTCTCTTATTGCTCTCGCTCGCTCTCGAATTTCATACTGTCTATTGTTCGCGCTCTCGCAAATTTTTCGTTTGTTGTTTTTCCTTTTCCAAGTGGGTGTGAGTGGCAGTCAATTGGAAAATTTTGGAATGAAAGATGTTGAAAATCTTTGTAGAGTTTGACACAGACAAAGCTTTATTGTAAGTGTTTATGTGTGTGTGTGGAAATCTAGCTTGCGCAAACTGCGTGGCTGAGAAACATAAAAATTTATTGATAAAGGTCATGATGACGACGGCGACAAATAGGTTTGAGTGCTCAGAGTATAGGTCCTTTATGTGGTGCATATAAGTGTTTGTGTATTTTTCAATACACATAAATAATTCGCCTCTGTTTGTATTTGTCATTATTTCGATGCGATGGGCAATGTTATTGGCCTAATCAATACTTTTCTAAATAAATTTGAAAAATTTTAATTTCGTAATAATAAAAGCAATTACACTATGCAACAACAGACATGTGTTTCGCAAGCCACTATAAATTTCTGATGTGCTAAAGTCTTTCAACTAAAAAAATAATTTTTTTTTTAAATTCAGTGAATAAGTTTTGGTGTTAAAGTCCGATTTGTAAATCAAACATTAAAAAAGTTTTATATGTAATATCTTAAAAAATATAACAACACAATATACACAATAACAACAATTTTTTAAGCAAAATTAAATAAAATTTAAGCAAGCAATTTTTTAGAAAAAATGTCATAAAAAATAGAAAATGATAAAAAATGTCTAGTTTATGTTTAAGGTTTTGCCATTTTTTGTCCATGAAATTAAAAAATGAAAGAGAATTTTTTTTAAGAATTTTTTTTTAAATTCTTAAAAAAATATCAAAAAATTTAAAACGACAAAAAATGTCTGGTTTAGCGTGCCTTGATTGTAAAAATATAGCATTTATAAACCAAACCAGCCACTTTCGATGAAAATCAATGTATAAATATTGATTTAATCGACAATTTACAGAAGGTACCTCATTTAGAAGAAAATTTTAAGGGTATACTAAAAGAAGCAGTAGCAGGTGTCAAAAAGAATAAATTGTATTCACCAGCATCAGCTCCCAAACCAATAAAGCCATTTCGGTAAATCTGTGCGTCGCAGAGTGCGCTTTTTTAATTTTAGGATGACATTTGAGTTTTTTTTGTTAAATTTTATAAAAAATTATTTTTATTCGTCAGATTATAAAAAATTTATTATGAATGTGGTATTAAAAACTTGATGTATTACATGGTTTTTTTTATAAAATTCGTCAAAGTTGAAACTTTTTTAACAAAAATGAGCTCAATAAAACCTAAAAATAAAGTCAAGATTAAACAATAATTACTTCGAGCACAAAGTATTAATCAAGGTTTTGTTTTTTGCACTTTTTTTATGTCTTAATCGCCATTGAATTTAATATAAAATACAATAAAAAATGTGTTATAAATAAAGATAGAAAAATCGTTGAAATATGACTGTAAATTTTTCAAGGAACGAAAATTTAAGTAAAATTTAGTAGAAAATATCTAGCTAATTAAGCATTATTAAATTCGAAGGCTATAACTATCACAAAATATCGTACTTCGACTCTCTGTTTCTGTAAAAACCTGCTGCATCTAGCTGCTACTATGAAAAATCACTTAATTTGAAAAAGACTTGAAAATCATATTTTACCCTAAAATGCACTGATTTCCATGACAATTTGTAGGTACTCTTAAATTTAAAGAAAAATAAAATAGAATTCATAATTTAAAAAAAGTTGTGACCTTATTTTGTATTGGCAACCATTTTTAAAAATTTTTTTTTTAAATTTCGTTAATTTGGAAATATAGTTGTATAGGAGATATATCTAAAAGTTATCCGATTTAAAATATTTTTTGCATGACGTTTAAGTGAGCTAAATAAAATTAATCTACTCTTTAAAAACATATATAAGCAATTTTAAACGGGTAGGAAAGAACAAAGAAAGTAAAAAGAACCGTGCCCGAGCCCGGATTCGAACCATGGACCTCTGGGTTGATAGTTAGCGCGCTCTCCACTAGACTATAAAGACCGAAAGACCTTTTGGAAAATCGACATTTTTATGTCGAAAAAAATTTATCTGGAGAGTTAAATTTTTTTTTTATTTTTGTAGCTTAATGACTTTAACTCATCAGAAATTTAAAATGGCTTCGGTAATGCATTTGGGTTGTTTTCTAGTGTTAGTTATGTATTACATAGCCGCCATATGGATATCATAAAATCTTGGAATAATCAACGAAGTACACGATCCAAAAATACACAATTAGCTTGTTGAACTAAACAATTTTCGTCCTTTTTTTTGTGTGATTAGTTGTACTGAAACGGCTTTTAGTGATCTTAAAATTCCAAAATATGCTCCGAATTTTTAATCTTTTTATTCAAAATGCAAAAATTTTGTCAATTGTAAGATAATTCGTTTAGCCCCCATACATTTTTAAGATCTTTACAAAATTTACACAAACTCAAAACTTTTAAACCAAATTCTTAAAATTTAGACACAACCTAGTATAGTACCCAGACTTTCTGAGCTGTAATAAGGGACACCATCCTTCTTACTCACTGCTTTCCCAGATTAAAAACAGACACTTTTTTCAATACGATTTTAGTTCAGAGTTTTGTTAGTTCTTAAAAAATTACATAAAATACTAGATTCTATGGAAACATACTATGGTTTAAGATGCCAAATCAGAGGCAAAAACTATCCAATATACTTTGACAAAAAAGCACGATCTAAGGAAATATTCTTATTCAATTGTAATTTAGAATAGATCAATTGAAATTCAGAAAAGATCATTTGAAATTCTGAAAATATCAATTGAAATTCAGCGATTCCATTTTAATTCAAAATGAATGAATTGATATTCAGAAAAGATCGATTGTAATTCACAAACTCCATTTGAAATATTCCGAATAGATCAATTGAAATTCACGAAAAAAAATCCATTTGAAATTCAGAATAGATCAAGTAAAACTCATAATTGTAACATTGAAATTCAGTAAACCGCAATTGAAATTCAGAAAAGATGAGTTGAAAATATCATTATCATCTTTTCTGATAATGAAAATGATAATTATATTTTCAATCTTTTCTGATAATGAAAATGATAATTATATTTTCAATTCATCTTTTCTGAATTTCAATTGCCGTTTACTGAATTTCAATGTTACAATTATGAGTTTTAATTCATCTATTCTGAATTTCAAATGTATTTTTTTTTTTAGAAAATATCAAAGAACCAAGGCATGCGTCTTATACAAACAAGGTTTGGTCTTTCACCTGAAAGGCAAGGGATAGATTATTAAGAAGAATTTATTGGAACCATACGTGAATTATTGATTAGGCGAAACAAACGTGAAAGACAATTTGAATTGCTTTTAACTGAGGCTAGTGTTATTTATTTCTATTTAAACTATCAACAATAGTTTAACAGTTTTGAGTAATAACATGTTAATTATATGATATAAAACTTATTAAATGTAAACGTAATTATATTAAAGAATATTGCACTTTTATAAATTCATTTTAAACAATTCTTATGCCTTAACCTCGGCAAGCATTTGAATTTGAATTGATATTTTCTGAGATTATATTAGTTTTTTCTGAATTTCCATTGATCTTTTCTAAATTACAATTGGATATACCTCCCATACTTTTACGTTTTGTGAAAATATTTCGCTTTTAAGTTTAATTTTTTACATGAATTCGTATTTGCATCGACTTGAAAATCGGTATGCATAATTTTTATTAAATGTTATCGAAAATATATAAAATCGAGTTTAATCGAATGAAATCCGAGCCTACGTCCCATACAAATAAGCATCAGAAAACACGTTATATCACTGTAAAATTCACAATTCATAAAAGTGCTAAAAAAGCTGTAAAATTCCACTAAAACTTCGCCTATCTCCCATACAAATACATGCAATACATACTACCATGAAACATTGAAGTACACTCAAAAATATTTGTGTGTAAATATTAGTAATAACTGCGTCCATTCTACGAATTTTATTCATATTAGTACATATTACGAATATTTTATTCGTCTTCTAAAAAAAACATCTGTCTGAGCTGGGGTTTGAACCTCGGCTCTTTAGTTTACGGGCCACGCACTCCACCAGTAGGCTACAGTCACTTTACAATCCTACAGTTCCTTATGTTCTATAGATATTCGACAAACAAGACTGAACGATATCGGTTTTAAATTTTTTAGACTCTACTAATAATTCGTACATTCTACTAATGTACTTCGTACGGTCAGCCTACGAATGAATTGTTTCTACTAATATTATTTTTCATTCGTAAATAGTACGAACGCATTAGTAAGTACTACGAATGTAATGAAAGAAATTACGCAGTTATTCGTACGAGAAATTTACGAATATTATTATTTATATGTACACAATCATTCGTACAATGCACTTATACGAATTGATTCATATTTGTTTACGAATATCATTAGTATATAAAACAAATATATTCGTAGATACGTAGGTATTAGAAAAAATTTACGAATGAATTCGTAAAGATATCACAATAAAAATACTTTGTATATTGTACGAATATTTGTAGAATGTACGAATATTTTGTTTACTAATATCGTTCGTAGAAGTTTTACTAATAAATTTTTTGAGTGTAGCTAAATTAATTTGTAACTCTTGCCTAGATACTGTCCCCAACATCATTCAAATCTAATTGAAGCCACGCCTACCTCCCATACAAAAAAGAAAATATATGGGCATTTCCATGGTAACACTCACGCGACATGCGTATGACTTAAAGCTTCGTTTTCTCGGAAGTCTATGTTATTCATGTAAAAAATTTCTTATGTACATATGTATTACAAGAAATAGTAATGGTATGATCTACCAATACTGTCGTTTCTGTAACTATTTAAGAATGACAGTGGTAAATATGGTCGTAACTCACGCGACAAAAAAAGAAATTGTGTTTTACAAGCAAGATTAGATTGTAAAAATTCAGCGTATTTTCCCACATAATTTGTTTTTGTTTTGAATTTTTAAATAAACAGTGAAGTTTCATAATAAACCCACTTCACCTATGGACTTTGCTTATTTAAAAATATATAGAGTTTCCATAAAATATTTGCCGTAACTCACGCGACATAACCCATGCGACAAAATGTCCTTAAATTTAAATTGGGTAATTAAGTAATTAGATAGTAAAGTAATTATGTAATTTAGTAATTAACAAACAAATTAATATATTGTCATTTTCTTGTCTCAACCATTTTTCTAATATCTTAAGCCAATGCCTTCCATTTGTACTAAAACAAAAAATTTACGAAACATTTACTAAACATTTACGAAAAAGGAAACTAAATTTGGGAACCAGTGCAGACGATTTGATCAGCGTGGTTGATGAATTTATGTAGAAATTTCTTAAATAAATAAAATTAAAATGTTTCTCTTAGATAATATCATAAAATAAAAAATTCTTAATAAGTTTTAATTTTTTGGTCACGGTAGACTTTTCTGTGGAAATGCCCATATGCGCTTAGTGAAATAAAAAATGTGCTCTATCTTATTGATTGTTTCACAAGAAATTATCGCTAAAAAGTTGTATTTAAGCTGCCACTACCTCTTGCTCAATATTATGTTTTATAAGTGCACTATTATGGCGGCCTCGATAGTATATTGGTAGTGCGCTTGACTGTCATCCAGTTGTCCCGGGTTCGATTCCTGGCTGGGACTTATGCTTTAACCTTTCTTTCCTTATTTCTAATCAAAATAACTTGAAATCACATGATTTATGACGAAAAGTTGTAATTGGTGGTGGAAGAAAAGCTTGTGGAGAGGAACGCTTAGTGAATTGATTTAACTGAGGCATAACACTTGCGTCAGATTCAATATGTTTCTACAGCTTCTGTCACATTAAGAACATTCTACGCAAAAGTTTCACTTGCTTACTCCCTTCTTCCATTCTGTGGCATCACAACGGAATAATAATTTGGTCTAAGTTGGCCGGTCTAAAGACCTGCCGCCATCTTAACCTAAGGTATTTATTTGCTATTTATATGTTTAAATAAACCAGCAAAGTTTTGGTGTTTTATCGTCAAAATTTCTCGAGAAAATCCATTTATAGCCAATCCAAATTCATTATATTTTTGGTGAGTCATTTGTTATCTATATTAAAAGCAAAGAGCAAAATTTCTTTTTTCTAATAACTAAATTTATCGAGTTAATTAGTTTTTATGATCTATTGAATAATTACATGAATTAAGATTATGAGCTTTAGATCAAGTGAGTTTTCAAGAAGGCAACAACAACAACAACAACAACTCTGTATAGAGTCAATCACTTAGCTGACTAGACAGTCTGTTTCGGAAAATCGCTACATATTCCTCATCAGTAGTCTTTGAGTGATTAAGCTGTGATCAACTCACTGTTTAAACTAGCATATGAATGTGTAGATCCTCTAATTCATTCTCATGAATTGTATGGCTGCTAATCATATGACACTTCAAAGCAGTAAGCCATTTTAGATCACCGCCATCAACTCTATCAAGGGTTGCCATCTGTTCTAGTTGCTTCTTCATTTATTTCAATATTCATTGGTGTTCGATTGTTTGTCGAAATGCACCATAGAAATGAAACGAGTTTTTGCTTCGCCAGAAGCTAGTGTTCTAACTGAAAAGTGGCTATTTTCACAACCAAATGTTCAATTACACATGACTTTGACCGAAAAATCGATCAATTATTAGATTATTTAATTAATTTGACATTAATTAAACTTATTTGGCCGTGCTCTGCCATAGTTAAGTTAATTAGTTTTTATGATCTATTTAATAATTACATGAATTAAGATTATGAGCTTTAGATCAAGTGAGTTTTCAAGAAGGCAACAACAACAACAACAACTCTGTATAGAGTCAATCACTTAGCTGACTAGACAGTCTGTTTCGGAAAATCGCTACATATTCCTCATCAGTAGTCTTTGAGTGATTAAGCTGTGATCAACTCACTGTTTAAACTAGCATATGAATGTGTAGATCCTCTAATTCCTTCTCATGAATTGTATGGCTGCTAATCATATGACACTTCAAAGCAGTAAGCTATTTATCGAGATTAACCAATTTTATCACAAAATATATATTGAAGGAGCCACGCCCCCTGCCCTGTGACTTATTTGTTATCAAAATTTAAACAAACGCGTAAGATGTTATTGGTTCTTTCATTAAAATTTCTCGAGATAGTCCAATTTTATCACAAAATACGTATGGGTGGAGCGACTCCCATCCTTCCTAATTCATTATTTTTGTTTGTGATTTTAAGTCACTTGTTATCTAAATTTTGGTTAACGAGCAACATGTTTTTTTGTTCTATCATTAAATTTGCTCTAGGTTATTCAGTCTTATCACGAAATATGTATGGTAGCAGCCACGCCCCCAGTCCAAATTCCTATCCAGTAACTTATTGTTATCTAAATTAAAATAAATTTGCAAAATTTCATAGTCCAATTATGTAAATATCTTGAGATTATCCTATTTTATTTTTCTCATTCTGTTTTTAAAAAAATGTATGGGAGGTACCACTGTTGCTTGTCAAAATAAGTTTAATTCAAGATCAGACATCTTAAATAACTGCTCACACTCGCAAAATAACTTTTTAAGAAATACTAATTTAAAATTTTCAATTGTGTCAGGCGGATTCCGTGCCAGGAGTCCAGGTGTCCATGTTAGGTGTCCAGGTGCCCGTGTCAGGTGTCAGGTGTCAGGTGTCATTTCGATAATTTTCATAAATAACTGTTACATCATCAATAAAAAAATGTGCAAAGTTTCAATGAAGCTCTCCTTGCGTATTGCCTCCGCTTATTTGCTTATTCTTGAACCATAGTGCAGTACAACACTCTTTTCGAGTTCATAAATCACCTAAAATAGACGTCATAAAAAGTTTATCAAACAAATACAATAAAATATTTCGGTAAAATTTCCATTGCCACTCCCACCTCTCAGTTTTTGTTATGTTAGTGTGTTTTTGTGTGTGTGTGTGTTTGTGTTGTTTTTATTTGAATTCTCGCTTAATAATCTAAAGAATTTTAGTTTTTTTCCTTTCCTCGGACAATCGCAAAAAGCATGCGCTGACATCGCTCTCATTCCAATTTTCGTTCCAACAACTTTCTCTCTTCACTCGAGCGCATAGCACGCAGTCGTCGTATCTGTCAATAAAAGTATTACTAGCTGTCATTATTTTCCAGTTTGACAGCTTCATTTGTTTGTTATTTCGTAAACATAACGTTACTCAATGCATGACTGCAATGATTTTTTTTTATCACATTATTACTCAAGATTTTTTCTTATTAATGCTAAGGACACCAATTTAAATATTGAAAATAAAAAGTGTTTTCTGTTTTTCTAGGCTGCACTGTACAAAGAAAGTGCTATATAAAAAGAACAAAAATAAAATATAGTGAAATAAATAAAGTGAAATTTAAATAACTGACAAGCAAAGCAAGCAAACAAAGTGCAAAATAATTGAAAAATGTTTCATTAATAATATAAAAAAATTAAAAAAAAACATTAAAAAAGCTGTTATAAACAGCTTTGGCTGAAAGTTTTAAGGTAAAATTTTAGTTTTAAATAAAATTGTACGTAATCTATAAAGTTATATAGTTGTCTAAGAAATTGTTTTAATAAATTTTATTTTTTCTTTAAATGTATTTTCCTTTATTAAATTTTTTTTTCTCTTATGTATTGGAAAGTGTTTCTCTTTTATGACTCATGCAAGATAATTGATTGGAATTGATTGGAATGATTGGAAGTTAGTTGGAAAATATGTTAACATTTTTGAAGTACAACTAACTTTGTTACTTTTAAAAATATGTTTATGATTTTGATGTTATTGGAAAAAAATAAAATAAATATCAAATTTGATGCTACAAAAAAAATGTTGATGTATTACGCAAAATTGAAAGAAAATTGCACTCAATGTGAAAATGAACTAGTTACAACTTATTGATTTCTTCTTCACACGCGCGCAGTTTGGGAATGGATAGGCAGGGTGGGTTTGTGGGGGCGTATTCAAATTTTTTAAATTTTTTACCGGTTAAAAAGCTCTCCTTGTATTGCAGTTATTGCTTCAAAAGTTTTGGGCATTGTTCGAGCCATGTTCGGCCGCTGTTCGAACGAAAAAGCTTATTTGATTATTTGTAGACCATATTCGGCCCTTATTTGGCCATGCGGCCTTTATTTGAACACTGTTCGTCCACATTTTAGCCAACCATATTTTTACTCGAGATATAACCACACCTTATAGATACTTTTACAATTTCTTTCTTTTCCTTTTTTTTGTTTAAAGTGTATTAAACCGATAAATTATTTTTTCTTGAAATTTTTATCGATTTAGATACCAGTCGATTGTATTGTACTAAGAGTTGTTTTACCCGAATTGGGATTATTCGATAAGCCGGCTTTTTTTGTCATTTTCGAATACTTTATCAGCACAAATGTCTCTTTAAATTTAAAAATATTTAAGTAAGGAATTTTTACTTAAAATCTAATTTTGTATTTTTGTCCTCATTCAATGTCTCAAGAATTTCTAGTACTCGACTTCACATTAAGAAATATTTAGTGAAGTTCTGAAACAGAACTAGAACTAATATTTTTTTATACTTTAAGAAAACTGCGGCAATGTAAATAACTGTAGTTAATTTACTCTTAATGGCTTACATGAGCAACTAGTTTTATTCTTTGAAACGCAGTAAAATCTTGAAATTAATGCCATTGACTGCTTCAAGGAAAAGAACACCAGAGTAGCCAATGGTAATAAAAAACCATCTTAAGTGAAGCAATATTTTTCTTGTTCACTGTGAGTACCTACGACATCTAGCAAATGGCAGGATTAAAGAGCTTTTATGAAATTAAATATACTGCTACACTGCGTGCTCCTACGCAGCAGGTGCATGAATTACATATTTAAATTTATGTGGGTTTTTTACACCATACTTCTTTTTTTTTTTGCAGATGACTATGTTGTGGTTTTTTAGTGCACAGTTTATAATACAGTAATACAAATATGTATAGCAAAAGCTTGAGAGGAATTTTTCGATATATATGTACATAGCAGACCCGTAGGAAGGATCTTCTATAGGGGGAAAAATGTATGGAGATTTGATGCCAAAATTTATAGCTACCACGGTGATATTTAAAGAAAGGATATGATACTTTTTTTTGCGAAATTAATTACATTTAATATTGTTCTTCAATGTGGCTTTAACTTTTGTTTTTTTATAAGAATAAAATTGTGTGATCGAGAAAATTTTTGACATAAGAATGTATTTTTTATTTTTGCCTCTAATTTCACGTCAAATCGTCTAAATTAAGAATTTGAAACTGAACATTTTTCTTCCCATTTAAGAATTTTGGTAATTTTAATTTATTCCTTAGCAAAAAAACCTTGTCAAAATAATTAATCTAAGCGTCCCAAGGGATTAACTGCGCTAATGGATGATAAAAAAATTCAGCTTCTTAGCCGGTAAAAATTTATATATATAATATAAAATTATTTTTTTTTGGTTTTTACACACCTCTAAAAACAGGAAAAAAGAATAATTGTAAAAGCATTGACACGTTCTAAAAAATAAGTATGTTCATTTTCCGAGTAAAAACATAGTCGGACAAACAGGGATCGAACATGGTCTAAGAATAATAAAAAAGTCTTATCGTTCGAACAGCGGATAAACACGATGTGAACGCTAAGCATTTTGAAACAATAACCACGATACAAAAAGACCTTCTTAGCTGGTAAAAATTTTCAAGATAAAATATATTTTTTTTTTTTTGGATTTTACACACCTCTAAAAACAGGAAATCAAAATAATTGTAAAAGAATTCGAATTGTAAAAAGTTATAAATCTGGCCATTTTGAAATAATAACCACGATATAAGGAGAGTTTCTTAAACGGTCAACATTTTTAAGATAAAATATATTTTTTCGGTGTTATACAGCTTTAAAAACAGGAAAGCAAAATAATTATAAAAGAATTGACAAGTTTTAAAAAAATAATTATTGGGGTTGGAATTAGTTTTAAAGGTTTTCTAAGAGATGGCGTAACTATCAATAGATCGCATTGGGCACACCTGTGACTATATTCATTTCAAAGCACATTGTCTAAGCTTCATTTTTCAGTATGTGTCATTCCACTGAAGTGTAAACAACATATATTTTTTTCTCTGTGCACATGTCGACTTTCGTTCCAACAAAACGCAATTTGCGGGAAGGTTTACTTTTGTGCTTCCATTTGAAGAAAAAAGCGGTTGAAGCACAACGCACGCTTACTGAGGCTTACGGGGACTATGCTCCATCGATTTCTACTTGTGAGTACTGGTTCCGTCGGTTTAAAAGTGGTGATTTTGATACGGAAGACAAAGAGCGTCCGGGCCAGCCGAAAAAGTTTGAAGATGAGGAATTGGAGGCTTTGCTCGATGAAGACCCGTGTCAAACCCTTCAAGAATTGTCAGAATCATTGGGAGTCGACTTATCAACGGTCGGCAAACGCTTGAAGGCCATGGGAATGATTCAAAAGCAAGGAAATTGGGTGCCGTACCAGTTGAAGCCGAGAGACGTTGAACGGCGATTTTGCATGTGCGAACAACTGCTTCAACGGCATAAAAGGAAGAGTTTTTTGCATCGTATTGTCACTGGCGATGAAAAGTGGATCCATTACGATAATCCTAAGCGAAAAAAATCGTGGGGACCACCCGGCCATGCATCAACATCGAGGGCCAAGCCGAATATTCATGGCGCCAAGCTTATGCTGGGTATTTGGTGGGATCAGAAGGCTGTCGTGTACTATGAGCTGCTAAAACCTAACGAAACCATCACTGGGGAACGCTACCAACAACAATTGATGCAATTGAGCCGAGCATTAAAGGTTAAACGGCCGGAATATGCCAAAAGACACGACAAAGTGGTTTTTCAACATGACAACGCACGGCCACATGTTGCAAGAACCGTCAAGGAAACGTTGGAGGCGCTGAATTGGAATGTGGTACCCCACCCGCCTTATAGCCCAGACGTAGCCCCTTCCGACTACCACCTATTCAGATCGATGACGCATGGCTTGGCTGAGCAGCGCTTCACTTCTTACGAGGATACCAAAAAATGGGTCGATTCGTGGATTGCCTCAAAAGACGAATCGTTCTTCCGGCGCGGAATCCATATGCTGCCAGAAAGATGGGAAAATGTTGTAGCTAACGATGGACAATACTTTGAATAATATACATTGTACCGTTGTTTCTAAATAAATGCTCAAAAACCGAAAAAAAAAACCTTTAAAATTAATTCCAACCCCCATATGTTCATTTCCCGAGTAAAAATATAGTCGGCCAACCAGGAGTCAAACATGGTCTAAGAACAATGAAAAAGCCTACTCGTTCGAACAGCGGCAGAACAAGGTTCGAACAATGGCAATTTTTATAAGGAGAGCTTCTTAAACGGTCAACATTTTCAAGATAAAATATATTTTTTCGGTGTTATACAGCTTTAAAAACAGTTAATTATAAAAGAATTAACAAGTTTTAAAAAAATAATTATGTTTTCCCGATAATTATTTCCCGAGTAAAAATATAGTCGGCCAACCAAGGGTCGAACATGGTCTGAGAATAATAAAAAAGACTACTCGTTCGAATAGCTGCTAAACACGGCTCAATTACCACCATAAAATCAGAGCTTCTTGACCGGTAAAAATTTTCAAGATAAAATATATTTTTTCGGTTTTATACATCTTTAAAAACCGCAAAGCAAAATAACTGACAAGTTCTAAAAAAATAAGTATGTTAATTTCTCGAGTAAAGATATAGTCAGCCAACCAGCAATCAAGCATGATCTAAGAACAATTAAAGAGTCTACAAGTTCGAACAGCGGCAGAACACGGTTCGAACAATGGCAATTTTGAAAAAATTTTCGACCATGAATTTTTTCTGCAAAATTATGCCAAAACAAAAACATGTAAACACAGAAACCATACAAACAGCACTCGATGTTTATAACAACCGCTTGCTCAACAATAAAACCAATCGCATTCGCTGTTCATCAAATGTTCTGAGACGCTCTGTGTCAACATAAGCATTCGAAAATAAAAAAAAAATAAAAAAAATCTTCAGTGTACATTGGCCGCATTCCTGCCGAAAAAGTGCTCAGGTAGCGAAGTAGCATAAAGTGATGCTTTCTGCTGAATGAGTTTTTTTGCGAAACGTCAAACAGCAAACAGCTGTTCGCCATTCGTTGTTTTCTTTAACATCTAAAATTTGTTTATAGTATTGTACATTCGTTTCACACAAGAAATCATTAATTAACAGCTTTATTGAAGAATGATAGAATAAACTTCTAAAAATTAATAATTATCTATTATCACTTCACAGCACAACTTCAGCAACAATTAAGAATTTGCAGCTATGTTTTTTTAGCTGTCAAAATGAAAAGAGCATAAGCAGCTCAACCAAAGTAGCATACAATTTTTCGATACCTAAGATGGCGACCGTTCGGGGAACTTGTTGTTTGAGCGCATTATGATACATACTATTCAGCCCGAAAGTTGTGGAATAGCTACGTAGCAAATTTTCTGCTGAATGGGGCCGTTGCCAACGATGATCGTATCGATACTTGAGTTTGCTCTTGTTTTTTCGCATGTTCGTAAAATGTAAATGCACGCATGTTTGCTCATTTCGAAATTGGTGTTTCGTTAATGCCTCTTCGAAACACCTTAGCGAGATTCCTCACTGACACGAACAGACACCCTCTCAAAAATAAAAACAATTATAGCAAAATAAATTTTTTCGAAATTTGTAAATTTCTTTTAAACAATTTTTTATAATACAATAAAATTTGTATTATAGTTTGGCCCAAAAAGCACTGCAAATGCCCACTGTACGGTCGCTGTTCGTCCATTGTTTGGCCGATATTACAATTGATATTTGTCCCTTGTTCAGCCGCTGTTCGGCCTTAGTTAAAGTTAACTTGAAAGTACTTCGTACTAGTTTAATTAAAACAAAGAGTAAAATATAAATAAAAATCCGATACTCCAATAAAAAAAGTATATACCAAATTTGGTTTAATAGCAAATTTTTGTAAAACTAAATGTATCTTATTTATGTTTTATTTATTTATTTAAACAAGCTTGATAACATTTTTGGCACATCTAATCAAATTTTTTCCATCTTTTCTTACATTACAGGGAATAACTTAGAAACAAGGCCTTTGGGCCTCTCGCCGCCAAGATGTCGTCTGTTAAAGTGGCGGTTCGAGTGCGTCCCTTCAACTCGCGTGAAATTGGTCGTGAATCAAAATGCATCATCGAAATGAGCGGTGGTACCACCACCGGTAAGTATTTCCAAATTTTTGTTTTGATTGAACACTTTATTTAAACTTTAATAGAAAGCGTTTATTTTTATAATTTCATTGAAAACCATAAACAAATTTGCCTCTTTGCAGCCATCACAAATCCCAAGGTACCACTTAGCTCAAGCGAGGCCATAAAACGTTTCAACTTTGATTATTCGTACTGGTCACATGATGTAAGTTTGTTGTTTTTAGGAGATTTTTTTTTATAAATGGTAATGATAAACGTTATACTACAAACTCTCCACACTTAAATCTTTTTGCAGCCACGCGATGATGACTTTTCCACGCAGGAGATGGTCTACAAGGATATTGGCGAAGAAATGCTGCAACATTCCTTTGATGGTTACAATGTGTGTATTTTTGCTTACGGTCAGACTGGTGCTGGCAAGTCATATACCATGATGGGTAAACAGGAGGAGCATCAGGAAGGTATCATTCCAATGATCTGCAAAGATCTCTTCAATCGCATACACGATACGGAAAGTGCTGAATTGAAATACTCGGTATGTTGTTGTATTGAATGTATTAGATGCGGACTTTGACCTTTTATTGCTCGCATAGGTTGAAGTATCTTATATGGAAATATATTGTGAACGTGTGCGTGATCTTTTGAATCCCAAGAATAAAGGAAATTTGCGCGTGCGTGAACATCCTCTATTGGGTCCGTATGTAGAGGATTTGTCCAAATTGGCTGTCACCGATTATCAGGACATACACGATCTCATCGATGAGGGCAACAAGGCAAGGTATGTAAAAAAATAAATACTATGTTTGTACAAAAAAAAAAATAAAACAACCAAAAAATTATCCTTTCCAGAACTGTTGCCGCCACCAACATGAACGAGACGAGCTCCCGCTCGCACGCTGTCTTCACCATATTCTTTACACAGCGTCGTCATGACACCATGACTGATCTCACCACTGAAAAGGTGTCCAAAATAAGTTTAGTCGATTTGGCTGGTTCCGAACGTGCCGATTCGACGGGCGCCAAAGGCACGCGTCTCAAAGAGGGCGCCAACATCAACAAATCTCTTACAACTTTGGGCAAAGTCATCTCTGCTTTAGCTGAAATTGTAAGTTTATATTTAAATATTTAGTTATTTAAGCTATTTGTTACCAAAAAAAAAAAAAAGAATATGTGGTAGCCTTTCTTAAGTTTACATCAAAATTTGAATTGGCATGATAACTCTAAAACTACTCCTCTTCTATATTTCATCTTGATTTATTTATATTTGTGCACACACAAACATACCTAAATGGATCGTTCATCACATTTAACAAATAAACTTTGAATTTTTATGAAATCACCAAAAATATTCATTTTGGGGTTTTTTTATAGTCTGTAAGTATTGGAGTGTTCTGGACCTTTGTGTTTATTTATTTTTATTTACTTTGTATTCTATTGGTTAAAAAAATAATTTTGTTTATAAGTAGATTTGCGTATTGCAAGATTATTTCATATACATATACTATGTTCTCATAAACCATACAGACAAACATACCACTTAAAAACATATCATTTATCTATCTATCAAATAATTAGTTTACACCTGTTTAGTATGTTTGTACAAATTGAATGTCTCCCTGAACAGACCTGTAATTTTATAAACAAAACTATAAATTAAGCAATTGCTAATGAAAAGTTAATTTTAAATTTGAAATATTTGGTTACTTTTGAACTCATTGCTATTGTGGTCCAGTTTATTAAAAAACAGTAATGTATTCTTTAAATTTTTAAAATGCTTAAATGTTTATTATAGTTTTTTTAAATTTAAGAAATTTCTTTTAAAATTTTTGTATACTTAAAATTTTAAGAATTTTTTTATAAATACCCGCGAATGGTTTTGTATTTGTTAAGAAAATAATATAGTTCTAAACAAAAGAAGACTGGTCCTTAGTATTGTAATGCATAAATATTGAAAGCGGTTTTATATTGACTGAAGCGTCCACCTACTTAGATTCTTCCGGAACTGGAAGAAAAAAAAACCTCGAATGAGTCTAAGGAATAACAATTAGAAATATTTAGCGTAGTTTTTTAGTTTATTACTATCGATAAATAAAAATTTTTTGTTTTTCTTGGATATTAATAGAAAAAAAAATAAACCTTGAGTAGGAACTACATTATAAGTATATATCTGAGGTCACAAGGAATAACGACTTAACTCAAAGTATCGTGAAAAACGATATTTTAATTGCACGAACTACGACCCATTTTTTTAAAATATATGAACCGTTATAAACAAAATATGTGCAGACATACGTGATGATCAAATCTGAGCAAAAAATGTATATCTGCATACTTCCAAAAATTGGCAATAAAGTAAATTCCATATCGCTTTTTTACGATATTTTGAGTTTAGTCATTATTTCTTGTGTCCGCAGATATGTATGCTTTAGAGAAAGGACCAGTCTTCAGTTTATAGAACAAATAATATGATTTTTTTTAAATCTTCGTTATACTCTATAATTTTGTTTTTTGTAATAAATATTTTTATAGGCTTCAAAGAATAAGAAATCAAAGAAAGCTGATTTTATACCGTATCGTGATTCTGTACTAACTTGGTTATTGCGCGAAAATCTTGGTGGTAATTCAAAAACTGCTATGATTGCAGCTATTTCGCCAGCTGACATCAACTATGATGAAACATTGAGCACCTTGAGGTAAGTGTTGAACTTTTTGACTTGCGTAATGCTGTTATGACAAATTGAAAGCACAACCCATTTTGGGGTTTTTAAAAAATTATAACTGCTTTTGCTTGCAAGATCTTTAATTTTCCTTATTTTCCTCAGATATGCTGATCGTGCTAAGCAAATTGTTTGCAAGGCCATCGTCAATGAGGATGCTAACGCCAAACTTATTCGTGAACTCAAAGAAGAGATACAGAAGTTGCGTGATCTATTGAAAGCCGAGGGTATCGAAGTACAAGAAGGTGCGTGCCTTTAAAATTTTATTAATTTTCTCTTTTCATTTTGTTTGTTCTATTCGAAATGATGTAAATCACACATAAATTCACTCAAATAACATTGAGACTTTGCGATCGATCACTGAGACTCGATCGATGACCAAGAACTTAAGAAATAAAAACGGTTTTTTAAATTTATTAATTCGCTTCTGTCGCCCTGTCATATGTTATTTAAGTTGATTTAAACGATTAAATCATTTTTTGAATTGGTTCGAAGCATAAAACTTCTATTCGAAATTTCAAAATTAAGTCAAAAATTCTCATTTGATATCCAATCCAACCCAAGCTCTGCTGCACATGTTAAATTCCAAATTGTCATAAATATAAATTATTTTTTAATTGAATTTTTTTTAAACATAACCTATAATTAATTCATGCATAACATAGTTAAAAATTTAAGTCATAAAACCAAGCATACTTCATTTTATATAGGACCCGATGGTAAAGTGGTCTGCGAGAAGCGTGATCCAAATAGTAAGTAGTTTTCGTAAACACTGCGCAAAAATGAGCTTTTTTAAACCAATTCGTAACATAAATAACGCCTATTTTTTTTTAAGTGTCTATAACCGATTGTTGTCAAAACCAAATATCTGGTTAGTTTTTGTAAATTTTTTTTTGTCAATATTTTAAAGTTGAACTTTTAAAGTGCTTTGCATTAAAATATTCTAATATATTTTGCTGTCAAAACACAAAATCACAATAAAGCTATAATCTTTACAATATACTTATATAAATATATTTTTGATATCTTCTGATATCACAATATCTAGTATATATATTCTGCTTTTTACTTATGATTTTATTTTTAACTTAGGCAAATATATAAAATGTTTACATATAAATTTTATATACATATATATAAAAATATGCGCTTTAAGAGTAAAACCTGCATTAATAACAGGCATGCCACATCATATTTAATAAAAGCTCAAAAACATTAATCCTTTTTTCTGTGCGAATGTGTGCGCTGTTGTGCTGTCCCTTATTTTATAGCTACTTCCTCAGTTTTACTTGTGAGTGAGCATCTTTTCAAACTATCGCTTGTATGTTTTAACAACAACTTTCGGTATGCATGACAAAGATCACTTTTTTCGGCCCACAGTGGGAAAAAAGCGCTACTGTTTTAACCACATTGGTTGTCTGCTCATCGAATTTGAGCTAATTTGTTTAAACATTTTTCTTTTCTGAAATTTTTTGAACTGTCTGAAAATCTGTTTGGCCGGATTTTCGATTTTCATAAGCAATTCTTCGCAATTTTTATAAAAACAGTAAATTTTTACTAAAACTCATGGTTTTTTTTTAATTTAAATTGAACAAAAAGGTCAAAAAACCCCGAGTTATTTGAATTCTTTTTTATAAATTTTTTTTTGCAACTATCTGCAATTCTATCTGGCGAAATTTTAAATTTTAATTTTTTATTTTAAAAATTTTTTATATTGAAAGAGTCAATTTTTAAGGCAATTATCTGCACTCTGCAATTATCGGCGAAATTTTAAATTTTCATTTTATGTTTTTAAATTTTTTATATTGATAGTCAATTTTTACAAATTTCTATTGGTCATATAGATCATGACATTTTACTTGAGAAGAATCCCAATGGGCTGGCCTGTCAACAGTTTCCTTCAGGAGCAAAACGTCAGCATTTTATTTTGTTGTTGTTTAAGCGAACAGTTCAAAAAGCTTGAAAACAAGAACGAACTGCTAAGCCAAAGATTTCCAAGAGAGGCCTTTTAAAGCAATTCAAAGTAAGCTAAATTGGAGTGTTTTTTTCCTATGACAAGCAATGTTAAAATACAATGGTGTGTTATACGTCGGGTCTGCGATTTAACGCTTGTAAGCACTCAAAAAGGCCTTTCGGAGTGCTTTTTCTCCCCGATGAGATTAACTTTAGCAAAAAATTTAACGAAACAAAAATGCTTGGAATTAGATCATACGAAAAAATGTTTGTATATCAAAAGTTCCAGAATTTGTTTGGAACATTTATGGTTTTTCTAAAAATATTGATTGTCAAATTTGAAAATCCAAAAATGTCAAATAAAAAATTAAAAAAAAATCACACGTTTTCTATAGTCTAATTCTACGTATTTTTTGTTATTGAAATTTATGAAATTTAGTTATGAGTAAAAAAAAAACGTGTTTTCTATATTTAGAGAACTTTAGTGAAAATTTAGTTTTTCAATACAAAAGTTTTGGTTGTACTTTAAAAATCATCTACGTAATTGTATTTTGTTAAAAAAAAATATAAGAACTGTTTGAACTGAAATTTTTTAAGTTTAATTAACTTTGTTTTTTTTTTAAGATATGCTTATGATTTTAATATTGGAAAGAAAATTAAATAAATCACAAATTTAATGCTAAAAAAATTAGGATTTATTACGCAAAACTCAAAGAAAATTGCGCTCAAACTTGAAATTTAGTAGTTTCAACGAATTGATTTCATCTTCACACGAGTACAGCTCGGTAATGGATAGAGCGGTTGGGTTTTTTAATGTACCGTTAGAAAGGTCAATTCGTTGTCTTTCAAATGATATATTAAAATAAGTTTTTCGTGAGTTAGTTTTTCTGCTAAAAACAATAATCTGCATCAAAGTCATGAAATACTAATTAACCCTGAAACTCATAAGGGTGTTAAAATACACCCCCCTTTTTTTGCTCAACTCGGCATCACATTTCACCTCTTTAAATAGTTGCACTCTATCGCGGGACACCCTGTAGGTATAATTTAAGAACAAAATTTTAAAGAAAGTTTATTACCAGTTCATGTCCTAAAATTTCAAGTGAAGGTACCTACTTCGTATCAAAGTTCGATGGAAGTTTCGAGGGAAGTTCGTATGGAAGTAAGAAATGTTAGGGGTAAATAATTACAATACAAGCTCAAATATTTGACCTCTCTATGAGTCAAATGAGTCAAATCAAAAGAGATATGAACTATTTTAGACATTTTTTGTATTGGAAACTCCAGAAGGTTCGCAGAAAAGGGGTTTGTATGTTCCAAATAAATACTTGTGATGAATTCGTCCCTTACGTCACGTAGTATCGTATCTGATTTTACTACATTTTGCATGGGATCATTTTAAGATTTTGAGTGATTTTAAGTGTACTGTCAATATAATGTCAAATTTGACATTACTATACCGAGAAACAATTTGTGTCCGTACCAAACTACTCAGGCACAAAAGTCCAGAGTATAGGACTCAATTCTATTTTTAAAAGCTACGAGTAGTAACGAAAAACTGTAAAGTTTATGAAAAAAAATTCATCGCATATTGATATTAAGCCGAATGCAAACGAGCTTCAGCAAACAGGACCCGAGAAAAAATTTTTTTATTGCGTTAATAAAGTAGCTGATATGTATCGAGACTAGCCTGAGTCTTAACTATTATGTACCCGAAACATACCCAACAAGTTCCTTGAAAGGTACCTGAAATAGTACCGTAGTAAGTCTGTATTATGTCAGTAAAGTGTTCTGTATCTGTATTATGTCAATAAACGAGCGACTATATTCGGATACAATGTACTGATGAGTGCCCGAATAAGCCTTCGTACGCTCATTGTTCCAGAAATATCACTTCTTTCGGTGCAGAGGTCGGACATTTACCGACACGGGCACCGGACATATATCAGATACTTTATTGATATAAAATATAAAATAATTTCTCGGGTATGTACCTTCTTGAGAACATAAGTCGTTCGGAGTCGGCATAAAACACGTAGGTCCAGTTCTCGGTCATTTGTGATCAAACATTTAATAACACGCACAACACAATTGATCAAAAGAAGCTAGGTCAAAGTCCTTCCAAGGGACCCTAAAGTTTAAAATACATATTAGTCTTAAATTTGACAGAGAAAAGTACACTTAAAATCAGTCAAAATCTTAAAAATTCTCCCCTGAAAAATGTAGAAAAATCAGATACGATAATAAGTGAGGTAACCCAGCAAGGAAGCAAGCGCTCTATTAGCGCATCTGAAGCGCTCCAAAAAAAAAAAACAGTAGAGCGCTCCATTCTCCTTGTGTATAGCGCATTTTTTAACATAGTCATGTCATCATATGTATGAGCTCCGCTCCCGCTGCAGAAAATATATAATTGTAGCGAGAACCGAGCGCTTTGTTCTGCTTGTATTTAATATAAAAACGTAGCGAGAACCGAGCGCTTTGTTCTCTTTGTAGTTGAAAGAAAAATGTAGTGAGAACCGAGGACTTTGTTTCCTTTATTAGTTCATATCTTCGGCCTAATTCTTTAAGACGTAAGTCAAAATGATCTATTGTTTAGGAGGCAAAAAAAAACTGTTTATTATTTGTATGAAATTCATACGATAATGTATTGTTTCAAACGTTCTACCTCCCTTTTTTCATACAAACATTAAAAACTAAAAAAGGACATAAATGTAGTTTTGACCAATCTACCTAAATCGCTAATAAACGTTACTTTGCCCAATTTTGACATACATCTTATTAGAATTAGGGCGGCAATATAAAAAGGTATTTTTTTATGCATTTTATTTGATTTTTCATATGATGAAGGAAAAACAGAAAACATAGTTTTTAAACGATTTAATGAATTTTTACAGTTTTTTCAAATAACTTTTTTTTACATTAAAATCTAATACTTTTTTTTCAAGTGCAACGCTATCGTTACGGAAAGTGCTACAAATATAGCACTATACAAACAGCACTATTTGCAAGGAGAATAAAGCGCTCTTTACGTGCATACAAGTAATGCGCATTGAAATTTTTTGCTGCGAAGGGATGAATTAGTTGGACCAGCTGATACATTTGAACCCTCTTAGGGTCAATTCAGAAGGAATATGAACTACTTCGGCATTTTTTATATGGTATTAAGGGGTAAACAATAAAAGACCAGCGCATACATTTGACCCCTAAAGGGGTTAATTCAGAAAAGATATGAACTATTTTCGACATTTTTTGTATGGCGACCACCAGAAGGGTGGCAGATAGGGGTATGTATGTTCAGAAAATATATTGGGGGTGAATAATAATAGAACCAGCTCATACATTTGGCCCTTATATGAGTTAATTCAGAAAATATATGAACTATTTTCGATATTTTTTGTATGGTGACCACCAGAATGGTGGTAGCGCAGGGCAGTAGGTATGTTCAGAAAAAATATTGGAGGTAAAAAATAATAGGACCAGCTCATAAATTTGTACCCCCTTAGGGTCAATTCAGAAGGGATACGAACTATTTTCGACATTGTTTGTATGGTGACCCCCAAAAGGGTGGCAGATAGGGGGAATGTGTTTAGAAGAAATATTGGGGGTGAAAAAATAACAGGACCAGCTCAAACATTTGACCCCTATAAGGGTTAATTCAGAAAAGATGTGAATTATTTTCGACATTTTTTGTATGGTGACCAGCAGAATGGTGGCAGTAGGGCAGTAGTATGTTCAGAAAAATATTTGGCGTGAAAAAATAATAAGACTAGTTCATACATTTAACCCCTCTAGAGGTAAAATAAAAAAAAAAAAAATATGAACTATTTTCGACATTTTTTGCATGGTGACCTTAAGGGGTATGTATGTTCAGAAAAAACATTGGGGTTGAAAAAATAGTAGCACCAGCTCATACATTTGAACCCTTTAGGGGTTAATTCTGAAAGGATATAAACTATCTTCTATATTGTGTTGTATTAAAAGTAACAAACGCACTTCCAAACATTCTTTACCATTTGTTGTTGTTTCGAAAGCACTAACGTTCAAATTGGCACGACGAGTATCACAACAAATTGAGCGAATCTCGTGTAGGTCATTGTTTCGTATACTTGGTGCTTAGTGTTGTCTCAGGTTTCGTTGTTCTCTGAATGACAAATTACTACAAATGCATGGTTTCATGCAGTTCTCTGGTACGAGTCCATCGAAATTACTTTTACTTGAAATTTTTGTACTTAAGTTCATGCACATCAGAATGTACACCAACATGTCCAACTCTTTTTAAAATTGCCTACAGTTAGTACAAAAAGTTAATTAGCTAAAGCATAAACATATTCCATTTCTTTTTTAAGGACTTGCGCTCCTTAAGAACCTACATAAAATTATGTCATACACTTGGGAAACCCTACAGAATACATATTAAATTTTTTTTAACATAAATATAATTATACGTATGTATTTAACACGCTAAAAGCTAAATATATGCTTAAAAAATATGCCTTTTGCACGTCTACCTCAGCTTTTTACGTACATATAAAAATCGATCATATCACAATGATTTATTTCAATTGCACTGAATTTTCAGAAGATGAAATGAATAAATCGATTAATAACAATGGCATTAAATCGCCAACAAAGCCACGCAATCGCAATGGATCGACCACAGAGATGGCTGTGGATCAACTGCAGGCTAGCGAGAAGCTAATTGCTGGTAACATCAATATTGTCATTTACCTTTCTTATGCCTATATTGTTTTTTCTCATCACCTAGAACTCAATGAAACCTGGGAAGAGAAGCTCAAGCGTACCGAAGAGATACGTGTACAGCGTGAAGCTGTCTTTGCCGAAATGGGTGTCGCGGTCAAGGAGGATGGCATCACCGTAGGCGTCTTCTCACCCAAGAAAACACCACATTTGGTGAATTTGAATGAGGATCCCAACTTGTCCGAATGCCTGCTATATTATATCAAGGACGGTATCACACGTCTGGGCACACATGAAGCCAATGTTCCACAGGACATACAGCTGTCGGGTTCGCACATTCTTAAGGAGCACTGCACCTTTGAGAATCGCAACAGCACTGTAACTTTGATTCCGCACAAGGACGCTTTGGTCTATTTGAACGGCCGCCAGTTAGTCGAACCCGAAGTCTTGAAGACCGGTTCACGTGTTATTTTGGGCAAGAATCATGTTTTCCGCTTCACCAATCCCGAGCAGGCTCGTGAATTACGTGATAAGATCACTGAAAATGTTGAAAATGAGACGGAAAAATGTGATTCCCAACAGGTTGATTGGAATTTTGCCCAGTGCGAGTTGCTCGAGAAGCAAGGCATCGATTTGAAGGCTGAGATGAAGAAACGTTTGGATGTACTGGAGGAACAGTACAAACGCGAGAAGCTACAAGCCGATCAGGAATTCGAGGAGCAGCGTAAGGTGAGTGAATGGTGTATTATTTAAAACAAATCAGTACGCTTGGTTCTAATTTTTTTTTTCTATAAACAGACCTATGAGGCACGCATTGATGCTTTGCAGAAACAGGTGGAGGAGCAATCAATGACCATGTCGATGTACAGTAGCTATTCACCAGAAGATTTTCATCAAGAGGAAGATATTTTCGGTAAGTGTCTAAAACACATTTCTTTCACACATTTTAGACAAAACATTAAAACAGACTTCATGTGCAAATGTTGAAAAAGAGCTGAGAAAAAATATCCCTTATTCTTGAATCCGCGTCGAGTAAATGTCGTCGTCAAGAGCTCACTTTCACCAATGAATCGTCGTCGAAGATCATTTCAAAGATCAAAAATTTTAATATTTATTTGACGACGTTTGCTCAATAATTGAGTGAACAATCACTGCAGATCTCGACATCGAAATTTAAAGTTTTAAAAATATAACAATTTTGTTTCGACGTCGTTTCGAGAGAGCGAGCGCGGGTTCAAGAATAAGGGTGATTATTTTAAAAATTTAGAGCATGTCAGTATGAAAAAGCGTAAGAAAATAAAAAATTAAATAATTTGCATGCAATAAGGAAAAAAAAATTCGATCCTGCCAGGAGTCGAACCTGGAATCTTCTGATCCGTAGTCAGACGCGTTATCCATTGCGCCACAGGACCGCATATTTACTTCTCATATTAGAATCATATACAAATTGTAATCACCAGTGACAGCAAACAAGTTTTTCTTTGCTATTATCAGAACAGCTATTATCAATTAACACACACACAAACATCGCTTTACAGACTGTTTGCTAGATGAAGATCAAATTCAAAAAGCATTGCAGCTCACACACACAGCACTTTGCAAACTGTTCGCTGCATGCAGGTCAAACTGTTTTAGCTTATTTGCTGCATGAAGATCAAACTGTTTTAATATCAATGAAGAAGCACTGTATTTATCTGGTTTATTTCGGAACTCTTACAGTCAATCCTCTGTACGAATCAACTTGGTCAGCACGCGAGGCTGGTCTTGCTGCTTGGGCTTTCCGCAAGTGGCGCTACCATCAGTTCACTTCATTACGTGATGATCTCTGGGGAAATGCAATATTTTTGAAGGAGGCTAATGCTATTTCCGTTGAACTGAAGAAAAAGGTAAGTCACAGTTACTAAAACATGTTTTTACATGAGTTAAAAATAAATATAAGCATAACAATAGTATCATAAAAACTCAAAGAAATTGTTGCTGTGGCTGTCACCTATTTAGTAGGGAAAGAAATCTATTTTAATTTAGCCAAGCTACAAACCGTGTACTTTGTGAAGAACATTTCTGTGGTCACAAAAAATAATGATGGCTAAACTCAAAATATCGTAAAAAAGCGATATTGTGATTTTCTTTATTGCCAATCATTGGAAGGATGTAGGAAAACATTTTGTTGTACAGAATAGACTACCACTTATGTCTGCACATATTTCCGTTCGTAACGGCTCATATATTTAAGAAAAAAGCTCGGAGTTAGTGCAATAAAAATATCGTTTCTTACAGATTTGTTTTTGCTTTTGTTAATGTGCGTAAAATTTATTTCGTTGCATTTCTTTATCATCCAGTGCTAATTTTAAAGAAATTATGAATACGAATAAATGAATGTTGCAAAAGTATTGAACAGATTCTATTCGCCATGAACGATTTCATCCAAATCAGTTCAATTCTTCTGAAAGGTCTACACATCGTCATTCGCAAGTTATTGTGCTCTATATCACAAAATCAAAAAAATGAGATGAAACTGATTTTTAGGCAACCTTATTGAGATCTGTAGATCTGTGTAATAAGTTTACTCTTATCTTTTATAGTTTCCGAAACATGAAAAATCGACTTTGTGCTATACAACACTTTAGTGACGAGCTTCTTTACCTATTGTGTTCTATGTGTAAAAAACTGCATATAGAACAAATACGGAGCAAAAATACTAAATAAAAAAAGAAATTATTTGTTTTATACTATATGCTAGTCTAAATAAAGTTTGGAGTATTAGAAATGAAATGGTACTCGTTGGATGTCGATGCACTTGATATAATTGACGAAGCCATGAGCGAATCAGTTGAAACTAATTTAATTTTGAGAGTGAAAAATATTTCAAGATTGACTTTCAAAACACCAATAACACGATAAACGGACTCAAATACCTCATATTACAGTACAAAATTAGAAGATATAAATTTTCTCAATTTGCCAAGAATCTAGGAAAAAGCCTTTTTCGCAGAATTTCAAAATCTTGAAAAAAAGTCTTGAAATCAAAATCTTGAAGAAAAAAAATCTTGAAAACAAAATCTTGAAAAAAAATCTTGAAATCAAAATCATGGCAGAATAACCAGGTAGATGCAATTCGGAGAGCAAAAAACGAGAGAGCAAAACATTGGCGTAGCTATAATGTCACCATTGACAATTTATTTTTATTCGTTCAGCCATATGGATGTATAATTTACTCGTAACCGCATAAATAAATCGAGTACCCAGATTTTTTGTGTGAAAATATAAGAAATATTATTAAAATCATTACAAATTTAATAAAATGAGCTGTGTTTATAGTTATAATACAGAATTAATTGTATTTTGGCTGTAAACAAAGCAAATAAAAATTAAATTTTAATAAAATTTTCATTTGACTACTAGTTAAAATGTTCAGTAACCAATTTGTTTGTGTCGCTATGTACGGCTGCTTTGAATTGACAAAATATATTTTGACATTATAGCTACGCATTTGTTATTGTTTTATTTGTCGTAGAGAGCATGTTTCTAGTGAGCCTACCTGGTTATTCTGCCATGATCAAAATCTTGAAACTCAAAATCAAATTGTGTCAAAGAACAGTGTCAAATTTCGAAATGTACAAGTTTTGTAAAAAATGTCATATCTGTGGTCACAAGGAATAACGACTAAACTCAAAATACCGTAAAAAAGCGATATGGGATTTACTTTATTGCCAATTTTTGGAAGTATGCAGATATGTTTCTACTTTTTGCTCAGAATTGATCATCACTTATGTCTGCACGTATTTTGTTTGTAACGGTTCTTATATTTAAAAAAATTGGGTCGTAGTTCGTGCAATTAAAATATCGTTTTTTACGATACTTAGAGTTTAGTCGTTATTCCTTGTGATCACAGATATTGAATTTTGAATAATTCCTCTTCGCTTGTCTGGATGACGGTAAGTGTGGGACCATAAATATTAAAAATTTATAATTTTGACAAAATTTGTCATTTCTGTTTTCGAAATTAGACACTTTTCCATTTTTTTCTCAAAATTATACATTTTATTCGATAGAACAACATTTGTTAAAATTTCAAGATTTTTTCAAGATTTTTTTCAAGATTTATGCATATTTTGTGTTTTCTAGATTTTTTTTCAAGATTTTTTTTTTGTCAAGATTTTGGTTGTTTCAAGATTTTAACCTTCAAGCTCCCGCTCCCGTTTTTCTGAAAAAGACATTCTTATAACAAAAATGGGGTGTCAACTTGTTTGAAAAAAAAGTGCAAAAAACTGAAAATGTTCTATAGAAAAGACCACCAAAAATATAATTAAAAGCAATTAATAGATATATATCAATATTAATTTAGTTAAATTGCTTATTTTATAGCGAGAAAAAAACTTTATTTTTTTATTTGGTAAAAAGACTTTAATCAAAAATTTCAATGAAATCAATTGAAGGGCTTATTGCAAGAACATGATAAGCCACATAAAAAATATTTTGAAATAATCAAATATAAAGTTTTGAAAAAATGTATTTTTGTTTGAAGAAATGAAATTGAACACGGAAACTTTTACTAGTATTTTAGAAAATTAATAAGAAATAGACAAAATCTCTTAAAAGGTTGTTGGCAATGCATTGAGTAATGTATTCAGGTTAAAAAATTGATTTTTAGATCATGTGGCTTATCACGTTATTGCAATAAGCCCTTCAATTGTAGAAGAATCAAGACAATTTTAAATTTTTTGTATGGTTTAACATGAATAATAAGAAGCCAAAGTACACAAAATTATACTAAAATGTTTTGAAGATGTCTACATTTCGAAAATATAATAATTAAGTTAAAATTAAAAAGTTGCCCACTGTGCATCTGTGAGGTGATATAGTCGTGACAACATGTCCTGTCATTACTTTACTTCTACCGCTAGGTTTTCAGCGTGTTGTCACTCAGAGAGTCCTAAAAATGTTCCAGCAGCAATATTTTTATTGAAGCGAGTGTTACGCTTGACCTAAAGTAAAAACCTTTGCTTTAACGTCATATGATTTCGAAGAGTTTATTCGAACAAGTGCCAAATTATATAAAACCTGATTGAAAACAGTAGATTGGTCACAGCATGGTAAAACCAGACAAGGTAGTGTTAAGGCTGAATGTGCTCTCTTTCTAACGAGTAGTGACCATAACGGACAAAATCGACTATTTTGCTGTTTTTGCCTATTCTTGCTTTCTTACCGCATTCTCATCAGCAGCAGATTTTGTATGAGCTGTCAACTTCTGTTTCAGCTGGTCACAGTTTTGGTCACCGGCTTCTGTAGCCTGTAACGCCTTTTGCTGTGTGATTGACTCTATTCAGAGTTGTTGTTTTTGCCTGCTTCAAAACTTATTTGAGAGACTTCTGGCCTCTTTTTTTTTGTAAGCGAAGACAAGATTGAAAGAGATAGTTTTAGAAGAGTTTTTTAAAGAGAGTACGAAAGCAATAATATATAAATAAAATAAACTGGCCATTTCAGCCCTTGGAAGGGGCTTTGACCTAGCTTCTATTGATCAATTGTGTTGTGCGTGTTATTAAATGTTTGATCACAAATGACCGAGAACTGGACCTACGTGTTTTATGCCGACTCCGAACGGCTTATGTTCTCAAGAAGCTTTACATGGCAAAATTTTTACTCTCCGAAGTTTGCCATTGTCTGCAGAGAGGTGACGACCGAACAGAAAAATTATTTCAATTGAAAAAACTTTCTGTCTGAGCTGGAATTGAACCTGGGCTACCGCGGTTCTTTAGCTTAGGAGCCACGCACTCTACCCACTAAGCTACGGTCGCCACACGAGAGCAATAATTGTAGGACAAATTTTTAATGCATTTCTGGCAATGGTAGAAATAGACAAGGTAGTGTTAGGGCGGAGAGCTGGTGACCGAAACTGTCAAAACATGGCTGGCACGAACGTGACTGAAAACTACGAAAATTCGTAGAATAAAATTCGTAGAATGGACCCAGTTATTAGTAATATTTACACACAAATATTTTTGAGTGATTAATACTTGATGAATAAATCGGCCCTAAAATACTTCTCTCTTCAAACAAAGCTGTATTCTTATATAATTTCTTTACTCTCTTTTTTTTTAAATTTTGCAGGTACAATTTCAATTCACTCTTTTGACCGATACTCTCTACTCACCACTTCCACCGGAATTGGCCTCAACTGCTCTAACACCTATACAAAATGAAGATGAATTCGGTGCACCGCCGGTGTCGAAAACAATTGTGGCAGTTGAAGTGACAGATACTAAAAATGGTGCCACTCACTATTGGTCTCTGGAAAAGTTGCGGTAAGTATTGCATGAGCAATGTTTTTGTTCTGTAAAAGTTACTGTTAAGAATCACAGCCATTGTCTACGTTTAGTTTATGATTTTGCTGTCTTAGAAGTTCTACACGAGAGAAAGTTGTCCTCAAAGGCATTTTGAAGTTAAACCCAGAGCAACATTGTTTTTGTTTTTTCGTTCCCCGAATTTTTTTTTAAGAACGTGCATGGTGGTTGTTTACAAGCAATTTAAAAAAATACTATTAAAAAAATTATAAGAATTTTAATTTTATTTTTAAATAAAATCTAGAAAAAAGCTTAAATACTGTCTGTCTACTATACTAGAAACCACCATTAACGCCATTTTTTACTGCATTTCCATAGCAAACATTTTCAGAATAACTATTTTCTTTTAATTATCAACTTTCTTTGTTTTCATTATCATTTCAAAATTACAAAAAAAAAAACACAAACTAACAAAAAAAAAAACAAAAACAAAATACAATTTTAAACAAAAGTAATCGCCTTGAATTGATGCGTCAAATTTACAATGTTGAGAGTCCACCATCATCCATGTTATTCGATACCACCTCATTGGTAGAGTCAGCGACATATTATGGAAACGTAATGTCGTGTTCGAATCTAGCAGCTGGTTCTTCATATGCCTTTTCTAACGATTACCACGCTAAAACTCAAGCGATCTCAACTCAGGCACCGAGTTCAACAGCGCGTGCGAATGCAACTGATTTAGTTAATCGGAAGATCAACTCACCATCACGATTATCATTGGCCAACTTAATGCCTTCTAGGTTTGCATTGTTTTCTTGCTTTATATCGCATCTTTGACTTTCAATAATACACTGTGGAACAAAGTTGAGGTTTTTTTTAACAATAATTCTGAGATTTTTGCATTTGATCAAACTAAAAACCACTGTGTTAGAGAAAATATTTGTGTTTGGTTGAGAATTTCTACATTTCTCTACATTTTAGCATTACTAATTCTCAAATGTTATTTTCTGTTGTGTGCTTTCGTTCCAAAATTTGTCAATTTGTTAGTTGTTATCTCGATTCGCTTGGAGAGTAAATGTCCCAATATTCGGAGAAAATTCGGCTTAAAACTTCTTTGTTCTTCAGTGTTCTTGATCTTAATCCTTGTGGCTTTCGTATCCTCTTCACATACTTTAATCAATAGCATGTATTTTCGATGTTTTTATGTTTTATTTTGCTTAATTGTAATCAGCTGGAAAAGTTTTACCTATACTTATATTCCATACATAAATATAAATGTGCCTTTGAGGAACGCTTTTTGCTTCTGTTTGTTTTTAAAACACAGTAGAAATTTGTGTGTTTGGCAAATGTTTGTAATTTTTGTGAATTTTAAAAGCGCATTACCACCTTAAATGTTATACATACCTTAATATTTGCTTTAAGCTAGATTTTATTCGATTTTATTTGTTGTTTTATTAAAATTGTAATTGATTGCATGGCGAAAAGGAAGCTTTAGTGGTCAATGTAGTCTTGCAGAACCACCTCTACAATCTGTATAAATATTCTCACAAAATTTCATTGAAATCGTACGACGGGAACTATAAAATATTATGGGCCAAAGGAATGTTTTTTGTTTTTTTTTTATTCTTGCAGTTAAAAGTAAACACAAAATGATCTTGCAGGACGACTTCTACAATCTATATAAATGTCGTTATGAAATTTTATTAAAATTGTACGACGGGAACTATTTAATGTTATGGGTCAAATGATTTTTTGTATGCTTTTTAGCTCTTGAGATAAAATTAAAAAATAATTTCCTTAAAAAAGCCTCAATAATTTTGTGGGTAATACCAGATTATGCAGTTATTAGAAAAAAAAAATTGTTAGCAAAAAATTTTTTGTTGGATTCACTTCAATTGAAAGCGGAATTTGAAGTATTCTATGATCTATGCGACGGCGTAGAAACTCTATCGGGTACAGCTAATGTTTCCGAATGCAATAAAAAATCTCTTCCTGCCGTTAAAAAAATGTCGCGTTTACTGTGCACAGTTCCTGTTACTGTTTCAAGAAATTAGAGAATGTTCAGCAAATTAAAGTTAGTTCAAAATTATTTAAGAACCACGCAAAGTGACTCACGTCTTACAGCCCTATTCTGGTTGTTAGCTTAACAAGAAATAGTTAAGGAGCTCTTGTTAAGCTGATTGTTATGTTATGTAAATGTTGGTATTCTTAAAAATCATTAACAACATAAAAGCTTAAAAAGCTTTTAAAGTTCACCATGCATGGTGAAAATCGATATGTCTATTGAAAGAAGAGATGCGCTATATAAACAGAAGCTTCGAGTGCAGCTTGTGACTTTGCAAGCGCTTGAAAAATTTGCCACGGCTACTGAAAGATTTCATTATCAACACTTAAAATAAGTAAAAAATTCTTCCATTTTTCAGTTTAATGTATTTAAACTCAATATTATATTATAATTTGTATTTTTTTAATTATTTTCACAACAATTTTCTATCTAAGCACATACATTTCATTCGTTGTTAAGACTCTTTCTGTTATTAACAAAATTGTAAGGAAAAGAGCTTTTAAATTTGCAGCGAAACTTAACGAAACTTAATATTTAAATGTTATACGTAAAAATTAAGGTTGTATTTTTTATTTAAAACACTATTTTTTTAATTAATTTAAAAAATTAAAAGAAAATATGTAAAAGAAATTGAAAGCCCTGTTTATTTTTTAACAAAAATAAACTATGAATTTTTAAAACAAAAACGAAAATAAATTTTTAAATGCTGATTCAATAATGTTAAAAAACTTTGATTTTATTTTCTTTGATAGAGTTAACGATATGAAAACTGCCTTTAAGGGATCTTCTTCACTTGAAAAAGATCGAAAGATTGAAAAGTGTTACTTATGTGGGTTAAAAATTTCAGAATTTCTTAAAATGGTACCAAAGATTAACGAAAAAGGCCGTTTGAGCTGAAACTGTTTTGCTTTATATTTATTATTGTAAAATCTCTAAGATTGTTACCTACAATCTATTGAAACCTAAAAAATTCAAAATTTTTATAGCGTTAGAAATGTAAAAAATAGGGTAATTTTTCAATTTTTGTTTTGAAAATGGCGCCAAAAACAGGTATGAGGTTTATTTGGCTGATTATACGTAATCTTATAGTTTCAATTATTATAGTTTAGATGAACTAAAAAAAATGTTTAGTTACCTGTTGTAAAAGCTGAGAAATAGTTGTCACCTTTTTGGATTCGAAAAATGATGTCCAAATTGCGAAAAGCTTAAGAGAGCAAATAAAAGAGAGCAAATAAGAGAGCAAAAATTCAAAACATACTTAATTATACGTATTTTGATGTACACAAGTTTTTTTTTTATCATTAAAAAAGTTTCTTGTAAAAATAATTACAAAGTGTTTTTCTTTTCTTAAAAATTGTAAAAGTTCCCAAAAACTTAAACACAATGCGTTTTCGTTCCACAGGTAAATACGTCCATATGGTTTGAAATCTTTTAACATAAGCGCTTTATTTAGTTTCCAACGATATTTTTTTAACTTATTTTTATTAGAAATATAAATATTTCTAATTAAAAGTGGTTTAAAAATGCAAATTAGACCCCGTTGATTTTGCGCCAGTTTGATCAGACAACATCTGTCAAAACACAAACACTGCTTCAGAAGCGCAGTCATTTTTCAGTTGAATATATTTTTGGGGCGCTCTTGTTTTCAGCATAGTGAATCAGATTTAGTACTTGTTTGTTAAATTTTTCTGATTTCTGCACAACAACTAGGCAGAAACACAAAAAAAAAATAAGGATTTTAAAAAATTAATCTAATATCATTTGTAATTAAAGTTCAAGTTTAGAATTTATAGGCCTTTAAATTTAGAAAAATTACCTAAAAATAAAAGCTTATTTTTTAAAAAAAATTTGTACTTTGTATTTATTTTTTACTTTTTAGTCTTAAAGGTTTATTATTTACATCTTTTATTTTCAAAACTTATGGAGATATAGCATTTTTATTGATTTGTGTGCGGTAAAAGGGGGTGTGGCAAAAAATGTTATTATTGCATTGTCACCGGACTTACATATGTATGTTAAATTTCAGCTTAATCGGATACCAACAAGTTTGCAACATTGCGAAAAATTGTTTGCAAATTTTGACGGACTTACATAATAGGGAGTCCAATGCCGGAAGCTTTTCTCGATCCCGGGATTATCGGGATTGAAAATCTCAATCATTCACATTCTAAGAGGTCTCAAAAGTTGCATAAAAATTTTTAAAAAAAAAGGAAATCTTTCTCTCCCGCAAGGACAAAGTTGTTTTTTGTCATGAAAAAATCACGATCTCAAAATGCTTTAATTTTTGTAAGAAAAACTACATATGTCTTAAAGCAAAAGTGAATACACAATTTAACTAACAATATTTTGGCAAACACGATGCCACTCTTGATTTTTACTCACAGTGTCCTGTAAGAAGGATATTTGAATCTAAAGGTACATTCGAGATAGCACAGAACTATTAATTTCTTCTGATTGTCTAAATTTGGTGATTTTGACTACAGTGTAAACGTTTTCCTTAAATTTGAAGAACTAATAAATTGCATATTTGTTGCATATGAATTTTCTTGTTATTGAGAAATGTATACTTGAATGCAATTTTTTAACTTTTTAAAAAAAATTAATATTAGGTTTTATATCTCGGGCACCAAAAGTGGTACCGAAGATAATTTTCTCAATTCATATTATGCAAATAGTTTTGAACGAAACCTGTCTAAAAATACCTTTAATACAGGAAAAGACCACGATGTTTTTTCTTATTTTGATATTTACAAAAGTTACTTCAAGCATGAAATGTAACAATTTTGTTCATATCTCCTTCACGGTTATTATTTCATAAAAACACTTCTAAACCAAAATTCAAAAATATTTTGAGGGACTCAAAATATTTGTATAACATTTTTGTGAACGCTGAGTTGAGGTGTTTTAACGAAGTAATTAAATTCATAAGGAAAGACATTTTTTTTAAAAAAATCGAAATAAGAAAAAAAATCGTGGTCTTAACCTGGTGTTGTAAATTGATATTCTTGGACAGGGTAATGTTCACAGATATTTGAAGAATCTAAATTATTGAAATAATCTTTGGTACCACTTCTTGTGCCCGAGATATAACTCTCTCGAACACTTCTCTTAACTCTTTTTTATTGAGATTTTCAATCCCGATAATCCCGGGATTAGTTCGGGATTGAAAGTTTTAAGAAGTAAATAATTTAAAACTTTTTTAAAACAATTTCTTGTTTTGTATTATTGAAACTAAAAAATGTAAAATTAATTCATTTATAAAGTAACCCAAAAAAACAAATTAAGGGTATTCACAATTGCGTTGTTTTCAGTGAAGTTAAAAAATCCCGTGGTATTGATACCACACTTTACCGAGCGGTTTTTATATTTTTTGTTGTTTTACATGAAATCTCTAAAAACCAAAAGTAAGTAGTAGCTCAATGATATGTTTAACGAACGTGGTTTTTAAGGTTCCATGAACAACTGATCGGTTGCCAGTTATTTCCTAATTGCCAAAAATAGAAGAAGCTCAAAATGTAAGTCAAACTTTTTATGCCATATATTAATAAAATATATCAAATTGGATAGTTAATTTATGGGCATATTAACAAAAAGCTATTGTTCCCAAGCACAAATTCTATTTTAAAGGGTGCTCATAATTGTGATTTTCAACTATGGCAAAAAAACACAATACAACTATACCACACAATTGTGAATACCCTTATTGTTAAAAATTACACAAAACTTAAATTTTATTAATGCCTAGCAAATTGTACTAATATAACCCTTTCAGTAGAGTTGCCCAATATATTGGACACATCAGAAAGTAATTTTTATTTGTATTTATTTTGCAAAGCTTTTGTTTAAAACAAATTGTTTGGTTCTATGAAAAAAGATGAACCAACATAATAAAAATAAATTTAGAGAGATATTTGACATAAAAGTCAGTGGGATTTTCGATTTTGTGCCGAAGAAAAGCAAAAAAAAATTTCCGGCCTATTTTATAAGAAAATATGAACCGGACAAAAATCCAATTCATGTTTTTTATCTTTTTTGGCTTTAATGATAAGAATATTAAGAGGGTTTAAGAAACAAAGATCTAAAGGGTTGAAAAGCCTTTAAGGGATTAAAAAAAATACTTTTTGCCGAACAGGAGCAAAATAATTTTTTCTTTGTACAAGCCTGCAAAACGTAAGTGGCGCAGGTTAAAATCAAAGGTATGTTTTTTTTATCTTTAAAGACCTAAATGATAGGAATATTACCTCTAAAAAATTATTTTGTTCTTAGTTTAGCCTATAAATACTAACTTACTTACTTTTTATGGTATTTAAGTTTAAGGTATTACTATATAAATTTTAAATTTTTTTGTACATCGTCGTCATGATTTTTTGTGTTAAAGGCAAATTAATGTTGGACAAGACTTATCAAAACTAAATTTTTTGTTTTAATTATTTTTAAAGTAATCATTAAGCTGATCAACGCGTTTAATTTTTTATTGGATAGTTTTGATCGGATATTATGACAAATATAACCCGCTGATGAGAAGCACCGTTCTGATTCTATGCAAGTTGTAGAAATAGTTGTACGATAATCGTAAGCAATTTGTAAGTTTCGATCACGATTGCCTTTCGCCACAAAAAAAAAACATTTCCTAAGTCAGAATATCTGACAATTTTGAAATACATAGATTCTAAAACTTTGCAAAGTCTTTGCACCAGTGATTCACACTCATCATCTTAACAATCTTTTTCAGCCTCAATAAAAGATTTTCGAATCCTATATTCATATGAACTTGAAATGTTTGCATTTACATGAATTTTTGTAATGAAAATTTTTTATTTAAAAATCCCGGGATCCCGAAAGACAATCCCGGTATTTAAAGAGGCTTAAATCATCCGGGATCCCGGGATTGACTTCCATAATACATACATACAAACATACATATATACGAACGAAGCAAGTTATAATCAGCTTATGATCAGTCCCGTAGTTTTTAATATATAGGATTTCTATTTATTTGTGGGCGGTTAAAGGGGTGTGGCACCATTTTTTCCTGAACCATTCTCTACTTGAAGGAAATTAATTGCCTAAATTTTAGCTGAATCAGCCCCCATAGTTTAGGTGATATAGCATTTTTATTGATTTGTGGGAGGAAAAGGGGGTGTGGCCAAATGTTTTTTAAAAAAACCCATGCTTTATTTGATGAAACTTTTCTGTTTAAATTTCAGCTGAACCAGCCCCGTAGGTTTAGAGATATAGCATTTTTATGGATTTGTGGGCGGTAAAAGGGGGAGTGGCAAAACATTTTCCTTAATTATCTTCTACTCGAATGAAAATTTACTGCCAAATTTCAACTGAATCGGCCCAGTAGTTTTAGAGATATAGCATTTTTATTGATTTGTAGGCGGTAAAAGGGGGTGTGGCAAAAAATTTTATCATAATAGTGCATTTTCACCGAACTTACATATGTATGCTAAATTTCAGCTTAATCGAATACCAACAATTTTAACAATACTAACTTAAGTTGTAGAAATATGGCTTGCAAGTTTTGAGGACACACATACATACATACATGCATACATACCCAGTGGTAAAATCCATCCTTACATAATTCATTATTCCACACTTATTTTTCATCCGCGGAGCATGAAAACTTCAATACCAAATGCCCATTACTTTTGCACAGGCATGATCGCCACTATAAGCTTTCTTTTGTAATGTATGAAATGCATCACACGTGCTTACGTGCCACTTTACTAAAATATAGTGTAGGGAATATACTTCCGACAATCGAAATCGTTCGGGCTTCCATGCTTATGCACTTTATGTTATAAGTAGGATGTACGCAACGTAAACGAAAACGCAAGTTATCCGTAATGTATTGATATGACGTGCACATAATCGATTTTATCCTTCTCCACAACGGAAATTGTAAGCACTGCTTACGTTTCCGCTTACAAAAGAAGGTAAGCATAAGGGCAGCCTTATTGTATACACGCCTTATGCTCACCTTTTTTTGTGGAGTATGTGCAAAATGGAGTATGTGCTGTTATTTGCTCTCGCTCTCTTTGCTTTCATGTTTTTCAGATTTTTTTGATAAAATATTTGGTGTTACCAACTATTTTGAATTGCAAAATTCATAACTGAATTAGTATGTTGACAAATTTTCCTTTTTCAAGAGTCCTAAATTGCTGATGTGTATAAAGTATTATTATTCTAAAAGTAAGAACATGAAATGAAAAACTTTGTTGATTTTTTATTTTTTTATTCTTTTTAAAGTTTCGAACTTTAAAATACTCGTAAAATCTGAACAATTAAAATAATAAACTAAAATTATTTATTAAAGAAATGGAAAAATTTCAGGGACTAGCAAACACAAGGTTATAAAAAACATTAAATAATAAAATAAAATAAGTACATTAAAGTTAAAAATATTTCTTATAAATTAATAGTTTTTCATTTTTAAAATTTACTATTTAAGCATTTTGGAAAAAATAAAATAAATTAAGTAATAAAAGAAATAGCAATCTAACACAAAGATTAAATATTGTGGTTATTTAAGTAATATTTATTTTGTCACATTTTTTTTGTCGTCACATTTTTTTTTATAATAAACATTTTTATAATTTTTAAATGAAGTTCGAATTTCTCGAATGTACTCCTTCTCCGAATACCCTTCCCTTTTAAGTGCTTCTGCAAAAAACATTATTAGTTGTTTTTAAATTTTTTAATAAAAGAAGTGGTACCAAAAAGTGATGCATTCAAAGAAACATAATCTTTAATAGCTGATTTGTTACTGACGCCGTCATAATTTAATGACCGAATTAAATTCCTATCAATTAGGCAATGCAAGCTTTTTAATATCCCATCAGGTGTTATTAAGGACTTTATTAATTGTGCCTAGAAAGTAAAAAATTTAAACAAATTGGAATACGTTGATCTCAGTATAAGCTAACATAATGTGAAGGGTCCTGACGGCAAAGAGAATCAACTTCGGTTAGTTCACTCAAATTCATTATTGGGAATTTTGGATGTGAAAGGTTTTGTACGCCTTATTTATGTATTTGATCTAATACTGCATATATTTTGATCATAGCAGTAAGATTTTTTCCTGTGAAATAAATAAATAAACCTGTGAAATAAATAAAAGAAATTAAACATTTTTAGCTGTTATTATAATCGGGGAAACAAATTACAATAAATATAAAAGATACGTATCTAAAGCTGCAATTAACTAATTTTTTTCCAAAAGTGCAATTATACCACTTTCATTTTTAGTAGCTTGTATTATTAATAAATAAATGCTTTATAGAATTGATAAATACCTTGCCAATCCTTTAAGGATTCTTTCATTTGATTTTGATTTTCTAATATTTTTTCTGATTTTCTTCCACAATTTGTAATCGATGTTCTATAGTCATTTCACCTGCATTATGAAGAGAAATATAAGTCTTTCTTCACACAAAAACTAAAAAAAATCGACTAATCGGTTTTTTTAATAAATAAACTTGTTGTTTAGTGATTTTGTTTGTATGCTAAACATTGATTATAATAAAAACTTATGAAAATATTGTCCGATTTATTTTTTTGATAGTTTATTTATTAAAAATAAGAACCGTTGTTATTTAAATTGTAATTTAATTTCCGAATCAACTCATTTTCCGAATATGACTTCACAGAAAAACCTTCCATTTCACAAAAATATTAGCTGTTAAGACCACAACACAGAATACACACAACACAACAAATGTAATTACGGATAACAAAAAACTAAAAATTAACCGGTGTTATTTATTGTTATTATTTTATGTTATACTAGCTGAACCCGGTGTGCTTCGCTACTCCCCTCGTTATAAAATAAAATTAAAAGTATTTACATATTTTTCACGCCATCGAATTTTCGAAATAAGTCCACCCCAGCGCCACCTACCGTGTCCATTTATACACAAATTATTTTCTTATGATCAAACAAACATACATTCTGAATTTCAGTTAAATTGGTCCATAAATTCAAATTTTCGATATAAGTCCACCCCAGCGCCACCTATCGGGTCCAAATATAGCCTATGTTACCCACCGTACCAAGATGAACATTACCTGAAAATTTCATCAAAATCGGCCCAGCCGTTTTGGAGTCCATACGTTACATACATACACACATCCTATTTTATATATATAGATTTATAATTTTTTATTAAAATTTATTCTGTATTTAAAAACGCGAAATTTTTTAAGCACGCACCGGCGATCAGCAGACGTTTGTTTTTATTTAAAAGATGCGACAGTACTGGTAGCCTAAGTTTCTTATTTCATTTGTGTTTTTTCTGCATTCCATCTCATCAAACAATCGTTAAGAACCGTTATTTCGATATACCGCTGCATGTCTCTTACTGTGGGTTTAGACCGCCTGAACGAACGAAAAATTTATCGCGAACAATTTATTGCAATAAATTCTTCGTTCGGAGTACTGTTTAGACCGCACGAACATCAATCGCGAACAAACATTGGCCGCCATCTTGTTCGTTCAGGCGGTGTAAACAGCAATTTGTGCATTTGGCCGAACATCAACAAATGCAGGGTTGATAGCTCCTTATTTTTATATTAGTACTAAAACTTATACTCCGTTTCTCAACAACAAATGGTTTGCCACTCCATAACAATATATTACTCGTATTAGTTATTATAGAAAAGACGTGTGTTTAACTTAAGGGCCCATTTAAGTTTTTCGACGAACAAAAATTAAATGTTTTCACATTTTTCGTGTGTCAATAAATTTCGTAAATTTTAAGTCAATTAAATAAAAATTGTTCCCAAATTGTATGCACTTATTAAGCAAATACAATTTATACTTTCAGTCGTTCGATTTTTATTTTAGAGAAATCCTTTTTATGTTATAACTTTAAAGAATTGCTTTTAGTCACAAATCGATTTTCTAAAATCTTAGATTAAAAACTCAAAAAGTTTCAGCAGAACCTAAAATATTTTTTTATTTTATTTGAGCGAGCTCTATTGCGGACTCCTGCTATATTAAATAATATTTGCTATCCATAAACTCAAAATTTTCATTAAAAGTTATATAGTTATTTAAAAAAGAAATTACCTCAAATAAACAGTCGCCTCAAATAAATAAAATATAGGGTTTTCCGCTTAAAAACTTAATTTGGCCCTCTACACAACACAATCATATTGCAGCGAAAGTTAACAGAACACTTTAAAAAACATAAAACTAAATTACTACATATTTTAGTACTTTTTATAAATTATTCTATAAAGCTACTCCTCTTTGCTACTTTTCTGTTTTTAAACACAGCGCAACACCGGATTCGCCCAAAAAGATCGAAGCTTGTTCGATCAGAGCGAACGAAGGAATCTTCGTTCGTTCGCCCTAATTTACTGTTTACACCGGGCAAACATTGTTCGCGATAAATTTATAGCGAACACTGTTCGTTCGGGCAAAGTGTTTAAACCGAGCGAACGAACGAGGTTTCTTTCGTTCGTTCAGGCGGTCTAAACGCACAGTTACATTAAAAAATAATGTGTACATGGAAATGATCACACGAAAAAACGTTCGGCGCAAACGTGCATTCTTTTTTTTTTTGAAATTGTAAGGGACGGCGTAAGGTGCTCAGATATCTTGTTGAATAGATACTTGTATTATATCTATAAATTTAGTTTTGTTGGAAAAGTTAAAAAATCAGCTAGATTTTTAGTCCACTTTTTCCAACGTGCCATTTTTCCAAAACGTGCCATTTTTCCAATGCCTATAACTTCTAAGCCAATTGCGAGCGATGTGATTTTTTTTTAATTATAAGAGTTGTTGCTATTCTTGAAATGTTCCTAAAATTTTAATGCCTAAGAACAAACTGTAACAGTTTGGCCCTTCTTTTACGATACAACTGAATACGGCCCTGTGTGATTGTTTCTGTATTTGTCTGAATCAACACTAATATAGAAAATACCACACTTAGGGGTCGTCCATAAACTACGTTACTGATTTTCCGGCTTTTTTACCCCCCCCCCCCTCCCCCTGCGTTACTTTTCATAGTGCTTTTCAAAACCACTCCCCCCCCCATAAAGTAACGTGACATGTGAAATTAATTCATTCGAATGATTATATATTTTGACTAGCTCTGACAATTTTCACTAGTATTAGTGACTAGTATGACTTGATACATTAAAGGAACAATTGGAAAAAAATCAATAATTAATATCATCTGTAAAAGCTATTCCATCTGCGATCCAAGATTCGATGCTCTTAATCACTGGGATAGAAAAAGCTGGTAGCTTTGTTGAGGATTCTTCAAAATAGAATTTTTCATCGGATTCTATGTCGACCTGTTCAGGTGAATCCTCATTTCTAACGCAAGGAAATTCACCTGGTCTTTGACAGAGTACCCTTAAAGGCTGCACCCGAGCTGCACCAAGTTCTGTGTTTTTGTGTAAATGCTTTCTGAAAATTGATTTATTTAAATAGTATTTTTTATTCCGATTTATTGTAAACGATATAATACAAACTTATGGCAAATCATAGAAGTTTTAAAAACGAAATACAAGCCGCAGGTAGGACATGACCTTGAACCGATTTCTTCTTTCTGAGAAGGACAGTACATGTCATACGGTATCTCCTTTGATCAAGAACATTCAGGCCTTAACGTCAAAGCCTGTCGCAAAAGCAAAGACCCAAATTTTTCAGACGTGTGATGAGATGGTGAAGGAATACCAAAAGGTTCCTGTGTCGAGGGAAAAGGTGGTGGAAGAAATCGTTGAAACAAAAGTTAACCATAAATTTAGACGATCAAACATAAACATGTAAGGTTAAAATTTTTTGAAATGATTGTGTTATTAATTAGAGGTTTTTCGTCGATTTTTTTAATTTTTGGTAACGTTACAATATCTAAACACCTCCCCCCCTACCGTTACTTATCGTAGTGCATTTCAAAACCACCCCCCCCCCCCTTAAATTGGTAACGTAGTTTATGGACGACCCCTTATCTGATTTTACACCACTTCCTTATACTTTACTTCTTTGGCGTGAACCAACAACTATTTGCAATCTCCGTGTAGACATCTTCAGCGATATTAAGTGGACACTGATGCGGTTCTAATGATGCATTTAGTCCCTACGAGCAATCACCACTTATTCGTATTCTGTCGGTTGCTTTTTTGACTGCTACGATGGGCGCTGCCCAATCAGAAAAATCCGCTGGTGTTATTATTCCCAACTGCTAAAGCCTTTATCCCCGAAAACCTCCTCTGCGTACGCGCCTGTCTGTTTGCCAAATTGTCCATGCCGCTTTCCCGACTCTTTCTCCCTTCCGTTTACATCGCTAGTAGCCTGGACTGAACCTCCAATAGTTCTTGGATCTTTTTCTTTGCCATCTTTGCGATTGCCTGCATATGCTTGCTGCGAAATTGTGCTGTTTCGACTGCTCAACGCTCCGATTCCTCGTCGCCAAATATTGTTGTGGTCTAATCAGAAAATGGTTAAATTTTAATTAACAATATGGTTATATTTATTCTAATTCGTAAAAGAAAATCTAATAAGTTAAATAGCAATGTAAGTAGCAAAAATTATTTATATCAGAAGAATAATAAAAGAGTTTACAGATGGCTGCCATAAAAACTGTGGAATCCTTGATAATTTTAATACGCTCCAACAATGCTAAAATATAAATTCGAAGATTAAGATTGCAACTATTTTAAATATTCATTTAAAATAATATTAAGTCCTTAAGAGGCCTGGGTGTCGATAAAATCCTTAAGTCGTAACGTCTTTCTCTAAAACAAAAAACATCTAGCTCCCAATTGTTTCATTATTAGATCTTTCAATTCAAATTTTCTCAACAACACTATCTCAAGTGATCTCATGCTTAAGATAGCATTTCTCATTTTACTTTATTTACTTTGTTTTCGTTAACCTTGTTTTCAACATGAGCGTTGAAAGCATTGACTCCTACGCTTAGCTTAAAAAAAATTTCTATGTAGTTTTTCATAATTTTCTTTCCTAATCTTAATGTTGCTTAATAAATAGATACTCTGCACATATCTTAAAATCGTATTTTTATGCCAAATTATAAGAAAGCCTTTAATAAATATCCATCTCTTGCAGACAACGTCTTGAGTTAATGCGTGAGATGTACCACAACGAGGCCGAATTGAGTCCCACCTCACCCGACTACAATGTGGAGAGTTTAACCGGTGGCGATCCATTCTACGATCGTTTTCCCTGGTTCCGTATGGTTGGACGTTCATTTATCTATTTGAGTAACTTATTGTATCCGGTACCGTTGGTGCACAAAGTGGCCATCGTAAATGAGCGTGGAGATGTGCGTGGTTATCTACGAATTGCAGTGCAACCAGTATTGGTAAACCAGCTAAGATAATTTGTTTGTATCTTTCTGTGACTCTTTTCATTTTAGGATGAGGAATCCATTGATTTCAACAATGGTGTCAAGCAGTCGGCTCGTTTGATATTCAATGAAGATGATGCCAAGCCTAAGTATCGTGCTTTGAATGAAAAGGACGATGTGCAGCGTTATATTGACAACGGCGGCTTGGATGCCAAGTTGGAAGGTGATAATGTCTTGGTTTTGCCAATATTAGCAAAAATCTATACAAATTTATTTTGCATTATAGAACTTGAAGACGCTGATTCGGGACGTGGCATTGACACCAGCTCTGCCTCTGAGTGTCAGGAAGGCAACGAAGAACCCGGCTTACATTTACAGATTGGCAAAGAGTTTACATTTCGTGTAACTGTCTTGCAGGCAACCGGCATTGGTGCCGAATACGCTGACATCTTCTGTCAGTTCAAGTATGTTCGCTGCTGAATTTTGTTTTGAACCATTAGATTGAAGAATAATTTTTTAAACAATTAACGATTGCTTTTAACAGTTTCTTGCATCGCCATGAGGAGGCTTTCTCCACTGAACCTGTTAAGAACTCAGCATGTGGAGCTCCACTAGGATTCTATCATGTGCAGAATGTAAGCAAATACTTATATATTAAGACACTTTTTTGCCATTTTTAATGTCTCCACAGATAACCGTGCCCGTGACCAAATCCTTTATTGAGTACTTAAAAACTCAACCAATCATGTTTAAAATCTTTGGTCACTATCAGACTCATCCATTGCACAAGGATGCCAAGCAGGAGTTTGTATCACGACCACCACCCAGACGCATGCTGCCACCAAGCATTCCCATTAGTCAACCAGTGCGCAGTCCTAAATTTGGTCCCTTGCCATGTCCACCATCGTCGACAGTTTTGGCCAAGCATGACGTTTTAGTGTGGTTCGAGATTTGCGAGCTGGCGCCAAATGGCGAATATGTGCCATCGGTGGTTGAACATAGCGATGATCTTCCATGCCGTGGTCTCTTCCTATTACATCAAGGCATTCAGCGTCGCATACGCATAACTATAGTGCACGAGCCCACACCCGAGGTGAAATGGAAGGACATACGTGAGCTGGTTGTGGGTCGCATACGCAATACACCCGAATCTTCCGATGATCTAGACGAGGATGCCTGTGTACTCTCATTGGGTCTATTCCCCGGTGAGGTGCTTGAAGTACCCGGTGATGATCGTTCATTCTATCGTTTTGAAGCCGCTTGGGATTCTAGTCTGCACAATTCCGCCTTGTTGAATCGCGTTTCACAGGGCGGCGAAACCATTTATATAACATTGAGCGCCTACCTAGAGGTCAGCCTTAAAAAATTTCTTTTTATTTCCTTTTTTGTTACCATATATTGTGCTTTCTTCACGCTCTTAGTTGGAAAACTGTGCACGTCCCGCTATTATTACCAAAGATCTGAGCATGGTTATCTATGGACGTGATGCACGCACTGGTCCACGTTCTTTGAAACATCTCTTCTCCGGACAGTATCGCAATCCCGAGGCTAATCGTTTGTCCGGCGTCTATGAATTGTCCTTGCGCCGGGCTTCCGAAGCAGGTAGTCCAGGTAGAAATTTTCATGTAGTCGTTGTCTGTTTAAAATTATAGAGCCTTAGCGCTTAAAGCGTTTTGCCTACCAACATTTTTTGCCTATCTTAACTTAAAACTTTCATTTTATTTCGCAACTCAGGGGTTCAGCGTCGGCAACGTCGTGTTCTCGATACTAGCTCTACTTATGTCCGTGGTGAGGAGAATCTGCATGGCTGGCGTCCACGCGGTGACTCGCTTATATTCGATCATCAATGGGAATTGGAGAAATTGACTCGGCTCGAGGAAGTTGGACGTGTGCGTCATTTGTTATTGTTACGCGAACGTCTTGGCATGGACACCAATCCCAACCCAACCACTAAGACCGAAAAAGATGTTTGCAATTTGGCTGCACGTGCAGCTTCGTCACCTGTGCATATGGTGATTCCTCCATCACCACAAACGCCCGTTAAGGATCCACAGGAAATAGTGCCGGAGCGCGAATACAATCAGCGCGAACAGGAGCTCATGTTGAAGTGCTTGAAGTTGGTTCAAGGTAATTTTGAGATTTTTTTTTTCTTTTTAATTAGTTCAAGGTCAATAAGTTAGATAATTTTAATTAAAAATTGAACAGACAATATTTTATTTGAAAAAAAAAAATAAAAATTAATCAAAGTGGTGGTCACATAAAATTATTAAATCAAACTAAAGGGTGATTCAACACGAGGTCCATTTTTCAACTGGGTTATTTTGACAGATGTAATGTGTCAAATGGCTTGCCCATATGACGATTGTGTTCAGTATTCAATACGACTCAATTATGAATAGACTTACTCCTGAAAAACGTTTATTAATTGTGGAAACTTACTACCAAAATCAGTCATCTGTTAGAGAATGATGGCATGAAAAATTATAAAAAATAAGGGGGCCATAGGGGTGGACTTTACCCTATCACATCTTCAATTTTGTGAAATTTTTTTTTTTTTTTTAATTTTTTTTCCAAAAATTTTTGTATATAAACGTGCACAGATAGAACAAAACTGATGCCAAAAGTGCATAGTTCGTTTTTTAACTCGTTTTCGAAAAAAAGGTTCGTTTTTGAGAGGCAATTCAGTCCGGCGAATGAGTTTAAAATTGTAAATGTATGAGTGCCGAAAAATAACTTTTCAAGTTTTTTTCAACTCGTTTCCGAACAAAAAAATGGACAGTTGGTGGTTATTTTATTAACTCACCTTTGAAGAAAAAACGGTTCGCTTTTGAGAGGCATTTTAGTCCGACGAATGAGTCCAAAAGGGTTCATTTATGAGTGTCGAAAATTAATTTTTCTACCCGAAAAAGTTTATAAATGAATTAAAAAAAGATAGTTTTGGTTCACTGGGTATATGAACTGCAAATATATAAAATTAATTTTTTTTTATTTAAAGAATTTTGATTTTAGTTAGATTGCCTACACAAAACTTTTCGAGAAGAACAAAAAGAGGGTGTGACAACACTTACGGAATATTGTGGGTACTATTGGTTCTTATATTAGTAAATAATATCAAGAAAATATTAAAAATTTTTTCTAAGGTGATATACTTACTTTCCAGTGCTCTAAGTAGCAAATATACTTATTTTTTAATAACATGAGTCGGTAACATTAGTTATGGTTGTGGCTATGGAAATGGTTGTGGTTATCGTTATGTTTATGGTTAAGGTTATGGTTAAGGTTATGGCTATGGTTATGGTTATCGTTATCTTTATCGTTATGGCTATCGTTATGGTTATGGTTACGGTTATGGTTATTTTTATGGTTATGGTTATTGTTATGGTTATGGTTATGGTTATGGTTATAGTTTTAGTCTTAGTTTTAGTTTTAGTAATGGTTGTGGTTATGGTTATCGTTGCCGTTATGGTTATCGTTGCCGTTATGGTTATCGTTATGGCTATCTTTATGGTTATGGTTATAGTTATGGTTATGGTTAGTGTTATGGTTATGGTTATGGTTATGGTTATGTTTATGTTTATGTTTATGTTTATGTTTATGTTTATGATTATGGTTATGGTTTTGGTTATGGTTATGGTTATGATTATGGTTATGATTATGGTTATGGTTGTGGTTATGGTTATAGTTTTAGTTGTAGTTTTAGTTTTAGTTATGGGTGTTGTTATGGTTATGATTATGGTTGTTTATGGTTATGCTTATGGTTATGGTTATCGTTATCTTTATCGTTATGGCTATCGTTATGTTTATGGTTATGGTTATGGCTATGGTTATGGTTATGGTTATGGCTATGGTTATGGTTTTGGTTATGGTTATGGTAATGATAATAAATTGCTTTGGGTTTGATTGACCTATTCTGAATTTGAATAGCACTTTTCTGAATTCCAATTGATATTACATAATTAAATTACAATTGAAAATAGTGTAATACTGGTGTTGATTGTGATACTAATGCTAAATTTAAATAAAAAATTTCAAAATAAAATTACAAACAGAAAGTTATAATTAAAAAAAAAATTAATTTAAATTTTGTAATTTTAACATTAAACTTACCGGACCACTTTTTGTATTATACGGCTTAGTTTTTTCTGTGGCTACTACTTTAGCTTTAGAATCTTAATAATATGCATTTGATAAACAAAAAGTCACAAGTTGATCTGGGTCGGTATGTTTAGTGTTAAAATGAATGACTATTTTAATATTTTTAGGCCGTCACAACAAATTGGAGCCCAACCCAGACACTCAAACTGCATCCGATGTTTCGCCCAGCGATGAAGGTTGCGCCGACATGACCGTCAGCTGCATTTCCAACAATTCGATTGAGTAAGTTTTTGCGTTAGAAAATCAAATTTCTTTTGCAATTTAAATTTTATTAGATTTTCTTTTTATACTTTTTGTTCAAACATATTAGATAAATTCTGAATTTTACTAATTTTTTATTTATTTCTTTTCTTTTAATTTTTACTATTTTTACTTTGTTTTGTAAAAAAAACACAACTATAACAACAATGTACATCAAACACTATTTAGGCGCAGGTAATTTTTGTTCTAGCATTTGTGTTGACTTGTTTTAATTAAAATTTTTTAATTTGCTTTAATTACTCCAAATTTTAAACAAAAATTTGCATGTCGTTAAGTTTTTCGAAATATTTTGTACCTATGAAGATAGAAATTTTTGATTTTGAAATATTTTTCTAAAAGTTGTTTTGCTTGTGGTATTTTTTTGCAGATTATGCTCACCCGATCGTGCTGATGCACCAAATGGCTGGGAGGCACCAGCTCCTGCCACACAGCCTGCTCTACCGCTCAGACTTTATGTTCCAGAATTGGAAGAGATACGCGTTAGCCCTGTAGTGGCACGTAAGGGTGTACTCAATGTGCTCGAGCATGGCGGTTCGGGCTGGAAAAAACGTTGGGTGGTAAGTAGTCACAAGATCGATGAGGACTTAATGGCGATTTTTATTTATATTTGTGTTTTTTGTTTCTATTAATCAGACTGTGCGTCGTCCCTATGTTTTTATCTATAAATCTGAGAAGGATCCCGTTGAACGCGCTGTTTTGAATTTGGGCACAGCGCAAGTCGAGTGCAGCGAAGATCAGGCGGCTATGGTGAAAATACCCAACACATTTAGGTGAGTTTAGCTGTTGATATTTAAAAAAGTGTGTTTTATAAAAAAATTCCCTCTTTGTTTAAGTGTTGTCACAAAGCATCGCGGCTATTTGCTACAAACTTTAGGCGACAAAGAAGTGCACGATTGGCTTTATGCCATAAATCCACTCTTAGCCGGACAAATCAGGTTGGTAAAGGTCAGCGATACTGTCATCATTTTTCAGCTGAAAACGCACTTCTATAAGTTGCTTTACTTGTTAACACTTTAAGCAATTTTCATTAAATTTCATATTGCTTAAAAAGTTGCTGTAATTTGTTAAATATTTAAGGCTTGTATTTAGAAAATTTACTGTTTTCTTTTTTGTTGAAAACAAAAATTCGCTAAGTATGTATATTGTTCTTGTCACATTTAATATTCTTAAATATAACATTATAAAATTATTTTGTTCTCAAATAATTTGACCCTGAATAATCGATTATTTATTATGAAACATTCAGGTCAAGACTGGCACGTCGTGCCCTAGAGACTGCATCTCAAACAGTATCGCAAATTCAGGCAACAGCAACAACAAACACACAGAACACCACCAAATGAGATACAATAACGATGGAATCCGTTCTAGTATATTAAAGGGTATGGTTCTCTTAAGCACATTAAAAGCAAAATTTTCAAAGAGTGCACAAGCTTTGTGAGAAAAACAACAACAACAAAAGAGCAAAAGTGCGCACAGTACCGGATATGTGCAATAATAAAAGCATAGTTTTAGGCTTAAAAGGAATATCCTTAAACAACAACAAAGTGTTGGAGAAACATAACAATACAAAAACGATTCCATCAAATAAATAGTGTAAAAGTAGAAAAAAAAATAACAGAAGCTTAGGGCAAAGGCGTAAAAAGTAATTAAGAGTTTGCTGTAGAGAAAGAAAGAAAGCGTGAGCGTAAAAGTAAGATTTTATTATTATGTATAACAAATGTTAGTAAATTATTATTATAATAAAACAAAACATAGTAGAGTTTCTTTATATACTATAAATAAATAAATGTATGTATTTTTAAACTTCATCAAACTATATATAACGCAGCTTAGCGCAATTAAGTGAGCTTCTCTTTTAAGTTGGCTGAATTGAAAATTGGCAAAAGTGTAAGAATTTTAATATTTTTTTACAAAAATTTTTATAAAAAATTAAAGTTTGTTTGATTTTTAAAAATTTTTTGTGTATTTGAGTTACTATTTAATAACAATTTTTTTGTACATAGCTTTTAAAATATATTTTTTATATATTGTTTATTTATTATAACTATTTGTATAGCTGTTTAAAGTTTTAAAATGAAATTTTTTTACTTACTATTTTTATATGTGATTTTTTAAATTTATTTATTTTTATTTTTAATATAGCATATAATTTTAATGTAATTCAAGAATTTTTTCTTTATGAATTGAGATTTAATAAAAACTGCACTCGTATGAATTCCAATTTCAATGTAACGACAGAATTTTAAATGTTCAAAACAATTAAGGTTAGCAAAATAAATAAAATGAAAAAAACAGAAAAATAAAAGAACAAAAAATAAAGCCATTTATAAATGTGTAAATTATTTATGAAATTGAATTACTTATTTTAAGCTACATTATGTAATTTATAACTACATATATAAAAGTCTATATACAAAATTTTAAATTATAATTTATAACACTTCTTTATATATAAAAACATATATTTATGCATACATATAAAACGATAGTATTAAACAAAACGAAAAAAGCAACAAAATATTGCAACATACAACAATTAAAACAATATTTACAAAAAACAAAAGTATCTATATAAAAAATATAAATGCAAAACAACATAATATATATATATTAATAAAGACTAAAAGAAAAACTTAAAAACATTTGAAGCAGAAGAAAAAGTAAAAGTTTAGTCTATAGACAACCAAACGGAAGAAAGGTTAAACTAGCAACTTAGCGGCTTGGACTAAGCGTTCGTGAGTTTGCAAATCGTGAGTTTAAGGAATTTTTAAAAAAATTCTAAAAATTATTTAAATATTTTTTAAAAATTTACACAATTTTTTACTTGTATTAAATTAAAAAAAAAATATTTGAAAATTTTATAACTTAAATTTTTGTTTGACATTTTTATAGTTTTTAAAATGCTTTCTGTTGAGTTGAATTATTTTTTAATTTAAAATAATAATAAAAATAAAAATAATACAACTATAAATTATTTCATATTTTAGTGCATTTTCAAATTTTGAACAAATTTTTATATTATTAAAATGATTTAAAGGTTTTTTTAAAAATGTCTTTAGTAAAGAACGCAAAGACGTAGTATTAAAATAAGCTTTCGAATATATAAAAAACAAAATGGCTAAGAATTGAGTATAAATAAAGAAGAAATAAATATTAATTTCACAAGAACAAAATAAAAGTAAACAATTTTCAAGCATAAATTTCTTAAAATGTATTAGTTAAATTAAAATAAACCAAAAAAAAAAAAATATTTAAAAGCATGTAAAATTAAAAAACTTCAAAAGCAACACTCAAATTGAAAGAACAGTTGAAATAAAATTAAATGAGAACAGTATAAAATTAACAAAAACAAAAATTACAACTAAGAACTTGAGAAGACTATAAAATTAAATATGATGGGGAAAAGAAAACAATAAAAAAGACAAAATATGCAACAAACAACTGGAAAATATATATATAAATATGATGGTGCAGTGTATTTTATATTGTTTTTATAAGTTTGAGTAATTTAATTGTTAAGCTTTTCATGTGCTTCAAATCATAAATGAGCAATAAGTTTTTATTAATGAAACTGCTTATTCTTGCTCACCAGTGAGCAAAAATCAAAGCTCTTGCATGCTTCAGAAATACGTAAAATATTTTGAAGAGCAATTAACTCGGCTCTCTTGAGTTCGAGTTTGAGTTTTCTCTCTTCATCTCTGCTCCATGAATACTCGTTAGCTACTGTTAGCCTCTATTGTGCGTTAGACCAATTTTCATTTTCTACACTTTTGTAGAGAAAAAACGCTTCAAATTTTTGCTTCAATTTTCACATTAACACCCCACCCCCAACACCCAAGAAAATTACATTAAATTAAATTGTACAAAATAATATCTCGCTTCTTATAACTAGCTTTTATATTAATTTTTTTTTCTCGCATCCCTGTAAATTTATGTATCTAAATACTTACGCCAATGCGCTTTAAATGCAATACAAAATTCGAATACATTCTATAAATGTTAAAAAGATTTTGTTAAAAAACCTAATTTCTTAAATAAAAATGAAAGCCTTCAAAGCTTTTGAGCAGCTCTAGTATTAAATATGAGCGCAAGCTTTTGAGGTGAATTGAATGAGCTTAAACTGATTATAATGTTAAAAGTGCAAAATAATTGCTTTCTATAAAAAAAGCATAGAATCTATAGGAGTCAAGCTTTCGTCAGTGATACTCATGAGATCACAGAACGTTAAGCCGACTGGAGTCAAATTAAAGAGTTTAGTAAGTTAAAAAAAGTAAATAATAGCTGATTAGAAAAGCAATTAGGTTTGTAAATTACTAGTCCTTAAATTAAGTAATAAATTTTTTTAAATTTTGCAAAAGCTTTTAAAACTTCGTTGGCAATTTTATTAAATCAGCTTGTTGCTTAAATTAATTATTATTTTCTCTAAACAATCAAAATCTTTTAGGATATATTTTTTAATGTAACGTAGGAGCAAAGCATGCTTAAAAGTAATTGATAACAAAAAAGTATCATTTCAAGAAACAATACAAATGAACAAATAATAGTATGTTATGTATTGTGAGAAATGGAAATTATTTATATGTAACAAACATATATATTGAATAAAAATTATTATTACTATTAAAATTATTATTATTATTATTATTATTATTATTATTATTATTATTATTGCAAAGTTAAGAAAATCATTAATTAATTATGTAATAAAACATACAATATTTAAATATTAAAAATCAATAACATAGAAAAAAAGATATACCTACATACATAATAAGGATAACAAGAAAAAATTTATTCAAGCTAAATGTATTATCTAAAGATACATACATACGTGGTCGTATCACTATTATAAATAAAAGGCTTTAAATAAAAACAACAAAAAAATGTACATAAGAAAGTTTTATTTCTAGCTAAGCACAAAATTGCACAGGATAAAGGAAAGCAAAGAGATTGGGTGCCAACAAAAAATGAATTTCCCGAATTGATTGCCGATTGTCGTGGAGGCTAAATTATGATAAATTAAAAAAGTGTAAGTTTCACACCATCAGCTCGAGTTTAGCAAAAATCTGTTTGAAATCACGCCCAAATCGAAAATTAAATAACACCCATAATATTTATAAAGGGAATCCATAATATTTTTGGTCTTAATTATGTTTTATACTAGACATGGGTAGCGCATCAAAAAAGCTGCGCTGATACACTAGCCCAAGCGCATTTTACTGTATCAGCGTAATGCGTTAACGCAAATTGCGTCATGACGTAGTTTAAAATGCTATGATATCTATATTAACACAATGTTGATCAGCACAGGATGTTGTTTTAGTTCGATAACGCATTGCATTATGTGGTCAATTTGTTGAATGCTGTGAGTTATGTGGTGATTTGTCCCAAGCGCAAGTTGTCTTCCTTTAGGAAAAATAAATGGAATCATATAACAAATCCTGAAACAATATATCTGATTTAAAGCACTCATATTGCCCAAAGTCAAAGGTCAAACTCCTTCCAAGGGCTGAAATGGCCAGTTTATTTTTTTTATTGCCCATATATTGATTTACAATTACTTAAGTAATAAGTTATAAATTAATATGAAACATTACCGAACAAAGACCATATTTTTAGCATTCATTAAAAATTAACCAATTTTATACTTCAAGCATGCAGTCAAATTATATTCCGTTCAAGGTTAATGTAAGCAATCACACAGTTATACAAACATATTTCTGGTACGCAAGACATGTTGTATGCTACTTTAATTCCATGTATCTAGAAAGCATGCAAATCTAAAGAAAAAATAAGCATGGGGCAAATTTATTTTGCTGCAGTTTTGCGTTACTGCGTTACTTTTAACTATTAACGCAATATTCATCTTCAACGCAAAAACAAACAGTAGCGCTGCTTACGTTTGTTTAAACGCTTACGAACTCGTTCAAATATTGTTATATATATTAAGAAACCATTCCGTGAATGACACAGCATCATAACAATCAAACACTCTCCTAACACTCAGGCTGAACAGCATCTTTCCCGCAACTCCTTTTCCATATTTAAATAAGCTAACAATAATCGCTTCGAAAATTCTATCGCTATATTTGAGGCGTCGTAAAATTTGTGCAATTTTTGCTCGCTGAATAAATATTTCCTCATTTTTCTATAAGCGTGTTATTTGTATTATTGCGTTACTTTTTTTAAAACAAGTGTATTAGCGCAGTAACGCATTTAAGTGCTTCAACTCAAAAGCACAATGCAGCGCAGCGTTACCATGTCTATTTTATAGCCCCAAGCGTAAGGGGTATATTAATTTTTTCACTCCATTTGGAATGCCTAGAATGAGACGTAGCAGGTATAGAAAACTGCATATATCTGTGTCGACAAGGAATAACGACTTAACTCAAAATATCGTAAAAAAGCGTTATAGCATTTTCTTCATTGCCAATCTTTGATAGAATGCAGGAAAACATTTTTTGCACGGTATAGATAACCACTTAATTCTGCACCTATTAACGTTTGTAACGTTTCATATATTTCAGGAAAACGGTTGGAATTAGTACAATAAAAATATTGTTTTTTTACGATAATTTGAGTTTAGTCGTTATTCCTTGTCGACACAGATATTCTTGATCAGTATCACCTCCTGAGTCTATTCAGCCATGTCCGTCTTTGTGTCGTCACGACTAGCCGCAAATTTAGAGCTATTGGTAATGAAATGCGGCATTTAAGCTCCTATCTTAAAAATTCAGATCAAGTGTGAAAATGAACCAAGTCCAATGAAAGCCCCGCCCACCTCTTATATAAAGTGACTGTGAAATAGGTAAAATATCTTCAGTTATCTCAAAAGTGACTTCAATGACTCAAAAATGTGTAAATAAGCTTTGATCTCAAACACGATTCGAAATTCTGCGAAATCAAATAAAAACCTTGCCTACCTCCCATACAAAGTGAATATATGCAAACATTAAAATATCTTCGAAGTCCATGCAAATTAATTAATTAAGGGCAGGTTCTCATCTCAAGACCTCTTAAGAACTACTCTATTGATTGACTTGTATTTTTGAAGTGAAAACTTCTCTAGGCGCGTTGAGCGATTTTTGGTAGAGGGTAAATCTTTGATTTACGTCATCATTGCAGCGAGTAGCTTTCGTCATCAAGACAACGAGGAGGGGTGGGTCTATTTGAAAATGCTTCATGATGCGCAAGCTGCTTTTTAGCACAAGCCAAATGTTCAAAAATTGCCAATTTTGCAGCACTGCAAACGTCAAACATTCTTAAATGTAATTTTTCTATCAAGCGTCACTCATAATTTGCATAAAAAAATTCACGCTGCAATTTGGATGCTTAAAAAATGCAAGTCGTGATACATTTTCAAACAGACTGTTGAATTCATAGTTTTTTATTTATAAAGATTAAAGTATATATTAGTACAATATTGAGTTTACTCATGACAATGTAATAAAATATGTATGTATGGAATCGTAACAAAAGTTAAATCAGTGTTGCACAAGTAGTTGAATACAAAAGTTATGCTACTATTTTATGGTTGATACACAACACAGACCCAAGCTGTCGTCATGAAGACAGCGAGTAGCTTTCGTCATCAATACAGACAGCGAGTAGCATTCGCTATCAATACAGACAACGAGTAGCTTTCGTCAATAAGCTTTACACTGATTATTACAGTGCTTCCACAACGTATATTGTGTAATTACTCTAGTGCTTCTTAAACTTTTCAGATTCGATTTATTCCAGTGACTTTTGAACTGATGCTTGTAGTGACTGACAAACTGTTGGACTTTTCACTTTTTGAAGGGTGTCACGGTCTAATTTAAGTACTCACGTTTCTAAATTGTGAAGGGGTTCTTATTGCAGTAACTTTTTGTGCTTGCCTTTCATTTTGTGCAGGGTGAGTACAATATGCCGCCTAAAGGCGAACCCGCCATTTGTCCAGGCAGGATTTTCCTGCTTCCGGAAAACTTTTAATTGGTATTGGTATTTGTGCAAAAAGGCCTAACTTAGTGGAAGTTGATGGTAAATGTGGACCCGGGTTTCGTCCAGGTGTGGGCGAGTCCGGCATTCGTACGACTTAAAAGTAGGAGGTGTTGGTGTGGGTGTTAGTGTTGGTAGTTTTCCAGCAAAGGGTGCCCCTAAAAGGCAACTTAGTGGTGGTGAGGAGCCTATGGATATAGAAAGTCGGAATTTAAATACCTTAAAGCTGGATAAGTCCAATATTTCGGTTGGAAAGAGAAAGGCTGTAAAAGGAGTTTCAAGATTGGTCCAGTCTAAATCTGTTGGTTCAATGGTGGATAAGGCTCTAAAAGCAAAAGAAGGTGTGATATCTTCGTCAAAGCTTCCAGAATCGACGGAGAAGGCTGTGAAAAACAAAGGTAAAAAAGCTGTGGTTTCTGGCATGGATAATGTCACAAAAATTAAATTAATTTCGGGTGACCTATTTAAAGTGGCACTCGAATGTGGAAGTGAGCATTTCCAGGCGTTTACTGTGGCTGCTAGCCGCTATGAAGAAATGATCTTAGAGGTCATTTTCGAAAATGACCGTCTGTATGAAAGCCTAGAGTTGTTTCAGGTAATGAAAGGTAGTCAATCTCCTGTTGTAGGCGTTCAGAGTAGCGCATTGGCGGCAGCTCTTCCAGTGGCACAGGCTGTTCTACCTGTTTCCTTGCCAGCTGCTCAGCAGGAAGCCGGTTGAGACATAGTCCTTGGTTGTGCGTAGCAAGACAGCTGGTGCAAAAAAAAAGTGGTGCAAAGTCTCATTAAAGTCACTGTTAATGGGAGGAAGGCGTGGTTTTCATCCTATTTGGGTCATTTTTTAATTTGATCTGTAATTCTGAATCTAAGGCTTATACATATACAGCCCAATTCTGAATGATTTTTCCCGGGGAATCGGAAAAGGGAGTTTTCATTCATAAGAGAAATTTCAAAAACATGTTGGAATTTGTAATGCCAATTTGTTCATCAACCGTCAATATTCATGAGTGTAAACTAAAATAATTAGGGTATTCACAGTTTCCTTTTAAAGTTAATATGTGGTAACTTTAGAAAGAAAACTCATTAAAAGTGTGAGCACCCCTTTACATATTAATTCTAAAGTTCACATTTTGCAATCGCTTCTGCTTCACCTGAGAAGAAAAAATTCAATCAATTCATAGTTCAACATTAATTTATTCAAATTTATTTCACTTTCCTTTCCATTTCTTCTGCTTCCATTTTCTGAACAATAAAATAAATCAACTGTCAGCATTGCCACATTACCACAAAAGACAAACACGCTTCAAAGCATGGCAATTGTAATATTTTGTGTTATCTTTATTTTGTATGCAAAACAAAAACAAAAATAGTTACCAGATGGCAAAATATTTTAAAGTTAACAGTCGGCAAAGATACCACACCAGATAAAACGAAACTGTGAGCACCCTTAATGTGATATCTTTATCTGCTGTCTTAAAAATTAAAACTCCCTTTTCCAATTCCCCGGGAAAAATCATTCAGAATTGGGTTGATATTGAATTTCGTTACGATAGTTCTAAAATTACGGCTTTTTACGTGATCACAGACGAACAGACTTGCAAGGCTAAATCGACTCAGGAGATGATGCTGATCAGGAATATACATATATACTTTTCAATAACTGCCACTGCTCCTTCTTTGCGTTATAAATGAAGTGACAGTTAGTATACCCCACACGTATTTTTATATGCGTGGGAGTTAATAATAAATTCGTTAACATTTTTTTTCTTTGAGGGAAATTCGATGAAAAATCGGGGAATTTTTAAAACCATTGCGGGGAAAACTAAAAAATGAGTTCGCAGCCCTGGGCTGCAACAACAATTAAAAAAAATCTAGATTTCCACTGTAGTCAAGATTTTCGAAATGCATATCAATTATTTTTTGAAACGATAAAAATTTAAATGGGTTTACTCGTTTCGCAGAATTTTAAAATCTTGAAAAAAATCATAAAAAAAATCCTTAAAAAATCTTCAAAAAATCTTGAAACTCGAAATCTTAAAAAACTACGCATATAATGTATTCTTTAATTTGCGCTCGCGAATTAAATTCTGTATAGAAAATTCTACACTATTTCACTAAAAATATCGTAATTTGAAAAAAGTTAAATTCCAAAAAAATTTTCAATATTTTGGGCGTCAGATTTCGAAAAGTGTAAAATATTGCAAAAACTTGTCAAATTTAAAAAAAAGTGAAATTTTAAAATGGTGTTATATTTTGAAAAGTGTTAAAATTTTAAAAAGTGTAAAATTTTTAATAAGTGTTAAAATTAACAAATAAACGAGCACCCTATTCGAAATAACAACCTTTTTTAAAATTCCAAAATTTTTTTCAAGATTTATGCATATTTTTTGTTTTCCAGATTAATTTTTTTCAAGATTTTCAAGATTATATTTTTTAAGATTTTGGTTGTTTGAAGGTTTTGACATTCCCGATCCCAATTTAAATATCAGCTGATTTTCTAGAATGTGAATAAATATTTTAATATATAATAATATAAATAAAAAAATTAAAATTACTTGGATTAATATTCGAGTGTATTATTTTATGGCGGAGGACAATGTCGTATTTAGGGGAAGGCTTTCTGGGGTTCTGCCCCCCGAGATATGGAATTTTTATATCTTCATTTTAAGATATCAAGTGCAACGTTGTGAATCTTGGAAAGGCAAAGCAAAGAGAAGCACTAAAAAGAATTTTATATATAAAAAATATTTAATGCAAATATTAACGCAAGTTAAAGCAATATTTACTTCGTAGTGCTAGTGCAAGTGTTTTTTCCTTAATTTTTTTTCTATTATAAATATTTAAAAAAGAGCGCTTCTTTTCAATATTAAAAATGCTAAAAACTTACTTGCGGAACTCAACAGGACCAAAGATGAGTGTACATTTGATATTGATAATGAAGAAGTTATCAACGATTTTGCAGCAAAAAAGGCCAGGCGATTGAATTTTTTATTATAATCTTCAAATTTATTTTTCCCATACTAAGCTACTTTCCTTTTGCATGTTATTCTTGCTTTTGTTATGTTCCTATGAAATTAAATTTTTGATAATTCTGCTTTTTACATTTTTTATGTTTTTATGATCTAATATATTGTTTTTAAAAAAATATTTTTTATTTTCATTTTATTTTGCCGATTTTTTTTCTATTCCGAATTTAACCGTTTATTTTATATATGGATCGTTTTAGAGCATTAAGCATTAAAAATAAACCGTATTTAGGTATATTTTTTTTAGAAATGAAAACAATAAATATAAATTTATTTAAAAAAACTTTCAATACAATAAAATACATTTTTTATTTAAAAAAATTTTAAATAATAAAATAAAAATAAAGTTATTTTTATTGGTTGCCAGATGCAATTTTTTAGGGAACCCCTCCCGAAATAAATCCTGAATACGGCCCTGGTGGAGGACATGAGTAACACCTTAAATAAGTGTTTTAATATTTGTGTAAATACTTTCTTTTCACCAACTCATCTATTCATTATTTTCATCTATTTTTTGGCTAAAATTCAACACGTTTTAATTTCGAAATTGAAAAACTTGCAAGGAACCACGCACAAAATTAAAGTTAAGCATTTTTGAATGAGCTATATTTCAAGTATATTGAATATGAGAGAATGAGTAACAGTTAAGTAAAGCTGTGAGTAAATGAGTAAAGCAGTGTTTTGCAACTACACAATGTTTTAGAGCAGTTCCGTCCACCAAGTCACAGCTTTTTGCCAAAAATTGTTGTTTAATTCATTTTAGAGCGCCTAGCTGAACGGTACTGCCTTGCAGTTTAAGTTGAGAATAAATAAAATAGGTGTAAAAATCTTGCTGAAGAGTTTTGCATCGCCCGCATTACTTCTTGCTGGCAACCGCAGTCACACGCTCATCAACCTTGGTAACCTCCTTGCGAATAGTTTCCAAATTGTGTGCAAATGTTTCTTGCACTGTGTGCAACAATTCTTTATTATTGACCAAAACTGTGGTGATGCTGCTCTGCTTTTCCTCAATTTCAGCAATAATCTTGGCGAAATTCATAGCTTCAAAGAGACAAAAGAACAGAAATATTAGGAATCTTTCATAGAACCTAACTAAAAAGAATTATAAATTATTGCAACCTACCATATTTGTGCAAGGATTCGAGTGCTCGCATACGCTCAATTATATCAGGCAATATTTCTGCCACCGGCTCAGTGCGTTTGGCGATGTCGTAAAGCTCGCAAACTTTCTGATCTCGCTTAGCATCGTCTATGGAGCCACTGGAACGTTCTGCAATTGTATCCATTTTGGCGGTGAGAGTGCTTAGACGGGTCTCAATGCCATCCAGCTGTTCGGGTTGCAGCAAGGCGGCCTTGGTGCTCAGTTGCCGCACAGCATCTACGAGGTTAGCAGTCTTTGTCATGGCGGTGAGGCGACTTAGTTTCTCTGGCTGAGCTCCCACAGTGTGCTCCAGTTGATATAGACGATGCTCCAGCTTGGCCATGCGTGCCGATGCAGCCAAATCCGTACCAGGCGGTTGAATAGCTGTCAGAACGCCAGATTTTTTAAATTCTTCAACTTGTCCTGTGAAATGTTTGACAAAATTAACTGTTACATAAATAATTGTATTATTAAAATTATACCAATCAGCGTCTTGACCTCCTTGTCGGCAGCGATTGAGACCTGCTCTTTTCCCAACACCTGTTCGAGACGCAGCGAGTCGAGCACTTTCTTTGCTGTTGCTATGATAGTGGCCACTGCATCGTATGACTGCTTTTCCTCCTCCTCGATCTTTTTGTCCATTTGCAAGGCTGATATTTCGTCCATCAGCTCATTCATCTCGCACTGCAGGCGGCGGCATTTCTGCACTGGCGACTCCCTTTCACCGCTGCCAACGAGCTCGTAGTCTGCCACCGAGTAGGCATCGTAACCTTTGCGTAGTCGGCGTCCTATGCGATCCGAGAAATCGACGCTGCCATCCAGTGAAGCGCCTCTAAAGCGTTGATACGAGTCTTTGGTGGAAATGTGAAGACGTTCAATAGCATCATTTTCAGGCTCCTCCTCGTAGTAGTCGGATGTTTCCTGTTCTGGATTGTCGGGTGTTTCGTAGACATCCGGCTGGTCATGAGCCTGAAATGTGTTAAAATGTAGGTGTGAGCGTTCGCATTGTTTGCATGAGTCAATTCTATGTTCATCATACAATTCCTGGCAAATTTTCGAATTTTGGATCGGCCATAATGGTTGGCAACGCTGCACCGTTTATTACTAGATAACGGAATGTTTGTAGTAATCACAAAATGTGCAAATAAGCTGAAATAATTTTGCTTTTTAAACTGTAAATTTAGGTTTCTGATTATCACTCTGAAAGTACAGAAAAATTATGTATTTTCACGTTCGCAAAATTTTAATAAGCCAACACAAAAGGAAATGTCAAAATGATGTCATCTGTTGTCTACAAATGTCTTTACTGTGTTCTAAGCGCCATCTAGCGGGCAATAGTAATAGCATGAATAGTAGTGCATTGTTCCTAGGAATGTGAAAATAGTCGATTACTCAGGTTCGAGTTTTTGCTTCAAACACTCGGCCCTAGTCTAAGTTTCGTCGTTGGGCACAATACCGATTTCTATGGCGACGCGATTTAAAAATAGGGGTATTCACGATTCAGTGCACTTGCCTGTGCAGACGAGGACTTGTGCAGTTAGGTTTTCGTGAACACACTACCATCACTATTTCAAAGCTGTCACAAATTTTCAATGCACACAAGTGCAGAACTGCTCAAGTCCTCAATTTTAAGGCAATAGTTGAAAAGCACTTGTGCAGATTTTTGACATACGTGTATTTTGTTTTTGTAAAGTGCACAAGTCCTCAAGTTTTCAACTGCTCTGGCAAGTGCACTGAATAGTGAATACCCCTAATGCTTTCTTTGGGAGAAAAAATTTTGACCGAATAAACTCAACTCAACGAGATATCGATTTTTTTAAATCTTTAAATTTTCTTTCGTACCAAAAGTTGTAATTAAAAACATCCACATCTTTGTCATTATTCAATCAATCCATAAGATTCATTATCTTTTGAAAGATAATGAATATTGAATACATACAGTGATGTGAAAATAAATAGGGACACCTGTATTTTTATTTATAAAGTTGCATGAATTATGTACAAGGTGCCGCAGATATAGATTCACCTCCATCGGGTGGTGATTCTCCTTAATTAGGCAAGTAAAAATATGCAAGGATAAGGTTCACTCCTCCCCCTTTTGGGAGCTAGAGAGGAAAAATCTGATAATATATGTCTTAAATTGCAATTACAGTGATCGTTATCGTTAATTTTTAAAGATTACGATTACTGTAATTGTAATAAGAAAGTAATTGTAATCGAAAAATACCCAGCTCTGATTAATATATATATTTAGTGCAAAACGTAAAACAACTTAGGTAAAAATGCTTGAAAATACTATTTTTCGTACAAGGGCAAATCATTTCATCACAAAAAATTCAATAAAACATAAAAAATACGGAATGAAAGATAAATTTTTAAGCTTCAATAATTTGTTTTCCGTAATACATGGTAGTAATGGTAGTTTTTACGAAAATAACGGTTTTATGCAAGCAAATATTTTACTTTTACATACAAATAGCTATTAAATACGAAATAATTATTTAAAACTTATGATAAAGCTTTATATATTATCTTTTAAATAATACCTTAAATATCAATACCGGTGATACACTAAGAAAAATATAGCTAGTTTTCTTAAAAGATAGTTATTAAAAACATTTCTTAAGAAATCGATAGCTTGAAAACAAATCGATAAATCGAGTTTTGGCCATTCTTATTTTTATTGAAAGCACTTTAAAAAAACGATATCAAAATAATCCAAAATTTAGGTGATTTGCTTTTAATCGACGAACACCACTTTCTCTTTCTAATTTTTATGGCAAATTTTCTTGAATAAAACTAAAAATTGCTGAATTTTGTTAAAAAATTGTTTAATTTTTGTTTCTTAAAAGTCAAGAAAATTAATTCACCAATTAAGTGATTTTTTCATTTTACTCTCTTTTTTATTAAAGTTTTAAAACAGTCTTCGTCGAATCAACGATCGTTAGCTTTAGTATATGTAAAATGACGTTAGCTTTCCAGGGCTAAGGATTTGTTTTGGAAAAATTTCATTGTTTGAATCTGTTATGGGACCAGTCTGTCGACTTTCTGACTTGTTTGCGCATTTTGTTCATAAAATTTCCTAATAAAGAATATTATTAAAAAAGATTAATAATGAGCATTTCAAAACATTGCTTACCAAAAAGTAGTTTATCAAAAAGCACTAATTTCGTCATTGCCTTTTTGCCGCATGTGCTATCCCAAATTAATTATAAAATTCACATATCTACCATAATACATCTAAAGAACTCATCTACGGACAGGTAAGCAGCTTTCAATTGCGTACATTTTATATTAAAAATATTTACATTGTATTCTATGCAAATTAAATTAAAATCTACTAGAACTTCTTCCAAATCGTCTCCGAGTAAAGCCTTGCTATCTTTAAGCACATGCCTAGGTATAAAAAGGTCTTTCTTCTTAAAATTCAATATGGACGCTCGCTCTCGTGAACGAACGAGACAGCGTTAGGTAGTAAAAAATTAAATAGAAAATCTTGTTTGATTGTATTAGCTTATTTGACAGGTTGCTTTAAATGTGTGCGTACTTTCGGTAGTCGATGTTTGCACGGCGATGTTTCCCAATAAGCGAAACGAATTCGAAACGATTCCGCATTCTCGGCCATTTTAACCGTTAACGATTATCGTTTTCGAATACGTGAACGGGAGATAATCACCACTCATTAACGAGTTTGAGAATACGATTCGTTAACGAGTTCTAGAAAACTATGCGTAATGAGTGCGAGAATGCGATTCGTTAACGAGTTTCAGAATACGATTCGAGAACGGTTCGTTATTTAAAAACATCGAATCCTTCTCGAACTGCCTAAAACATAAGATATTTGCCAACAACTTTTGTTGCTAAAAAAACCCAATTTTTTAAGATTATAAACAGCATCTTATGAGAATTATGATTTTTATACTGGCGAAAAACTGCAAACATTATTATTAATATTAAATTAAATTGAAAAACTACCACCATCAGGAAATTTGAACCTCGGCCGCGTAAGTTCATGTAAGTCCATGAGATTATACATTCGACCATAGCAGTTGTTTTAATCTTCGCTTAATTTGCTTTATTAAGAATGAGAGCTAGCCTATGGTCGTGAGTTCAAACCACATCGGGGAGAAAAAAATTTTTTTTGTTGTGCTGTTTTAAAATATAGGTTTTTTATACAATTTTTTTTACGAAAGTCCGAAATATTATTTTTTATACATTTTTTTATTAATATTTTTATATTTTTTTTATTTTATAGTTAACATTTTTATATTGCTTAAAACATGTAAACTTTTTTAAAAATGTTTTTAAAAAAATTTGTACAAGGAAATGAAAAACCGAGTATGAGATCTCGGATCCATACAAAATTATATGAAAATACTTGAAATTATTTCATATAAAAATTATGAAAATTTTGTTTGATTTAAATTAACGTATTTTTTAGAAGCTAACAATTAAAAAAAATAGTTTTTTATTAAAATAAAATATTTTCATGTCAAAAATTTGGCTTTGTTATGAATTCAAAACGAACATGAGATCTCGGATCCATACAAAATTATGTGAAAAGACTTAGAATTTTTTCATATAAATTTCTTCATAAAAAAGATATGGAAGACTTAGAATTTTTTCATATAAAAATTGTAAACATTTTTTTATTTTAATTGACATATTTTGAGCAGCTAACAATGAAAAAATAGTTTTTATTAAAGTTAAATCTTTTCATATAAAAAAGTCGGACTTGTAAACGAGCTCGAAATGAACACGAGATTTTGAAGGAGCAATTTTGAACATTTTTTTTATTTGTATTAACGTATTTTTGCAAATATAAATAAAAACAAAATTTCTATTCAAATAAAATATTTTAAAAATTATATGAAAAGACTAAGAATTTTTGCATATAAATTTCTTCAAAGAAACTTATATGAAAAGACTTGGAATTTTTTATGCTAATTGACGTTGCTAACAATCATAAAATAGTTTTTATGAAAATGATATATTTCCATATAACAAACTCAACTTTTTAATGAATACGAAACAAACACGAGATCTTGGATACGCCATCTCGGACTCATTTCGAAAACGATCCAATTATTTCAAAAATTTCTTTTCGAAAACGATTCGACTGTTCCCAAAATCTCGTTTCGAAAAAGATACGATAATTCTAACAATCTCGTTTCGAAAACGATTCGATGATTCTAAAAATCTCGTTTCGAAAACAAAGCGTGAATTTCTTCCGCTCGCGGATTCGAAAACGAAACGAGAACGAATTTCGTTTTCGAACTAAATACACGAGATCTCGGTTTCACCTTGAATTCAAATCGAATCCGTTTGGTATATTGAGTTAAAATAAACAAATTTGAATAATTTTTATATAAAAAATTAGAAGTCTTTTCACATAATTTTTTAATGGGTCTCTTGGACCTGTGTGCGTTTCGAGTTAGTTTACGAGTTGGACTTTTTTATATGAAAATATTTTTTTAAAAGAACAACTTTTTTATTGTTAAATGCTAAAGATGCGTCAGTTAAAACATAACAAAAATTTCATCATTTTTATATGAAAAAAGTATTTTTATTTAATTTTGTATCAAAAAATTTATGAATTTTTTTTTTGTATATAATTTTTTTTAGTGTTTATTTTAATGTTAATCATTTTCACTGAAAAATTTTTCAAGTTTTTCTCAGAAAAAGTAACGGCATATTTTACCTTTAGCTAAATTGAATTTTTCACTTTTTCGTGGAACAAATGTATTAAGGCCTTCTTGTATCTGAAAAAAAATAATGGTCGCTCTCATCTGATTTAGAAGTTATAAAGGTCCAAAATCGAAAAATGGGCTAAAAAAAACTTGCTATATCTTTGCTATATATAAAGAAAACTAAGCAACATGGGTATTAACCCGCATCGGTCCCTCGAGAAATACATCCCCGAATTCTTTGAATAACACTGGAAGCATCATTACTTTGAGGTTGTTTTTTACGTTTAGTGATCTGTTTTTCAACGAGATTCTTTTGAGAATTTTTCCAATTCAGGAACAATGCAGTGAACGTCACGAATGCATTCAACGCACTAACATCAAGCATGTTACAAAATACTGCCATTGGCCACCGATTGACTTTTCGTTTGCATGTGTACGTAGCCACCATTTGACCTATAGTATCAACTCCACTCTTGGTTTTGTTGTAGTCTTCAATGATGTTAGGTTTCTTCTTTTCACTATTCTCATTTATGCTGACAACATTGTGGTATGTACTGAGCAATGTCACAAATCGGTACCGGCGAGGAACATATGACAACATAACTGACGCATGTCGAGTAGAACTGAAGGAATTTCAGTCCTATTTTTCCTTATTGTTCCCAAAATAGTCATGCGATTCTTATGTAAATCTTCTGCCAATTCATACGAAGTGAAAAAGTTGTCACACGTTACATTTCTGTTGGAAAGTCCTTCCACCAAATCCAAAACAACACGCCGTCCGAGATTACGTTCAGGAGTGGCATTACGATTCCGACCAACATAAATTTGAGTGTTGTATGCATACCAGCTTTTTGAGTCGCATAGCACCCAAATTTTGATGCCATATTTCGCCGGCTTGGATGGAATATACTGATGAAACGGACATCGCCCACAATACGGAACTAACTGTTCATCTACGGTAATGTTTTTTCCTGGTGTGTATACAACTTTCAAATTATGATTCCATTTATCGTATACATTTCGAATCGGTGCCAATTTGTCACGTACAGAAGAACTTGTAGATGCAGTGTTGGCCATACGTTGTTCGCGGTCATCAAATCGAATGCAACCATGGATACGCTTGAACATTTTCAAAGACATTGTTGCTCTAAATATTGCACTAGTTTCGTCATTCCACAGTTTACTGACACATTCACCGTATGACCGATACACACCAGAAAGCAGCAGCAATCCAAAGTATGCGTGCAGAGTGTCCAAATCAATGTTTTCCCAATCGTCTATGTACTTTCGCACACCATATAAATTCGTCATGTTCAAAATAATATTCTCAACCGATTCAAGGAACATGTGAAATGCAGACGAAACATCAACTATAGTAGCAGCTGCTAATGCTTTTGGAACTGGATTATAACAAAAATGAAACATATAATGAACATGAACCCATAACAAAGAGGGTAGGTTTTACCTGAAGTGAAATTTTCTGCACGTCGAAATGAATTTCTTCGATTTATTTCAAATGGTTGCGATGAATATTCAATTTTCTTATTTTTTGAAAAATATTTATTTTCAGGATTTGCTGCATTTTCTTCTGCTAAATTTTGCTCAAGTGGCTCCATGTCGTCTTCATCCGAATGCATGCTAACTTCACTTTCATCATTCTCCTCGTCTGATCATGCAAAATCATCGTCACTATTGCACGGAGATTCGCCCGCTTTCCAAATCAAAATCCATTTCTAGTTCATCTCGTTGCCTTCATTCACGTAAAACTCTATCCATTTTTTATCAAATACTTCGAAACACAACCAAAAATCAAATAAATGCGCAAACAAACTTCACTTATGTGTGTTCCAGAACAAACTGAATTTCATAAAACGAAAAAATAAGAGCGTGCTATAAATACACACACAAAAATAAGCGGCAATTCCAGGTACCTGCTTATGTGTATGCGCGCACATACATAGGGACCGATTCGTAACTATAACTGCAAAGGCAAATACAGTAAGGGTACAAATTCAAAAACGGGTTTTTTGGTTGTTCAGGCAAAATAATTCTACTTTGCAAAATACAACGACATTCCGCTGAACCGTTTTTATTTTATTCAAGGTTAAAGACAAAAATTGTATGCGTGCGCATACAGGGGACCGATGAGGGTTAAAAGAAAGCCTATTATATTACCTATTCCATAAATTAACAATAAAATTCCATTTATTACTTTCTAAGATATAACTTCCAGTATGCATCAAAATTTTAGATGTATTTACGATTCAAATAAAAACGACAAAAATTAATTCCATGAATTCGAATGTAAAAACTACAAAAATTAATTCCATGAATTTGAATGTAAAACTTTAAGGATAATTTAAAAGACAAGAAAAAATGGCCCATTATCATAGTCGAAATAAAGTCGACTTTAAATTTAGTGTAAGCATTTTTGACAGTTTTTCAATATAATATGTTGTCAAAAAGCTTGCACTAAATTTAAAGTCGACTTTATTTTGACTATGATAATGGGCCATTGTTATTAAAAATCTTATTAAAAATCGCGGCGATTTTAAGTAACAATTTTTCGACTGCGGCGCTTTCTTTACCCATAGTTAATGTAACTATATAATTTATTATGTAAATATTTAAAAAATTTAACAATTTTTCGATTGCGGGCTTTATTTATTCACCAATTATTTAAAAGTTCCTAAATATTTAAAAATTTTTAAAAAATTAATATTTTATGGCTTTTAACTGTATAACTTAGTCTGTAAATGTTTTAAAAATTTCTCGAGTGTGGCCCTTTCGTCCTCAATCGTACATGTAACTACATAACTCACTTCGTAAATATTCCTCCATCATATATATTACATCGTATATGTTACTAGTTATACCTTAGTTACTTAAATTGCAATTATTCCTTTTTTTATATAATAAGCACAAGAGCTTAATAGTGTTTTGTCCTTGTAGGGAATATTGTTTTTAACATTACGAAACAAAAATATTTAAGTATAAAAGAAGTCATATCTTAAAAAGGTATGCATGGATTTTAATGTTTGATACCTCGTTGAATAGTTGCTCGTACTACCTTTCTTAATGCTTAATACCCATAATGCTTACTTTTCTAGGAAAATTGAAAAATTACAGCATGTTTTAAGGCCATTTTTCCTAACTTTGGACCCCAATAACTTTTAAACGTCTTGAGAGCGACCTCTAATTTTTTCACTATTCGCTTTTTTAGCACCAAATATATATTTTGAAAAAAAAATTAAGAAAGTCAATTTTAGCTAAAGGTAAAATGTTCCAAAGTAACTTAGAAAAAGGTATGGATCCGAAATCTCGTGTTCGTATCGATCCCGTTTACGCGTCCGAAATTGCGAGTCCGAGATCTCGGACTCGTTAACGAGCTCGTTTACGAATCGGTCTTCGTTTGGTGTTTATTGGGCTGTTGCGAATGTCAAAAGACAAGCAAAACACACATCACTAAAATTGAAAGCTCGACAAGCACATGAACAATATTATGCAAATCTGATTTATCGATATTTTAAACCGCAGCTGCACAGTTCTAATATTAATTCAAACGTTCAACTCTTTAAAATATACAAAATTAAATTAAATATTAATACAGCACAGTGAAAAGGAAACAAAATTAACAACAGACATTTGAAAATATGTAAATATTTGAATGGATATGTTTTAATGGGAAATTTAGCAAGGTAAGTTTATAGACAATTATTCTCAATATAAACCAATTGTTTTTTAATGTTATATGTTAAATAGCAAGTTAATATAACTACGTGATTTTACTTTTTAATAGAAAAATATCTACAAGAATACTTTTCGGAACTTACTGCTTAAATATAATGCATAAACTGAGAGAACCAAAAGTTTTTGATTAATTTTTGCATAACTGCAAATTATGCGAAAATATGGAAAGCGAAAAACTTCAGCAGGTTTTTTTCAGTTTTTTCTTATGAAAGGTTCATGAATTTCAGTTAAAATTCAAAAAGATCAAAGCATAAATCTGGCGCAATGCTTTTTATCCCGAAAAAATGCCATATCCCATAAATGTTATGTTCTACGCAATATATACTGTTACTTTATTCAGCACCCCAAGGATTAAATTCTCTAGAGCTTCACTGGAATTTTTTACATTTTTATGTAACAAAAAAAAAAACGAACGCAATCCATAAACAATGGAAATAGAGAGAGATATAAAAGCAAACAGGAGCAACATGACACAATTTAAGGTGTTATCCTTTCCAGCTAAAACCGTGCAATAGCACGCGAACAAAAAGGACAAAATAAACAGCTTCTGTGCGCTGCCTTCAGATTAAATAAAATCAAATAACAAACAAAATAAGAGGCAATAAAGTAATACATAGTAGAATTCATATTGTTTTGAGAGAAGGATATTATAGTGGTGCGGAAGAAGAAGACGAAGAAAAAAGAAAGATGAAAAGGAAGGATGTTTTGAAAAGGGTTCCATTGCAAGACATTTCAAATATACATTTATAGACCGTGCTTAACTCATGTATCAGCTACCAACAGAGATTGTCATATTTTCTAAGAGTTTCTCTGACGTTTTATTGATTTATTTTTAAAGCCCTTAATTTACAAGCAGCAAAAAATTGGGAGTAGAGCAAAACCTTTTCAGAAGCGAAACTTTTGCGACCAAATATTTATATTTGGCAGGCTGCAGTTAACATTTTTTTAAATAATTCTAATTTTTTTTCCTGACCACAGCTTTTTTGATGGTCTCAAAAGCATTTTTTGCCATCTGCAAACATTTATATTCATAAATTTGTGCTGAACCTATGGCCCTTAAGAGGTAATACTACCTTTTATGCATGAAATCAAAGGTCACTTTCTACAAATAATATAGGCAAAAAGAAATGATATGTTTTATTGTGGTTTTTCATACATGTTAATATAACTCTTAAAGTATAAAATGGTTTTTAGAACTATTTTAAGATAAAATGGCGGCGCTGTTACTTATAAATACAAATAAACTCCTCTGAATTGAATGACCTCCAGGGCTGACCATCTAGAGGATGCAATTTTTAATCAAGAACAAAAATAAAAAAAGATTTTAAAAATGGATCAAAGCTTATATTCAATATGACCTATCTACACATTTTCTACGAAAACCAGTTTTTAAGGGCAAAGAAATCGTTAACTCATCTGCAACCAATGAGATTTGTTTCAATAAAGAAAAAAGAGTTTAGCAGAGTTTTCCCCCTTTAAATGTTTGACTCATCTACAATACAGTTTTTTGCTTGTGAATACAAAAGGACTGACTCATCTACTCCATATTTGGAAATATGTATTCAAGAAAATTTAAACAAATTTGTGCTAGACCCAATGGCAGCGCGAAATAGAGAAGGAAATGCATTGAAAAGCGTAGCAGTAGGTTATGCATCATCAGCGAAGGAAGATATTGGACAAATAACAGGTGCTTTTATCATTGTATGAAAATCTCTTTGAATAAATTAATTTTAATGCAGATGTGGAAGATAACTCAGCAATGGACCGTACTCGCAGAAGGAAGAGAAATCATGACTCTAATTGCCTTATTTTGTAAATCACCTCACTTGGGGTTTTGTTGTCTGATAATTTCGTTTTCATACAAATCCTCTTTTTCCCACGGAAATTTTCCTATGAACTACAATTTCTTTCGGAACTTTCACGACGTTCACTTTTCTAGAATAAGACTCGGTCCAACCACAAATGATGCAACCAAGGGCGTCCGCAGGATTTTTTATAAGGGGGACAAAGGCATAAAGGAAGGCACATAAAAAAAAATTTAAGCTATATAATTCTATTTTCTGAGATTTTTGCTACTAATTTTGTTATCATGATACGCCGGTTGACACGCTCGTGCACATAAGAAAATTATATATATGTCAAAGATGGGTAAAAATCTGTCTCGTATCATGTCCGAAACATTTTCAAATGTATATTTTTTTCATGTAATTTGAAACATTTTTTTTTCAACAAATATTCTTAATAATTTAGTAAATTAAATAATGTGAGGTCTCCTTTAACCTTAAATAAAATCGCATTAACTACTATTTAGCTCCCAAGTTTTAGTCTTTTCATACAAGAATACAAAAATTTCCAAATTTTTTTTTTAAATGAATACAACCAGCAAGATTTTTAGACAATTTTTTCCAGTTTTAGAGGTCTTTAACTCATAAACCAATTGCGAGCGGCCTGAAATGTATCAGATTTGGATTTAGGAAATAAAAATTGCTATTCTTGAAATGTTCCCCGCATGGACATCAAGTGACTTCTTTCTTTTTTCAACATGCATCAGTTCTAGCAGCATGCAAAGTTACTAAAATCGAGTTTGAAAACATACCTATTACATGAATTATTAAAAAAAAATTTTTTAATTCAAAACGTATGAATCTATATATAAAGAGGTACATGTATAGATGGGTTTTGGGATCCATTCATTTTCTAAACATATTGCAGAACCTCCCTGCAAGGCTTGATTCTGAATCTTGGATGTAATATAAGCACTTGACGCGAATAAATCCAGAAAATTCTCGAAATGGGTGGACGCCTGTTAAAAAACGTGAATTTGAAGAAGTATAAAATAAATGTTTCAAATGGGGTTTCCTATTTAAATTTGAGTCATTAAAAAACTTTTGACCATAAGATATTCCAATGAAAAAGCGTTTTCTTAAAAAGAATCTGCCATCAGATTTTTTAAAAAATTTGTTCATGATTTAAAATTAGCCTACTTTATTCAGAATCTCCTAATTTTTTTTTCGCCTTTGAAGCAGAAGCTTTTCCTTTGCCCAGATCGCTGCAATTTTCTCAAATTTAAATGCTGCAAGATTGTTGGCAATTTTATCAAGTTTACGAAAAATTAAAAAATGATCCAAACTGTAGCATCTTTATGACAGAAAAACCGACCATTTTTTTTAAGCCGACCATTGAATCAACAATTATCGAATGTAAGAAAATGTATTATTGCAAGGTGGCCGTAGAGTACTGAAAGAGTACGTGGCCCTTAAGCTAAAAAACCGTGGTTCTAACCCCAGCTAAGATAGAATGTTTTTTTTTTGTTTTAAGTAAATGTCAGAGCTGTAAAATCGGCATTCATATTCAGAATTTCAAGTACAACTGAATAACTACATAAAAATGCATTCAATGAATGCAAAATTGATTTATAAATAGAATTTTTAATTCACATTCATTTTAAAAAAAAATTACTAATTATTCATTTGCGTTATTCAGAATAATAAATAATTTTTTTATCATTTGAACGCTATTCACAAAGAATGCAATCACAAAAAATTTCAGAATTTTCAATTATTCTTTTTTATTCATTATTAATTTTTTAGTCGTTATTCCTTTTTTAGTCGTTATTAATTTTTTTCATTATTCTTTTGTTATTCCTTATTAATTTTTTATTCATTATTAATTTTTTATTCATTCTTAATTTTTTATTCATTATTAATTTTTATTCATTATTTATTTGTTATTCTTTATTAATTTTAGTCCTAAGCCATATATAAAAAATGAATAAAAAATAAATAAAAAATGAATAATTAGTAAAAAATTAACAATGAATAACAAATGAATAGTAATTAAAAAATGAATAGTGAATTACAAGTGAATAATTAATAAAAAATTAATAATGAATAGCAAATGATTAATGAAGAAAAAAATAAATAATGAATAAAAAATGAATAATGAATAAAGAAAGAATAATTGAAAATTCTGAAACTCTTTGAAAATAGCATTCTTTGTGAACATCATTCAAATGAATAAAAAAAATTACTCATTATTCTGAATAACGAAAATGAATAATTGAAATGAATAATAGAAATGAATAATAGAAATGAATAATTAGTAATTTTTTTAAAAATGAATATGAATTAAAAATTTTGTTTATAATTCTATTTTGCATTCATTGAATGCATTCTTATTTCGTTATTCACTGATGCACTTTTTTGTGGATAAAATCAAAGGTATTCGTACAATAAACATTTTATTTTGTACGAATACGAATAAAATATTTGTAATATGTACCAAACTACGTCCAATCTACGAATTCTATTCGTGACTGAAAACTACGAATAAAATTAATTGAATGGACGCACTTATTAGTAATATTTACACAAAATTTTTTGAGCTTAGCTCAGCTTTATTTATAAATAAAATAATAAAAATATTTAATAAAATAAAAATAATATTTTTTTAATAAAAATATTTTTTAGTTCACTTAAAAATATATTAACATTAATAATGAAAATATCGTCATATACAATCAAAACAGTCGTACGTTACAATAAATTCAAAGTGGACTTTTTGATTTATTATTGATGCACCTTTTCAAAATACACGTTCCTGCTAAATTGTACAGTCCTACAAATAAAAATAAATAAAAAAGTTTTTAGTACAAAATTTCTAAAATCCCTAAGTTTGAGCGCTTTTGTAAGTTCAAAAGTGATTGAACATATAATTAATTTAGAAAGTTTTTTTGACTCTCGTAAAATTTTTGAATTGTAGCTTAAGGCTTTTTGAATTAATATGAAGATATTTAAAAAAATGCATTGCCTAGAGGGAGGCAAGCGCACCCTTCCCCCTGTGGACGCCCATGGATGCAACTATTTCTCAGCTTGGTTCACTTGAATATGTACCAAACGGCGAAGTTAAATTTATGTTGGATTTTGATGAAGATTATATGGACTTGCGAACTCGTTTTAAAAGATATTCAGCATTTACAGAGCCAGAATCTTTGCATACTGCTCCGCTGCCTATCAAGCAAAAACATTGGGACCATTTTGAAGAATTTAGGTCAGTAGCTCTATCAGAATATCAATTTTCTTATGATAATATTGAAAAAATGTTAACGATTAAATAAGTAGACCAATGCCATTTTTTACTGCTATTTTGATATATTTTGTCTCGATTTTTATTAATATGTATTGTTAGCAACAACATTCTCTTCAAATCTATATAAAATCGTCAATGAATTCACGGAGAACTTACTTTTCCTATCGAATTAAAAAACATATCTACTTATTTCATTAAAGAAAAAACAAAATATTTGAAATACAAAACAACCTATCAAACAAACTTAAGCTAAAAGTACGAGATTTCATACGAGCTGGGTTGTAATGATTCCTTTTTAATTTAAATTCACCTCAGTTCCAATTCCTTGGAGTTAGGAATTGGTAATTGTACATCTCAATTCCTCAGGAATGTAGTTGCAAAAACGTCTCAATTACATTACAGGAATTGTAATTGGAAATTGAACACCTCAATTCCTCGGAATGGAATTGGAAAAAATTTTCAATTCCATTGCAGGAATTATAATAGGTAATTGACGACTTCAATTTCTCAGGAATGGTATTGAAATAAATTGTAAATTCCATTACGGGTATTGCAATTGGTAATTGAACGCCTCAATTCCTTAGGAAAAGAATTGGAAAACATCGCTTTGTTAGTAGATTAATGAAATTTTGTACAGGGGTGTGGAAGTTGTGCACCAAGCACCTTGCAAAAATCGACGGGACTGAACCAGGTAGCGTAGCAGCGTCATCATACAAAACAATATATTTGGTTTTAACTCAAAATGTGATATTAAATTAAAAAATTGCTACCTTCGATCATACATTTATTTGTAAATATTTAACTAACCTACTAACAGTGGAAGTCAAATAAAGTTTTCTAATACATAATGAAGTAGTTTTGAGGTAATGATAAAGTAATTTAAATTTTAACTTAAAATTACAATTTCTGTAATAAAATTGACGATTTTTTCCAATTCCATTTATGAGAAATTGAAGTGTTCAATAACCAATTACAATTCCTGTAATGGAATTGACTTTCTTCAATTCCATTCCTAGGAATTTAGGTGTTTCAGTACCAATTACAATTCCTGTAATAGATTCGACGATATTTTCCAATTACATTCCTGAAGAATTGAGAGGACTAATTACCAATTCCTAATTAAAAGGAATTGGAATTGAATTGAAATGAGTACTTTTTGACCCAGCTCTGGATTTCATTAAATTTTTGTTTTATTTATGGAAGCCTGTCAACCTTTCATTTCAATATTTTGGTACTTTGATTGGTGAATATTTGCACAGTAATAGATTTAAATGGTTTTTTGCTGTTCTGAAAAAAGTTTTTTTTGTGATAGGTCATATTGAATATAAGCTCTCGAGATGTAAAAATTCTGGCCCGTTATCATTGTCAAAATAAAAGTCGACTCTAAATTTAGTATAAGCATTTTTGACAGTTTTTTTAGTATAATATGTTGTCAAAAAGCTTGCACTAAATTTAAAGTCGACTTTTATTTTGACTATGAGAATGGGCCATTGACTTTAAGACACTTATTTTTCCAAAAATTGCTACGATTATTTTGAAAGAAATGTAGTTTCTTACGAAAAACAAAAAATCAGTCAATAATCGGTTTTAAAAATCGTTAATTGTCTTAAATTAATTAACATCGTTAGCTAAATTATTATTTTTAAAAAATTTTTTTTAAAATATCAATTAAGTTTCTTATTTTTTTTTTGTCTGATTTTAGATAAAATTTTAAAATAGTTACCAAAACTTTTTGGACAGTAAAAAAAAATGTACAAAAAATTGCAAGGTAGTTTTACCCCTTAAGCCAAGGCAAACCACATTTTGCGCATGTAAGCATTCAGCTCAAGCCGCCTTTTACTTTGCCTTCCGACACAAGATGGCTCTAAAAAGGTCCTGCAGTGTTTTGCCTTTTCCTAAATTGAAAAAAAAACAATCCTTAACAATCCTTAACAATTAAAAACAGCTATGTTAAATGATGATCTTTTGAAAGCCCACGCAAAAGTAATGAGGGTTTACATTGATATATTTTTAATAATTAAATTTATTCTAATGTCCTCGTGCGCAATTTCACTGTCAACACTTGTTCAATAAGTACCTTTTTTAACGTCTGTCTAACCTTGAACTATCCTTACACAAACTTCGTGACCCGCCTATTAGTTCTATGCTTAAGTATAGCAATATTATGTTTTTAATGGTTTTGAATTCCTGGAACATTTTATTGCTTCTTTTTATGGTTACGGGTGTTATAGTGATTGTGACATTGTCAGTGTGTATTTTTGAACCTTTTGATCAATGATAAAATCATATTGAGAATATAAAAACGACAGTTTAATTTTATCATATTAGGGGTGAAAATAACAATTTAAAACACTTGCAAGGATTAGGCAAACGATGTTATAGATCTCATTATATTATCTCTTAACAAATTTTACGATAACTTCCTCCGCGTGTTCATTTCATTTGCCTTTAACCATTATTTTCAGTACCTAATTTATAAATATAAGTCGAAACAAATATGACACGCCTACCCTGAGCCAGGAGTTGCATAACGGACGGAGCGCCCTTTTTGCAATGAAAGCAGCCTTTAACAAGGTTGAATTCTAAAGCATGCTCTGTTTTTATACTTTGCCTAATACGTGGTTGATCACTACTCATTTGTACTCCGTGGTAATAAAGTCATCTTATAATTCGCGGATGGTTTTGAGAAAAATAAAAATGCAATATATATATTAGAGCGGGTCAATTTGTATGGACGAATTTTTTGGTGGTCTGGCTCAGCGAAATTCGTAAAATACATGTAATTTCAAGACTTTTTCTCCACTACAGCATATACGAATTCTGAAAAAAAGCTGTGCGGACTTTCGTAAATAGATTTTGTTCTCAATTATAAAATATGAATGTATGAATGTATGTGTATGAATCTATTTACGAAAGTCCGCACAGCTTTTTTTCAGAATTTGTATATGCTGTAGTGGAGAAAAAGTCTTGAAATTACATGTATTTTACGAATTTCGCTGAGCCAGAATTTGACCCGCCCTAATATATATATACAAGAGTTCGTACTTTTATGAAAAAATTGACTTTAGATCGGCGTAGATACTTCGAAACAGTACGGCACAGATACTTTGCGTGGTCCCTGAGACCAGATGTAATGTTAGTGTGATTTTTTAGTGGTGTAACAGTTAAATCTCTTTGACCGACCCTGAAATGGCTAAGCTTACCTCAGCCTAAGAAGAAAGCTTGTCTAAACAAATTCAAAAATTTAAAAAAAATAAAGTTAGGACAGAAAATTATTCCACATAATTTAAATAAAATGTAAAACCTTTGTAGAGAACTCCAAACTCCAACTCCATATTTTTATAACGACACAAGGTTAAATTTTCAAATTTCAGTGTAAAGACAAAATAAGCATTCTCGATAACGATATCAAAGAACATTCATTCACCCAAAAAAAAAAAAAAAAAAATGGCTAAAATCTAAAAATTAACTCAAAAAGCATTGAGCCACGTATTGGCTCTAATATAGATGAACACCATTGATCAAAGCAGCAGCGAATAGCAACAGTAGTTGTTGCAAGCAACAGCAACTAAGTGTTAACTTTGGCAGCAGCTGTATGCTGCTGGATGTCATGCAAATCCAGCCCTAACAGCCTTCATTGTAAATTGATTGAACGTGCAAGTGAGTGCATCCCATCAACCATACAGCTGAATACCGCCTGCTATGAAATATCAGCAGAGGACGTTCTAACATAAGCTTATTGGAAGTGGATTTTTATGGTGTTTTTTGCGCTTAAAATAAAGTGGATTAAAATTTTCGGAAATTGTAATGGATACCAAGTGTTGGACGTAAGGTCTTTTCAAGTGTTCGCCAAAATTTGAAAAAAAAAAGAAAGACACTTTTTTTCGCACAGTGCATATTGGTGCAACTTACGTTATGGTTAGTTGTGCAGTCGACACTCTGATGTTGCAGCTGTTGCTATGGCTGTTGGTGTGAATTCGGACTGTGTTCGTGCTTATTGCAAGCTGTTGGCGGTTCATTGAATCCAAATGTTCTTTGAAAATTGGCGCTTGAGCTGAACATCATCCTCCACTGCTCCACTGTAACATCATACCACCCACCATCAGCATTCATTACCAGCTTCCTTTACAGCCTTTTCAGATTTATGGTCAACTGTTATTTTTTTGTTTTGCCGTTTATTAAAATTGTTCCCATTTGTCTGTTTTTCGAATTCTTGCATGCACAAAATTTCAAATTCTTTTACGATTTATGCTCGAATTTATTTGTTTTTGTACAATTTTTTTTTCGAATGCACATCGCCCTGGACGACGAAGGAATGTGTGACGACAACACCAACAACAATTTTACTCCCCAAATTGAATATTGCACAGAAATGTACAACATTCCACAAATTGTGGCACCAAGCTAGGAATGTTTCGACCGACCTCGGTTCGCTGGATGGATGTATTGCTACTGCTGCCGTTGCTGCTGGCTCAAGGCAAACGTGATGAATGAATGCATTCTAAAAGAGCAACATGCAAAAAAGAACAGCGACATTCAAAAGAGGGAGCAACATTAAAAAAGGAAGCAACAACATTCTCTGTGCGAAATGAAAAATATTCAAATTAACTGCAGAGAATATTTTGGGACAGTAAGAAATGTTGTGGGTCGAAGAAATTTTATATAGTTGCGGTTAGATTTAACTATTAACTTCACTATTTTAGATATATTTACGATCCCCGTGTCGAATCTTCGACCCTGTAGAATCCCGTGGTACTGCCGTAAAGCATGATGGCTACTGCCGTGATGTACGGAAGAATAATGGTCGTGGGGTCAAAAACCTCTACCTTATCTGTCTTGAGCGCACTCAACTCTTTGCCGTTCATTAATTATTTGCCTAGCCAGTTGCTTACCATCGACCAGTTCTCTTCGCCCTTTAACATAAGCGAAACCAAGTTTTGCTGTGTTAACGTTTCGGTGAGACAGGCCGAAGCCTCAAGTCTGGCGTTGTGGAATTGTGTAGGGCACACAAAAAGAACATGCGCCGCGTCTTGTAGTGTATTTCCTGTGCAATGAGTACAGTAAGGATCGGTCGCGTGCTTATACTTGCAAAGGCATGCCCTAAAGTGACCATGTCCAGTTAATATCTGTGTAATGTAGAAGTTCACTGATTCGTGGCTTCTGCCATACCACTCGATTAGATTAGGGATAAACTGGTACTTCCACAGACCCTTCACTGAACTCTCCCAGCAGTCTTGACATTTAAGCAAGTTTCTCTCTAGCTGTGAGTTGCGTTTCTTCCACGAGAAGTTCAATAGGGATCGAGTTGGCTAAAACCAGTGCTGCATTCCCACATACAGGTTTAAAGCCGCAGCAGACCCTAAGAGCGCCAAGTCTGTAAGCCGACTCTACTCCGTGCCGGTAGGACTTCGTTTTCGTCGCTGTGGCCCATACGGTCGAACCATACATCATAGTAGATCTCACTGCATTGAGGAGCAGTGTGTGTCGTGCTTGTTTGGGGCCTCTTGTGTTCGGCACTATTCTAGATAGCGCCATACATGCTTCGGCTGCTTTCCTGTGTACGTAATGCAGATATTGCTTAAATGGCAGTCAGAGTCGATCATCACACCGATATATTATATGTACGGCTTCGATTTAATTACCGTTCCACGAATACTGATGCTGGTGATCTCTAGCTTTTTTCGACTACTAATGAGTACCATCTCAGTCTTATGTTCAGCTAGACTGAGTCCCACTCTTCGCAGCCAATAGCAGATAGTAGCAATAGTTACACTACTGAGGGCCTTAACTTTTTCACGGTGTTTTGACGACGCCACAACTGCTGGGTCGTCCGCAAAGCCAACAATCTTAACTACTGCTAGAACCTCAAGCCTGAGAACCCCATCGTTTATGACGTTCCACACTTGGGGGCCCAGGACTGACCCCTTTAGGACTCCACCGGAGGCATTGTACGTCTTCTGCTTTTTCTGTGTCGTAGCGCTCTTTTATTGAAGTAGTTTGATTAATTCTTCGTGAGATATCGTGGTACTCCAAAGTTCCTGAGATCTAGAGATGGGTCGTTTCTGGAACTATGTTCACAGTCGGACATAGTTCCAATCTTTCCTTCAATTCATTTTAAGCATGCTCAAACATATCCGGTTGCAATGGATTTTTTTTTTAACTAAGAAATATGAACCGACATCTCCTTCACACATATTACGGCTTACACGAATTTTGTGATCGATTGCAAGTGCAAATATGATGTTTGTAAGAGGCCTTTTTCATTAGGCAATAATTGACTTCGCCACAAAGAGTTTGTCGATTATTCGCTAGTATGAGGGGTTGACGAAAGTCACCTTTCATCCCGAATGCTTGCGAATTGCCCTGTTCACACTCATCAAATCGTTCGTCAAATCCAATAGAAAAATGTGGGAATTCCATGGAAATTTCACTTTGTTCTATTGTATTTGAAAAACGATTTGATGAGCGGTTTGAAATGTGAACACCCCTAATAATCAACGAACTGCTTGCGACGAAGGCAATTATTGCCTAATGAAAAGGCCTCTAAGTGAACTAAAGACTTAATATATGAAATAGTAAGATGACATATTGTTGTTCTTGTTCTGCACAATGCTCTGTTCATTTCATTTCATTTTTAACATGCTTTCATTCAATCAAGTGGAACTGACAGAATTAGGTAGTTCCGCGAACATTTTAAAATCGAAATGAACGAAACTATTAGAAGATATATCGTCGTTCTTGTTATGCATATTGTTTGTACATTTAGGTTGAATATTCAAACATGGGGAACTATATACTTCCGAGAGATGATTTGCTTACTATGAGACAACTGCTTCATACGAACATGTTTAAATAATTCAAATAAGTAGAGTTCAATTGTAGATAAAGAATATAGAATAAGGTTTGTTGTACTATGCATATGAGTATCGCATTTATGAAGAGCTGATTTAATAATATGTATTCATATTCCGGCAGATTGTCTTATGAGTTTAGTACACAAACATAATTTTCGCTTCTACAGTTCAAAGGAACTACATAGTTCCGCGGACGTGTTTCCACTAACTAGTTCCGCTTTATAAAATAAACTTTCCATGTTCGTTCCGATCCCGGAACTGTTTAGCACAAGCCTACTGAGAACTGCCGTAATCTGACTCCAGTTAGCTGAGTTGAAAGCGTTCCTTACGTCGAGTGTCGTCACCAAATAGTACTACTTTGCTCCCCTTACTCCTTTAATTGTCTTCTGCGCGATGCTCATAACTAGCTTAACGCAATAAAGACGAATATACCATATGGCATCACTATGTTGGATATCAGAAACTAACGGTACCACACAAAAATTTGTGAAAATCAAAATTAAGCCAAAATTAGCCCATATGTAAAAAAAATGTTCTGTCTTTTAAGAGTTCATAGTGCCAGTCGTTGATTGGTCCTTTCGAAACCCAGAATGTTGCGTAGAAAATCCTCCTCCGGCTTGGAGCGCATTTTTAAGATGGTTGCACGCCACGTCCTCAAAGACCTTGCCTATTGTGTTGACTAAGCAAATCGGCCTGTAGTCTGAAGGGACGTCCGTGAAGCCATCACCTTTCGGTATGAGCACTAACTTTTAGGTTTTACACTATGTTGGAAAAATGCCCTCTAGAAGTCACGCGTTGTAAGGATAGGCCAGCGTATGTGGATGCGACATAAAGGCAGTCTTCAATGCGCGGCTCGGAATACCATCAGGATCTGGTGCCTTGTCGTTTTTAATATTTTTTGCTATTTCCACTATGTCTTCTACGGTTACAGTCAATATGGTCCGTAGATCTTCGTATCCCTCGACTGGCTGGGTCGCTGACTGCTGTGGAAAGAGTGTTCTAACTATGACACTTAGAATCTGTGGGTCCGTAGGTGCTGGTCGCCTAAACGACTTCAGCTTCTTCATAACCAATCTGTATGCGGTACCTCATGGGGTGGCTTCTGCCTCGTCACATAGCTGTAGGAAGCATTGACGCTTGCTCATTACTTACTTACTTTGCTCATTTCTTACTTACTTAGTTGGCGCTACAACCGTATGTCGGTCTTACAGCCCTATTCTGGCAAATTAACAAATTGTTAACCAGTATTTTGAATATTTCTATGTGTTTGTTGTTTTCAATACAAAATTTAAAACTCAAAAAACAAAATTTACCACCGGGAAAATGAGAATTAATCGTAAAAAAATCAGGAATTGAATGGATTCTTGTGATGCATTTTAGAATGTATTCCAAAGAATATATAAATTTAAAGCAAAACCTATGAATTGAAATCAATAAACAAAAAATTTATTGATTCGTTTTTATTGCCGCAGGAAACGATTACGAAGTATATAACAATTTATAATAAAGTAAATGTTGTTAGATTCCTTGCTTGCTTTTATGGTAAGTGAAAAACGAATTGATTCTGAAACAAATTCTGCTATAAGCAAAAAAAAAGAATCAATCTGTTATGATTTGTATTTTCTGTTTGTTGTTGATGTTTTTGTCAGATATTTTTGAAAAACGATTGTTCTGTTGTTTTCCTTTCACGCGTTTCTTAAAAATTTTCTGTTTGATTTGTCAGCGTTGAAGGAACAAACTGCTTCAGAAGGCTCGAAAATTTAATAATGTATTATTTGGTAAGTTATGAAAAACCATTGCTCTTTTCTTGTTTAAATCATTTCTTGATGTTTTTTAAATGCAGAGTGCATTTGCAAGGAAGGATACGACCAGGAATAGTCCCAAAAAGATCTGAAGGAAGCTATACGCAAGTCAAAATGTAAATACTATAAGGATACATTCAAAGCAAAACGGAAGGAACAACCTACATCATAAACATCAATATTTTTGCAATAAATGTGGTAATATAATAATCTAAATCTCGTCTGTCTTAATATTATTTATTCTTTCAAATTACCTAATAAATATCTCTATTAATATGAATTATTATAATATAATTTTTTATTAATTATTTAAAAAAGAATAAAAGATTTTCAATTCTGCCATACAAACCTATGCATTATGGAATTCATTATATCTATATATATATTCATGTATATCTATTCCAAAAGGGCTTCTTAGCGATTCATACTTTTCTCATATTAAAAAAAATTCATACTTTCTTCATTTAAAAGAATCCATTTTATAAGCGAATAAAAGAATCGATTTCAGCAGTGATTCAAGTGGAAGGAGAAAAGAATTTACTACTTTTTGTAGGACATCACAATGTTAAAAATAATCAATTCTAGAATCAAAAATTGGAAAAGTGAACTGATTCTTTTTTTATACACAATTGATTCTTTCTTCCCGGTGGGTTGTCAATGAAATTGTCAATAACTGAAAAGCCGTTGACAATTTTTGTCAAATTTTTTTTATTTTTGAGCTTAAAATTTTTTTTTGAAATAAAAAAAATACAACAAACATATAGAAATATTCAAAATACTGGTTAACAATTCGTTAATTTGCCAGAATAGGGCTGTTAGCCTCATCTAAGAATTTCCGCCAGCCATTTCTGTCTTTCGCTTGCTGGCGCCAGTTGGAAATTCCAAGCTTCGTCAGGATGTCCTCTACTTGGTCTTTCCAATGAAGATGCGGTCGTCCTATTCTGCGTTGACCGCCGCTGAATATTCTTGAGCATTCGATAGGTTTCGCATAGTTTGTTGAAGCTAAAGATCGGGTCATGTTTGCGCTTGCTAGGTTGCCTCGAAATCTATTCTGCATCGCAAACTCTTCTTATTTGGTCCAGAGCCTGCTCTGCCGTATCATTTGACGTGCCACATAGCTGAATATCGGGCCATCATTATTTTGAAAAGTGTTTATCTAACGTTTCGACTCTGTAGGAAGCTTTGCTTTCCGTATTTATGTGCGATCGACCATCGAGCTTATAAATGATAGTGCATATAGCTAATGATAGATTGGTGATCGCTTTGCGAGTACGCCTCGCTAACATGCCACTAAGTTTGTCTACTTAACTCACTGCTGGCGAAAGTCAGGTCGATTATGGAGCTTCTGCCTGCACTGCTGAATGTTGTCTGGGATCCATTATTGAACAGCACAACGTCTAGTGAAGTAAACGCTTCAAGGAGTCTGGTTTGTTTTTTTACTTCCCTAGTCAACTGCCGACGCGTTAAAGTCACGAGCGATAAGGAGTGGTTTTAACCTCCTAGCTATCGTGTCAAGAGTCTCCGTAAATTACTGGATTGACAAACTTGGTGCAAGGTAGCCACTTACGACATGTATGTCATCTACTTCTGCGCGGACGAAGCCGTGTGCACGTGTATGCAGCCGTAGATAGAAGGGAGCCCTTAGGGAAACAAGACATTATGGCGGCTTTTCGGTAATGTCCGAGACCCTGCGGTATTTGCAGCGTAACCTTCACTCAGTCTGCAGTTTACTCTGCAGAGTAACTCTGACAGTTTACCCTAGTTTGGTCCCGTGCTGCGCGACAGTTGTTGAAATTCAATTGGATTAACCTCATCTGCATTTCCATTGGTTAGCGTCTTGGAAGGACTGACATCTCAGACTTCCAGTGCGATGCTTGCAGTCTTGGCCTTCTTTAGCTTTGCAAAGAAAGCAACTCGCCTTCGTTTCGCACTCTTTGGCCCTCTCTTCTGCATATCATATAGCACCAACTGCGGTCTATACATCTGCAGCTTCTTGCGGTGTGCTCAAAGTCGAGACATCTGAAGCACCTGATTGGATTTACCTTCTCGCGGACTCTGCAAAATACCCAGCCAGCTTTGATTTGACAAACTTGTCAGGTTTTTCGCCTGTGGAGCCGGTAGGCTTACGACTGCTATTTGGGTGTCAGTGTACGCTTTGCGAAGTGACTTTACGTTAGCCACCTTGGTGTCGCCAAGCAACTACTTAATTGCGCTTCGCACATCTTCAGCTATCATTACCTCGTCTCTATTAGGTGTTGTATCCTTTTATCTCTGTTAGGGTCTCTTTCGTAAGCGTTTTCGTCTCCGTTTGACTTGTGAACACCGAGTCGAACTTCTCTTTCATCTGTTGGGTCGTTCGAAAAGTTGAATGTTTCAGTTGAACCAGCAACTCGCCCTTCTCTATGTTAATGACTCTAGAGACGTTGTCTCCGAATCCTTCGAGTGACTTTTTCTGCTTCATCTTAAGGATGATGTCGCTTTTTAAAAGGTCACCTACTTTCGCCAAACCGATTGCGTCCGGTCTAACTAGTTTTGGTGGTGGTTTTTTCCGTTTCCTAGCTTTGCTGATCACCTTGGTCCAGGAATTATCGTTACTCTTCGCCTTTGATGGTTGTGGATTAGCGAGAGGAGCTTCTTCAATGGAAGAGGGTTTGGGTGTGTCTACTTGGATCGCCAACTGCTGAAGCGTACAGTTGAAGGTGTAAGATGCAAGGTGTAAAGTGTAAGGTATAAGGTGCAAGGAATAATGTCTTAGTGGCTTTTTCCGTTTCCTAGCTTTGCTGATCACTTTGGTCCAGGGCTTATCGTTACGCTTCGTCTTTGATGGTTGTGGATCAGCCAGAGGAGCTTCCTCAATGGAGGAGGGTGTGGGTTTGTCTACTTTAACCGCCAAATGCTGTAGCGTAAAGTTTAAGATGTAAGGTGTAAGGTGTGAGGTGTAATGTGTAAGGTGTAAGGATTAAGGTGTAAGTTTTAAGGTTTAAGGTGAAAAGTGTAAGGTATCAGGTGCAAGGTGTAAGTTGTAAGGTATAAGATGTAAGGTGTAAAGTGTAAGGTATCAGGTGCAAGGTATAATGTCTTAGTGGATTTTCCCCTTTCCTAGCTTTGCTGATCACTTTGGTCCAGGGCTTATCGTTACGCTTCGCGTTTGATGGTTGTGGATCAGCGAAAGGAGCTTCTTCAATGGAGGAGGGTTTGGGTGTGTCTACTTGAACCGACAACTGCTGTAGCGTAAAGTTTAAGATGTAAGGTGTAAGGTGTAATGTGTAGGGTGTAAGGTGTAAGGTGTAATGTGTAATGTGTAAGGTGTACGGTTTAAGGTGTAAGGTGTAAGGTATCAGGTGCAAGGTGTAAAGTGTAAGGTATAAGATGTAAGGTGTAAAGTGTAAGGTATCAGGTTCAAGGTATAATGTCTTAGTGGTTTTTCCCGTTTCCTAGCTTTGCTGGTCACCTTGGTCCAGGACTTATCGCTACGCTTCGCCTTTGATGGTTGTGGATCAGCGAGAGGAGCTTCTTCTGCTGTAGGTATTAGGTGCAAGGTGTAAGGTATAATATGTAAGGTGTAAAGTGTAAGGTATCAGGTGCAAAGTATAATGTCTTAGATCCAAGGTTTTTGGTTGTAGGTCTAAGGCTTAAAAGAGTTTTCTCAATACAAGTAAAAAGACCGTAAAACCTTTCCAATGTATGCTACGCTAAAACCCATGAATACGGCGATAAAATGAAGTGTATTTTATGAAATGCAATCCTGTAATTGTAATGAGAGAGGGAGCAGAAAATGAAAGAGCAGGCAAACAAAAAGTGAAATCAGCGTGAATTACAGCTTATTCTAGAGTTCTTGCAGGACGAAGAAGATTTTGATGTTACCCTTCAAACCCTGCAGCCTTGAGTTGTTGATTTTCCTATACCAGTTACACTTGTACAATAGGGCGCTCTCAATCTATTGCATATTTTAGTATAGGATTGTTACAATCCGTGCTCTTATGCACCCCTATTAAGAATAAAGACTTATTCTTTATTACTCTAAAGCAGCTGTTAATTGTTGAGATCTAAAATCTAAGGTCTATGATTCAAGATTTAAAATTTAAAGAATGGACACCTCATTATCCAGTATTTATTTCAAAATTGCCTGAACTCAAGAAACAAATTCATAAAAAAATTCAAAAGAAATTTTAAGGTGCAGAATTCTAAAACCACTTTGAGTTTATAGTATTAAAAATTATTGCGTCATTCAAACACAAAATTTTATTACTTTGACAACTTTTAGCCCAAGGCTGTAAAAAGCTTTTAAATAAATTTTTACAAACAAATTTAAAAGACTCCCACTTAAAACGCATGGTAACCAAGTTCAATGACATGATAAAAGCAAATTCCAATCACAGCAACAACAAATGTTATTTCAGCCATTAGAGGATTCGCTGTAGGCAATAATCGTATAATTGTTGTTGGCGTTGGGTTTTATTTCTCTGCTAAATGTTTTAATTACATGCATTTTAGGCGCAATGCAGCTGGGATTAGCGAAAATATTCATGGATAAAAAACAAAAACACAAAAAAAAACAAAAGAAAAAAAACATAAAAGCTGTTAAATAAATAAAGGAAAATCCCTGTGAAACCAAACAAGGATTAAAGGAACTTTAAGCACGGAAAACGATAGTGAAAAAATAACAACTTTTTAATTAAACACATCCCGAAAGGAAACAACAAAGTGGCAACAAGCGACAACATCCAAAACGACAATGTGAACAACTACAACAAAAAAAAAAAAATGACAACGTGAACAACTACAAAAACAACGACCGACACAGATTTATTTGCCCCGGAGCAGTGTTTACAACGGGTCTTCATGCGGGTGCGTGCTTCGGTGACTGGTGCGATTCATGTTGTTGGACGTCGTTCTTAACTCGTATTTATGTATTTCTCCGATGTGCTGCATAACACACATAAAATACTTTATAAACAAAACTTTAAGCACAAATTAAACCCAAAACAAGATAAATACCCGAGAAGCTATAAGCAATGGCCATGGAGCAATTTTTCTGACATCTCTGCTGAAGTGAGCACGGAGTGAAGTATGTTGGTTGGTGTTCGAAGTGGAAGTGGAAATGGGAGGTGTTGTGTAGTAACGGTACATGCAAAGGATGCTTGTGGCTTAAAATATTAAAACTAGCTTTGGCTGCATGGCTTTCAATAGATTTCTCAAACTAGTTAACGTTGTACAGCAGAAAATGAATATTTCACACCAACAAAAAAGCTATTTAAGGCGTCAAACGAAACGTTATGGTATGGGATAGTGCAATAAATATTTCAAAATTCCTGTACATGAAATGGAATTTAATTTAGCTTATAAAAGCAAAACCGGTTCCCCAAAATTAATTATACTTATCTGTTTTAAATAAAGAAATAAAGGACACCGCCTTTCGATTGCCGATGACAGAATTTGTTATGAGGGCAGAAATAATTGAATTCTTTTAAACCAAAAAAATTTTATGGTGAGCTTACCCTATAAAAAGCAGAACCCATGCGACGGGTGAACCCTAAAATATTCATAAACAATAAACAAGAGTAGTTTTTGTCTAAATACCGCTTTGCTTTGATGCTTGCATCATTTAGAGTGCGTAAATTTTAATCGTTTACACTCAATGACAAATCAACTGCTATACTTCACAGATGGTTTTAGATAATTAAAATTTAAATCAATTTATTCAAAAGAAGACTTTGCTCTGGTGTTTGCAGTGAGTAGGAAGTCGATTGTTATTATTTGTACTCAATGACCAAAAAACTTTTATACTTCACATATGGTTTAAGATGGCTTAGATGCAGATAGTTAACTTTGTTGTCCAAAGTTACGGTTTTAGAGCCTGAACAGAATCAAAAATCGTTGCGTCCGAAGATTGAAATAGCATAGATTCTAAGTCTGCGATTTATCGTTGCAGAAAACGAGCTGTGTATTTTGCATGTATTTTCCAACAACAACGAATCGTCGATCGCAACGATTTTTGATTCTGTTCAGGCTCTTATGGTGTATTATGCAGAAAGTCTAATATAATCATTTGCATTTAGTGCTTAATCGACTTCTATACTTCACATATAGTTTAAGATAGTGTACATTTCTTACACACAGCCGACTTCGTCACTTTTTGGACTGGTTCTAGAGATAGGACAACGCAGTTTGTGACCCAGCGAAGTAAGAATAGTTTTAAAGTTATTTTCACGTTTTTTGATACATTTTGTTGTAGAGTACGTTTCATTCAATATTATTGATTTACTCTCTTACTTGTCTTGAAAAAAAACTTTAAAGTTTTCAACAAAAACATTTGAATCAGTGCAAAAGTTTAACAAAAGCTTATTCAAACGCATCAGGGTAGCTTCTGACTTACCCAGTCATTTATATGCTAATAAAAGCAAGCAGTATTTTCCGATATTATCACTAATTAGCCAAGTTTTATAAAATGTTGCAGCACGCTATGCTAATCCTTGTTGCCATGAAACATAAATAATGACATGGAACAACACTTCCGCGCAGCAGATAACAAAAACCGCGAACAATAGTAGAGCACTTATAATAGCATCATAACTTCGCAAACCCAGCAATAATTCAATACATACCAACATCAGCTCTTAGTTAATGCAACGCACATTGGGCCAGGAAATTCATTAAGTGGCCAAAAATCAAATATGTCATGTGTACAAATGATTCTTACGATTCATAATGGGACACATTAAAGTGCCCTGAGACGAAATATTATTAATATAAAATTAAAATTACAATGAAATATTTAAAGTAAAAAAATTTAAATCTTTTTATTAAGACTTAAAATTTAAAATCATCGACATTATAACTATTTCATAAAGTTCTTTTAAGTTTTTAGCACTTTATTAGAGACATTGAATACAATTTTGGAAAAAATGAATATATACATATTTTCTTTTAATTTTTATCCATTTTTCCCTCATACTAAATACACAAAAGTGGTGCTAAAAAAAATGCCGCGCTTAAGGAAGATTCCCCGAGATTCCGCTGGTAATTGAAAAAATTTACATGCTATTACTTTCTACAAGATGTTTACTTGAAGAGGAATATGCACACTTTTGCACGTTTTTAATAACTCTCGCGAAATTTATAAAAAACGAACGTCGCACGCTGAACTGTCTCCGTGCGAAAAGCGATGGACAAAACTAGAAGGAGTCCTCCTATGATAATACAATTTTGTATGCTTAATTAGTTTAAAAAATAAAAAAAATTTTAAAAAATGTTTGAAATCGGTGGACCCTAGTGATACCTCGCTTGGACCTATATTAATATTTTACATGACTTTGTATGGGAGATACATACAAAAGTTAGCCGATCTTATCAAAAATTCGTCAAAATGGTAATCAAATAGAGTTAGAGATGTGTGCTAAAAATAGTCGAAATCCGTTCAACCCTACGAGTACCTCCTTTGGACCTATATTAATATTTTACTTGATTTTGTATGGGAGGTACATTTCGATTTTAACCAAAATTCGTTAGAAGGGTAGTCAAATAGATTTATAGATGTGTACTGAAAATAATCCAAATCGGTTACACCCTACGGGTACCTCCTTTGGACCTATATTAATTTTTTACGTGATTTTGTATGGGAGGGTGACAAAATTCGTCAAAATGATAGTGAAATAGAGTAAAATGTGTATACTGAAAATGGTCGAAATCGGTAAGACCCTAGGGTACCTCCCTATATTAATTTTTTTACTTGATTTTGACATTTTTAATTTTAATTTTAAACATTTTTCAAAAAAAAAAAAATAAAATATATAATTTGTAGGACGAAATAGGAAAAGTTTTTTCAATTCCTTATTTTACAATATATGTATTTAAATAATCCGAAAAATCATTTATTTTAACATATTCTGTTTTTTTTCTATCAAAATATGTTAATTTTTCATTATTTGAATGAATATAAAATTTCGAAACCACTTATAAATATTTTTAAAAATTTCTTATAAAACAAATGACCTTTTTTATTAACACATAGACTTCTTAAAATTATGAGCTTTTATTGGCTTAGTGTTATTAAAAACTGGATTTTTGGCAATTATTTGTGTAAATCACCTCAAAGAGCTATGTCCAAAAATAGAATTTCTTAAAAAAATACTCAACTTGAAAGCGTTGCAGCTCAACCGAAAAACATATTTTATTGCTCCAATATTTTGGATTATCAATAGTCAAAGTATTACCTGTCGATTGATACTAAATTCGCAGGATTTTGAGACGAAGTCCTTCACCTTCTCATTGCACCTGAATTTCAGACTGACTCAGTTCAAAATAATGAAACTATTTCTGATTGAGAAGACGATGAATTGGACGTAAATGAAAATGAATATTTAAACAATTTATTTTTTTCGTATGAAGAATATAAATTTAAGGTAAAATAGAAATAAAAAAATTAAATTAATAAAAAATTTAAAACATAAATTATACTAAAAGCGCAAAATAAAAAAAAATTTTAAAAACACCAAATAAAAAAATATTAGAATCAAAAAATAAAAAAATTATAAAAAAATAAAAAAATATAAAAAATAAAAAAAATTATAAAAAATAAAAAAATTATTAAAAAATAAAAAAATTATAAAAAATAAAAAAATTATAAAAATTAAATAAAAATTATAAAAAAATATTAAAAGAAACAAATAAAAAAAAAAAAAAAAATATTCAAAGCAAAAAAAAAAAAAAATAAAAAAAACAAATTTCAAAAAAGAAAAAAAAATATTAAAAGAAAAAATTAAAAAAGTATAAAAAACTAAAAAGCAGAGCAAAAATTAAAAATAAAAAACATGAGGCTCTCCCCGCAACCTCCACGTGATGACCCTGGAAACTGTAGATGCCATTTATGTAGGCATTTATGTAGGTAAAATGAAAATGATTATTTAAACAATTTATTTCTTTCGTATGAAGAATATAAATTTAAGGTAAAACAGAAATTAAAAAAAAAAATTAAATGAACAAAAAATTTAAAACAAAATTAATACTAAAGCGCAAAATGAAAAATATACAAAATAACAAAAAAAAAAAACAAATATTAGAATAAAAAATAAAACAATATAAAAAAATATGAAAAATAAAATATAAAAAATAAAAAAATATTGAAAGAAAAAAACAATATAAAAACATAAAATAAAAATATTCAAAGCAACAAATAAAACAAAAAAATTATAAAAAACAAAAAATACAAAAATATTAAAAAAAAAAATTAAAAAAGTATAAAAAACTAAAAAGCAAAACAAAGTAAAAATAAAAAAAACAGAAAAAACATGAGGCTCTCCCCGCAAACTCCACGTGGTGACCCTGGAAACTGTATATGCCATTTATGTAGGCTATATGAAGGTAAAATGAAAAGAATTATTTAAACAATTTATTTCTTTCGTATGAAGAATATAAATATAAGGTAAAATAGAAATTAAAAAAATTAAATGAACAAAAAATTTAAAACAAAATTAATACTAAAGCGCAAAATAAAAAATTTACAAAACAATAAATAACAAATAAATATAAAAAATAAATATAATCAAAAAATAAAAAAAATATATTAAAAAAAATATTATAAAAATATTGATAGCAAAAAATAAGAAACCAATATAAAAACATAAAAATAGAAATAAAAAAATTTTCAAAGCAAAAAATAAAAAAAAAAAGTTTAAAAAAAAGAAATAAAAAAAATAGTAAAAGAATAAATTATTAAAAACAAAAAACTAAAAAGCAGAACAAAAAATAAAAATAAAAAAAAGGAAAAAAACATGACGCTCTCCCCGCAACCTCCACGTAGTGACCCTGAAAACTGTATATGCCATTTATGAAAGCATTTATGTAGGTAAAATGAAAATGGTTATTTAAACAATTTATTTCTTTCGTATGAAGAATAAAAATTTAAGGTAAAATAGAAATTAAAAAAAAATTAAATGGACAAAAAATTTAAAACAAAATTAATACTAAAGCGCAAAATAAAAAGAAATATACAAAACAAAAAATAAAAACAAATATTTGAATAAAAAAAAAAATAAAAAAATATAAAAAAATAAAAAAAAATAAAAAAAAAAAATAAAAAAATATTAAATACATTAAAAGCAAAAAATAAGAAAACGATATAAAAAACAAAAGAAAAAATATTCATAGCAAAAAATAAAAAAAAATTATAAAAAACAAAAATTAAAAAGTATTAAAAGAAAAAAAATTATAAAAAAAACATAAAATAAAAAACTAAAAAGCAGAACAAAAAATAAAAAAAGGAAAAAACATGAGGCTCCCCCGGAACCTCCACGTGGTGGCCCTGGAAACTGTATATGCCATTTATGTAGGTAAAATGAAAATGATTATTTAAACAATTTATTTTTTTCGTATGAAGAATATAAATTTAAGGTAAAATTAAAAAAAAAATTAAATGAACAAAAAATATGAAACAAAATTAATACTAAAACGGAAAATAAAAAATATACAAAACACACATAAAAAACAAATATTTGAATAAGAAATTAAAAAAAAAATACAAAAAATATAAAAAATATAAAAATATAAAAATGTAAAAATGTAAAAAATATAAAAAATATAAAAAAATATAAAAAATAAAAAAAAATAAAAAAAATAAAAAAAATAAAAAAAATAAAAAAATAAAAAAAATAAAAAAATAAAAAATATAAAAAAATAAAATAAATAAAAAATTAAAAAAATTAAAAGCAAAAAATACAAAACGTAAAAGAAAAAAACATTCAAGTCAAAAAATAAGAAAAAATTATAAAAAACAAAAAATTAAAAAAAATGAAAATAAAAAATTTTAAAAACAAAACATAAAAAATATTAAAAGCAAAATATAAAAATAATTATAAAAAACAAAAAATAAAAAACTAAAAAGCAAAGCTCCATGTGGTGACCCTGGAAACTATATATGTCATTTATGTAGGCTAGTTGCGCGTTTTTTGTTTATCGATTTTTTAATATATTTATCCTTCTAAAAGTGCTATTTTTAAAGCCTTGTATATATTTAATTTTAGTTTACACATCACACGTCATATCCCGCCTCTTTTTTAATACCCCAGAATCAATAATAACCAAACTACGGTTTTTATTTAATAGTACCACGCCCCTTTATTGAATCCCGCCCAATTTTTCTAACATGCTCGGAAACGATCCTTCCCAGCGCTATACCCAATTTCAATAAGCTGGTGCCAACATTAGACGAGATACAGTATTTTATTAATAGTGCCATGCCCCTTTGTTGAATCCCACCCACTTTTACCATCATGCTCGAAGAAGATCCTACCTACTACTGTACCGAATCCCAATAAACCAGTGGCAGCATTAGATGAGATACAGTATTTTATTGATAGTAAAACGCCCCTTTGTCGAATACCGCCCACTTTTACCATCATGCTCGAAGAAGATCCTACATACTACTGTACGAGCTTCAATAAACTAGTGCCAGTATTAGACGAGATACAGTATTTTATTGATAGTGGGGCGGGGGTTTGTTGAACCCCGTCCACTTTTTCCATCGCGCTTGGAAAAGATGCTTTATTCCAAGTATACTGCACCAAGTTTTATTGAATTCTGTCTATTCAACGCCAAGATATGATTTTTGGCCAATTTTCCAAATTTCTGGCCCAATGTGCAACGCCGAAGTCGCGAACGAAGGTTCACAAAAGAAGCGCACGGAATATTAACGATTTTTAAGCTTAGCCAGCCATCAATGAAATATTAATATTTAATGCAATATTTACTGAGTGGAGCGTTGCAACGGATGAGGCAAGCTGAGCTAGCATTTCAATGGATTTGCAAATGTTTTATTGAATGTCATCATTGTTAGCATAAGATATCGACACCATGTTGCTTTTGTTTCAAACAACAATTAATGTGCTTGAAATGCGGTTTCGTAGTTTTTTAATTAAGTATAATGCTTTAATAAATTTCAACTAATTCTTTATAATTTTAATTTTTAGTTGCTTAAGATCGCAAAATGCGAAAAAAAAGGAAAAGAAAACATCTTTTAAAATTAACGAAGACTACAAACATTACGAAAATCGTAAAATTTTTATTATCTTAGCAAAGATTACCCAAATTAGAGTAAGAATTTTGAATGGTGCACATAACTTAAAGCGAATTTTTTAAACTTAACGAAAGCCTTTGAGTAGCAAAAATAATGAGCCATAAAAACAAATATAACCAAAATATGAATGGAAGATTCAGTAAAAATGAGTTAATTTAAAAATAAACGTGTTTTGAAAAAGTGTTTGTTTTTTATAAAGTGCCTACAACATTTATTATATCTGTGATCATTAGGAATAATGACTAAACTCAAAATATCGTAAAAAAGCGATATGGAATTTACTTTATTGCCAATTTTTGGAAGTATGCAGACATCCATTTTTTGCACAGAATTGATCATCACATATATCTGCACATATTTTGTTTGTAACGGTTCATATATTTAAAAAAAAATGGGTCGTAGTTCGTGCAATTAAAATATCGTTTTTTACAATAGTTTGAGTTCAGTTGTTATCCCTTGTGAACACAGATATATCATTACAAAATTTAACGCGTATCTTTAAATTTTACTATATTAAGAAACTTATTTATTTTAAATGCTTAGAAAATTATAATAAAAAATTGAGAAAAGATACAAATTTTCTTATCTATGCTGCTATATAAAATTAAAGTAAACATTTTTTGTTCCAGGTTAACTCCAAAAGTACTGAGCCGATTTTAATAAAAACAGTTTTAAGATATCATATATGTGCAACAGCACATTTTAATGGATTTTTATACACATTATTTATGCTATATCAAGTATAGTTTAAGAGCCAAGTAAATAAAAAAAAAATTCTAGTTTTATGGGAGGTGTCACTTTCTTTTTTTACAATGTTCGTATCGTTTTTCAGTAAGATGGGTGCTAATTATTGATAGTTTTGTACCGAGTTTTCATGCTCTATCGTATAGTGTTCAAGAATTAAGCTATAATAACTATTGGAAATGTTTGGGAGGTGCCACACCCTTTTTAAAATAAGCATACTTTCTTTTTTTAAAAAATGGTGTTAATATTGGGGGTTGGAATTAGTTTTAAAGGTTTTCTAAGAGATGGCGTAACTCTCAATAGATCGCATCGGGCACACCTGTGACTATATTCATTTCAAAGCACATTGTCTAAGCTTCATTTTTCAGTATGTGTCATTCCACTGAAGTGTAAACAACATATATTTTTTTTCTCTGTGAACATGTCGACTTTCGTTCCAACAAAACGCAATTTGCGGGAAGGTTTACTTTTGTGCTTCCATTTGAAGAAAAAAGCGGTTGAAGCACAACGTACGCTTACTGAGGCTTACGGGGACTATGCTCCATCGATTTCTACTTGTGAGTACTGGTTCCGTCGGTTTAAAAGTGGTGATTTTGATACGGAAGACAAAGAGCGTCCGGGCCAGCCGAAAAAGTTTGAAGATGAGGAATTGGAGGCTTTGCTCGATGAAGACCCGTGTCAAACCCTTCAAGAATTGTCAGAATCATTGGGAGTCGACTTATCAACGGTCGGCAAACGCTTGAAGGCCATGGGAATGATTCAAAAGCAAGGAAATTGGGTGCCGTACCAGTTGAAGCCGAGAGACGTTGAACGGCGATTTTGCATGTGCGAACAACTGCTTCAACGGCATAAAAGGAAGAGTTTTTGCATCGTATTGTCACTGGCGATGAAAAGTGGATCCATTACGATAATCCTAAGTGAAAAAAATCGTGGGGACTACCCGGCCATGCATCAACATCGAGGGCCAAGCCGAATATTCATGGCGCCAAGCTTATGCTGTGTATTTGGTGGGATCAGAAGGGTGTCGTGTACTATGAGCTGCTAAAACCTAACGAAACCATCACTGGGGAACGCTACCAACAACAATTGATGCAATTGAGCCGAGCATTAAAGGTTAAACGGCCGGAATATGCCAAAAGACACGACAAAGTGGTTTTTCAACATGACAACGCAAGGCCACATGTTGCAAGAACCGTCAAGGAAACGTTGGAGGCGCTGAATTGGGATGTGCTACCCCACCCGCCTTATAGCCCAGACATAGCCCCTTCCGACTACCACCTATTCAGATCGATGACGCATGGCTTGGCTGAGCAGCGCTTCACTTCTTACGAGGATACCAAAAAATGGGTCGATTCGTGGATTGCCTCAAAAGACGAATCGTTCTTCCGGCGCGGAATCCATATGCTGCCAGAAAGATGGGAAAATGTTGTAGCTAACGATGGACAATACTTTGAATAATATACATTTTACCGTTGTTTCTAAATAAATGCTCAAAAACCGAAAAAAAACCTTTAAAATTAATTCCAACCCCCAATAAATGTTGGTTTAGTACCGAGTTTCCATGCACTATTATATATGCTATATCAAGTATAGTTTAAGAGCCAAGTAAATAAAAAAAAATTCTAGTTTTATGGGAGGTGTCACTTTCTTTTTTTACAATGTTCGTATCGTTTTTCAGTAAGATGGGTGCTAATTATTAATAGTTTTGTACCGAGTTTTCATGCTCTATCGTATAGTGTTCAAGAACTAAGCTATAATAACTATTGGAAATGTTTGGGAGGTGCCACACCCTTTTTAAAATAAGCATACTTTCTTTTTTTAAAAAATGGTGTTAATAAATGTTGGTTTTGTACCGAGTTTCCATGCACTATTTGATATAGTTCAAAAGTGTTGGCAATATTAACAATTCCAATTGTAAGGGAGTTGTAACACCTAGTAAGATACGGTTGGTTATTGTTAAGTCACGCTCTCTTTTCCTCATCGAACATAGTTTTTTCAGTAAAATGGCGGTAGTAAATCGTAAACTTGTACCGAGTTTTCAAGCTCTATCGTACATACTTCTTGGTCAAAAATAAGATTCGAGCTGTATGGGAGATGTTATGCCTTCTTTTATATTATACATAATTTCTTTTAAATAAGACGAAGTTAGATGCAATTTTGATATCGATTTTTCCAGCTCTTTCGTATATAGTTCAAGAGCTTAGCAATATAAATGATTCGTACTGTATTAATATACATAATTTATATTTAGTAATATATGTAAGTAAATTATGGGTTTGCATCGAGTTTCCATGCTCTATTGTACATATTTCAAAAGCGTAGCAATATTAACGATTCGATTTGTATGGGAGGTACCACACCCTCTTTTTCTCATCTAACATATTTCTTACAGTAAAATGGCGGTAGTAAATCGTGGACATGTACCGAGTTTACAAGCTCTATCGTATGACTTCTTGGCAGCAAATACGATTCGAGTTGTATGGGAGATGCCACGCCATCTTTTTTAATATACATTATGTCTTTTTAATAAGATGGTGTTAGTAAATGATAGTTTTGTATCGATTTTTCAAGCTACTTTGTATATAAATCAAGAGCTTAGCAATATTAATGATTTGAACTGTATGGGAGGTGCAATACCCTACTTTTTAATATACATAATTTATGTTTAGTAAGATATGTTTATAAATAGTGGTTTTGCATCGCGTTTCCATGCTCTATCGTACATAAAAGAGCGTAGCAATATTAACGATTTGAATTGTATTGGAGGTACCACAACCCTCTTTTTCTCATCAAACATATTTCTTTCAGTAAAATGGCGGTAGTAAATCATGGACTTTTATGTCTTTTTAATAAGATGGTGTTAGTATATGATAGTTTTGTATCGAGTTTTCAAGCTCTTTTCTATATAGTTCAAGAAATTATCCATATCAAGTATTCGAAATCTATGGGAGGTGCCACATCCTGTTTTCCAATGTAAATACATAATTCCTTAAAAAAATGTATGTTAGTACATAGTTGTTTTGTTTCGATGCTCTTACGTATATAGTTCAAAAGCTAAGTCATAAAAAAGATTCGAGTTGTATGGGAGGTGCCACACCCTGTTTTCCAAGTTCCTTAAAAAATTTATTTTAGTACATAGTTGTTTCGTACCGAGCTTCGATGCTCTTTCGTATATAGTTTAAAAGCTAACTGAAACCTAAATAAGAGCGTTAAGCGGTGCGTTGCCAGCCGCTTTCCGCTAACGCTGAATTTTCATCCCTAAATAAGAGCGGCGGCCTTATGTCAGATGTTGTCAAAAAGTGTTTGGCATACAAGCTGCATTCAGCGGAGTCAACACTTGTGAGCTGTTATGGTGGCGATACCTTAGTGAGCGATGTTTTTTTCTTAATATGTTGTTACTCTTAGGGCCGCTTTCTCAATGTCCGGTTAAGCACTAATCAGAACTTTAACCAGCAGTTAGCAAAAAAGCCCTTTCTCAATGTTCGGTTAAGGTTGAACTGTCAGTTAAGTGCTGATTAAATTAACGGCAAGTTGTGGTTTCGGTTAGCGTCATTTTAGGGTAAATAATTTCGAAGATGCTGTCAAACTTTAAAATTTAAGATGGCGGATAGAGTTGCCACCTGGGTTTTTTTTTGCGAATTCTTGTAATTTTGAAATTCTGACAACGGATTTAATTTTGAATATAATGTCACAGTTTTAAAATTTAAGATGGAGGTTAGGGTTGCCACCTAAATTTTTACCACAGTATTGCCCAGTATTGCACAGTATGTCTTTTAAAGAGTTTTAAACGTCATTCATCAGTGTTAAGGGGTCGCTGATTTCGAATCTAAAGTCAGAATTTTAAAATTCAAGATGGTAGATAGGGTTGCCACCTTAATTTTTTTTAGTTTTATAAATTTGGGGCTGGCAAAAAAAAATAAATGGTACACCAAAAATGGGTTGCTGAATCCGAATCTGTTGTCAAATTTCAAAATTATAAAATTTTGAAATAATAGGGTTGCCACCTAATTATATGTCTTTTCAAGAGTTTTAAATGGCATTTATCAGTGTTAAGGGGTCGCTGATTTGGAATCTAAGGTCAGAATTTTAAAATTCAAGATGGTGGATAGGGTTGCCACCTTAATTTTTTGTAGTTTTATGAATTTGGGGCTGGCAAAAAAAAATGGTAAACCAAACATTGGTCGCTGAATCCGAATCCGTTGTCAGAATTTCAAAAATATAAAATTTTGAAATAATAGGGTTGCCACCTAATAATATGTATTTTCACGAGTTTTAAACGTCATTTATTAGTGTTAAGGAGTCGCTGATTTCGAATCTAAAGTCAGAATTTTACAATTTGCTAGCCCCGAATTTATAAAACTAAAAAAAATTAAGGTGGCAACCCTATCCACCACCTTGGATTTTAAAATTCTGATTTAAGATTCGAAATCAGCGACCCCTTAACACTGATGAATGACGTTTAAAACTCTTAAAAAGACATATTATTAGGTGGCAATACTGTGGTAAAAATTTAGGTGGCAGCCCTAACCTCCATCTTAAATTTTAAAACTGCGACATTAGATTCGAAATCAAATCCGTTGTCGCAAAAAAAACCCAGGTGGCAACTCTATCCGCCATCTTAAATTTTAAAGTTTGACAGCATCTTCGAAATCATTTACCCTAAAATGGCGCTAACCGAAACCACAACTTGCCACAAGGGCTTTTTTGCTAACTGCTGGTTAAAGTTCTGATTAGTGCTTAACCGGACATTGAGAAAGCGGCCCTCAGTAAATTTTAACACAACAGTTGTCAGCTGTTGACTCCGCTGAATGCGGGCATAGTGATGAATGACAAATTTTTCGCAGAAATTACAATTTCATCGTTTTCTGCAGCCAACTTTACTTTCTTACGCTCTGTCAAAATTGGATTTTCCAACCGCTGAGCGTTGCCGCCGCGTTATTATGGTTTGCTTCATATAAATCGTATGGGCATGAGAAATTTTTGATAGATAAAAAACGCTTCCGCTCTGATTTAGGTTTGACTGTAAGTCATAAAAAAGATTCGAGATGTATGCATAGAGAACAACTTGGCGTATGCATACATACATTTTACAAATATATAATAGATAACAATATCTTATAAAAGCTTATCGAAACCATTCAAAATGGTACAAACGCAACTATTTAGATATAAAAAATATTATGAAATTATTTTAATAAATATTAAGTAACAATGTTTCGATATATCTAATAGATAACAATATCTTATAAAAACTTAACGAAACCATTCAAAATGGTACAAACGCAACTATTTAGATATAAAAAATATTATGAAATTATTTTAATAAATATTAAGTAACAATGTTTTGATATATCAACTTAACAAACCTACTCTTAGTATATAGAGACAATAGAACCAAAATTTATTATTCGAGTTTTTAGTCGCAAAACACGCAACCATTTGTTATTAAACTAAAAAAAAATTCTAGAATATTTTATCGAATCGAAAACCAAATTAACGCATATTTTATTACTTGACGAAACTTTGAAATTTTATGCTAATCTCTAATTTATAATATGTCTACTAATATTTAAAGAGTAAACTAAAATAACAACGAAAATTCTTAAACTTAACGAAGCATTTGAATTTTTTACAAACCATTCAATTAATTAACCCATTAAACGCCGGCGTTGCTTTAAAGCAACGCTTATATTAAAGATATCTCAAAAATCAATGCATTGAGCTTTTGACTTGAATTTTGGGTGAGACAAAGTTTAACCTATTGAATTTCAAGGCAGCTAATAAATTTTCGAATTTCTTAAGGGGGAGGTACTTTTGAAGTTACTGAAAAAATCACCTTTTTTAGACATTTTTTTGAACAGTTTATTAAACTTGAACAAAGCTGCTATTTAGTAAATTATGACTGAAATGTAAAGCCAAAAGATTAAACTAAAGTTCAACAAATAAAAGCTCCACTTCAAGTATTCTTTCAACCTTTTAAATACTTAGATATTTTTTTAAATGGTGTTGCTTTAAAATAACCTGATATGAAAACCACTCCAATACATTTTGTTTAGTCTATGTTCAAGTAAAAGTTAACTAATTTCTCTGAAAATACTAATCTGTTTTATTTCTGTTTTATTGCATTGGGTGCAAAAAAGGTGTGAGAAAAAAAATGGTGTTTCGAGAAAATCGAGTCCAAGGTTTTCGAGAGCTGGTAACTCGTAAGCTAATGGCTCAATTTTGCTGATTTCTTTTTTAAAACTAATTCTGAAGTGAATTTCAGTGAATGATCAAATTTATTTATTAAATTTTTATAGATATATATTAAATTTACTTATTTTAAAAATTCATGTCGGAAGTTTTTTCTGAAATACCAGAATTTTGGTTTTCTCTAAACTTAGAATTTGTGATCTAGGGAGCAAAATAAGTAATACCTGAAAAAATAATCGAAATCGGCCGACGATATCACTTGTCGGCGGTTAATGGGTTAACATCACTTTTGATATCATGTTCACAAAATACTTTTTCTCATATATTTATTTCAAAAAAATATTAATTAATGATAAGACACTATTTCGATATATTACACTTAACGATAAATGCAAGAGCAGCAACACAAAGAAATTAATATTGAGAGAATTTTAAGTCACGAAAAATTAAAAAATTTCTATAAAACAAAAAAAAAATTTGTAAAATACACTGTCAACACGAAAATCAACTTAACAAATGTTTAACCATTTAACAAAAGTTAAAATTTGCGCGAATCAACGAAAGTTCTCAAAATCAATGAAACAATTTAATTTAACGAAGCCCATTAAATTCAAGTAAATATACATATGTATGTGTTTCTAGAATTTAAAACATGTTTAAGCTGTGGTAAGTTTCATAAAATGTAACGAAAGCGGTTAAAATTTCCGAGCATCAAAGATAACATTAGTCACTTAAATAATATTTATATAATAATAATTATTATAATAGTATTAAATTAAAAATTAAATATTTTTTGTAAGGGTTAAAAAGATGTAAGTGAGAAACAAAAGAGCTTAAATGCAAAATAAACCGATACTTTAAGCAAAATGGCAGCAATCAAGTAGTTGCCGCCAAACATTTCGTTGTCAAATGTTGACAGGATTAGAAAGAGATAAAAATAATTCCTCATCAACAAAAAGAAAACATTTACGCAAGAATATCCTTTTTACTGCAACGTACGCGTCTTGGCAATTGAGAGAAGCTGTCGGAGAAGATGGCAAAAGTAAACAATGACAGCCAGACACTGACAACAACAACAACAACAACGACAGCAAGTAAAAGAAGCAAAAAAAAAAGATAAAGGATATTGTAGAGAAGTAAAACAAGTGCAAATTGTTGTTGTTGTTGCAGTCCTTGTTCCAGCCATGTAGTGTCAGCCAGGATACACAGCTACAACAATTGCAACAACAAAAATAAATGCCGGAAGCTTTAATTGTACAAGGATATGCGGCAATAACTCTAAGCCGGAAAGCTTAAATTGTCAGTGTATTTGTTTTCATGAACCCTTTCTGCCACTCTTTTCCGCTTTTCGCTCACCCATTCTTTTCCTTTCACTTATCTCTGTTTATCTACTGCTTGCTCTTAAATTTATGCTGGAATTTCATTAGTCTTTCGAAGAAGAGAAAAAACAAAAAGTTTTGCTGCCGCATTTAGTCCAGGCAAAAGTGAAAAATAATCATTTTATTTCGTTCCAGCAGTTTTTGCTTAAATATTCAATTTGCTCTATTTGCTTCATGTCTTTGTAAAGAAATGTTCCCAAAATAAAATGATACTTCGTAACGCTCACTGTTCAAGTCAATCTACTTCGTCTACAAGCTGGAAACATGACTCGTCGTCGCTCGACATCCTTTCATCTTAGGTATTTATTTCTTCCTTTTATTGTTCTTGTTGCATAAGATTCCTTTTCTTTCCGCCTCAGTGAATTGCTACAAATTGGATTAGATATTTATTTGTACAATAATAGCTAAAATAGACAAACTGTGGCAACTCAATCAATGCAAAGAATCGATATTTTGAGTGTGCGGAATTTTAAGAGTTTTGGCTATTTTAATAAATAAATAATCTGTACAGGCAGGATGCACTTCCTTGATTGCTTTACTTCTAGGTAAATCAGAGAAATTGCTTTAACAAATTGCAGCATGAATTGCATGTGTGTGTATGTGTGTGTGAAATAATCTTTGTGTGTGCATGTGACAAATATGTAGAACAAACATGCATTTTATCAATTTCTTTTTTAATGTGTATTTAGTTTTTGATATATTGTAATTTCTACATTGGCATGTTTAGTTCACATATTTATCGAAAATTTCATCAACTTCCTCACAAGTTTGTTTTTTTTTTCTTTGCTTAAGGCATTAAATCAAAGTTTTTCGTTGAGTTTGTAATCTCCGTTTAGTTTAAGAGTTATAATTTAGTTTTATTTTATTAAAAAAAATTCATGTTTTTATGTGTTGCACATTTATAAATTTTCATTATATGTTGTACTAGCTGAACCCGGTGTGCTTTGCTAACCCCCTCGTTATAAAATAAAATTAAAAGTTTTTATGTATTTACAAAAATTTATTTATTTAATTTTAATTTAATTATTGCAATGCTTCTCCCCTTTTTTTGTTGTAAACCAATGAAATTCAGCACTGAACCGCATGTAATTTGCTTCATTCTCCCAATTTTTATTTTTTGACCAATCAAAAAGCAGCAATTACACAATCAGCTGTTTCGCAGTCAGTTGTGGGAGAATGAGAATGGGGCTACCCCACTCTCTATTTTAATTAACACATATTACAAAATCAGCTGTTTTGCAGACAGTTGTGGGAGAAAGAGAATGGGGCTACCCCACTATTTTAATTAATATGTATTTTAAATTTTAAGTAAAGCCGTTAATAAACGTAGTAAAAAAGTAGGCGCAGAAGTGTGCATGGTCGAAAAATATTATCGACCATGTCATCGTTAATATTTCGTTAATAATAACCAAATATCATCGACGTAGGTTAAAAAATGTCCAAAATATGGCGATTTAAATTTTTGGGTAATATGGGCGGTGCCACGCCCCGTTGTCCAATAAAAACTTCGTATAGCCTATTATTCCTTCCAGAGTCATAGTAACATGCTGTAAAAGTTTCAGGAAGATCGGTCAAAGGGTTTGGCCTCCTATAAAGCACCAACAAACAAACAGACAGACCAACATTTATTTTTATATGTATAGATTGAAAGCAGATTAATTATAATTAAAGTAAAATGGGGCGAAAAAGGGGGATTTGGAAATAAAAAAATCTATGGCTACCTTACCTGTAGATAAAAAGTATATAAAACTTTAGGTAAATACATATTACAAAAAAGTATTTTGTATAGCAAACATTGTTAGTGGTATAAGTAAGTATCTAAATTTAAAAAAGGGGGCGGTGAAGTGGGCGTGGTTCATAGTAATATGGTCACGTTAACAGTATCTAGAGCAATATACTACCAAATAAAAATTAATCCGTTGGAAGGAACAAATTTGTACAGAGAACAAAAAGTTTAAAACTTAAGTTTAGAGTGAAAAAGGGCGTGAAAGGGGGCGTGGCGTAAGAAATGTTTATTTCTACCTCGTCTGGAGTATAATGTGTATACAATTTGAAGTAAATCTGTTAAAAACTATATGGGAGCAATTACATCATTTTAAAAAAGTGGGCGTAAAAGTGGGCGTGTTCGAAAAAAGTACCCTATTAATCATGCCAGAGTCCCAGTTAAATGCTGTGAAAATTTCAGGAAGATCGGTCCAGAGGTTTGGTCTCCTATAAGGTACTAACAAACAAATAAACAAACACACATTCCATTTTATATATATATAGATAAACCCAGCAAACCATATCTCGGTAGAAAAATTTTTTAATGGTCTGATGATATCGTTACGATATCTTAACACACATATACGCTATATCGTCACTATAGTACAGTAACAATAACATTTCGATATCATAACGGCATCTATATTACAAATGTCAAGATATTATCATGATAGTATAATAACGATAGGATTTCGATATCGTCTCGTTATCTATGTTAAAAAAAGCTAGATATCATTCCGATACAATAACGATAGCATTGAGATATAGTAACAATTTCTATAGAAAATACGTACTCGATGTCATCACGATAGTATAAATACGATACAACTGCGATATCGCAACAATGTCTGGATTAAAAAATGCTAGATTTAATTTCGCTGGAACCGATATTAAAATAAAATAAACGTCACTGGGACTTTACGTACGCTTATATTATTATGATTACGATGAGTAACCAAGAAAAAAATTGTCAAAATTTTTATATAAGTGTTTTCATATAATTTTGTATGGATCCGAGATCTCGTGTTCGTTTCGAGCTCGTTTAGTTTTTTATTTCTTTGTAAAAAATTTTTTTAAAAACATTTTTAAAAATAAATAGTTTATTTAAAGTTCGCTGTTATTATTACATGTTTTACGCAAATAAAATTTTTTTGATCAATAAAATAAAAAATTTTTTAAAAAATAACACATCAAATTTTTGTTAAGAAAATTTTGTATAAATATCGAAATTTTAAGCGACGGTCGAATGAATAAGTTGATGGAATTACACGCACGCGGCCGAGGTTCAAATCTCCGGATGGCTCCCAGCAAACCATATCTCGGTACAAAAATTATATGATAGTCTGACGATATCGTTAGATATCTCGTTTCGAGCTCGTTACGAGTCTGATATTTCGTATTTAGTTTTTAATTTCTTTGTAAAATTTTTTTTAAAAACATTTTAAAAAAATCGTTTATTCTAAGTTCGTTACAAGATAAGTTATTACATGTTTGAAGCAAAATTTGTTTTTTAATTTATACAATCTATAGTAATAAAACTCATTTTCTGTTTGTTTGTTTGTTTGACCTTTATACAAATCTAAACGGCTCAACGGATTTTGCTCAAACTAGATATACATATTAAGTGCATCCCAACCTAAAATGTTACATACTTAGTTTTTGCCACGCCCCCTCTGAAATTTTTCAACTAACGGTAATTTTGTTATTATAAACCTTTTTACTATCAGAGATTTTTGTGTATTTAATTTTAAAAAATTTCTGTTATTTTGATATCAAAAACCTTTAAAATTGGAGAAATTTTCAGTACAACGGCTTTTTCATAAAACATCGTGGCCTAAGAATGAGAAAAAAACGACATGAAAATCAAAGTTTGGTCTTTCGATGCAAATATCTCCGCTGTCCATTAATATATTTCATTCAATTTTTTTTTGTTCAAAAGTTCAATAAAATCACTTCCGTTAAGTCAGTGTATATATGTTTTATGATTATGTCAAAAAAGGTCCAAAATATTGACTTTTTACTCAAAAAATGACTCAAAAATTGTTGTTGTTATAAAAATTAAATCAATTAAAAATTTCACATCTGCCTGCCTTTCATATGACATAGCATTTATTTGCAAAAATTTTTCCAGCTAAGCGCAAAAATTATTTTACTTTGATTTTTTTCGCGAAATTTATTTTTTCCAAAATGTTGTTTTTATATTTTTTACAAAAAGTCAAGTCTCAAAAATAATTTATGTGAAAAAATTACCCCAATATCTCTTTCTCAACTGTTTACGTCGATAATATTGTAACAGGTTGCTGTATATAGTATAATTGGAAATTAAAAAGCGTCTGCTTTCTTAACTTACACCATTTTGCTAATTTACATAAAAGCTGCTTCTAGACGACGCTACAATGTCTTAAGACAAATTTTCATGTGACGTCAAATTGTGTCCGATGTGAAAAATATTTTCCAATTTGCTTCCACACGAACGTTTTTTCTGTGACACAAAAGTGTAAACAACAACAGCTATTTATGCCAAAAAGAAAATTAAAACAATGGATTTAGAGACAACCGTTAAATTAATGCTATTAAAAAGAGAAACAAATTTAAAAAAGAATAGATACAGAGCATTGTGGAGGCGTGCATGGCTTTTGGCAAGAAATAGCCCTATGAGCTTAAGAACTCCTGCCTAAGGCCATTCAAACTGAAATAAAATTAGGTATGTTTTTACATTTATGTATATTATATAAGCATTTTATTATAAAACTTACTTTTATGCAGTTTTTCGCCATATGGTAAAACAATATTTTATGCAATGAAACATTTAATTCATATAAAAACAAACCGCACATGTTGTTTTTCCTTGAAATCAACCCTGTGTTACATAGAAAGTCATAAGAAAATAGAAACATTTCTAAAAATTAATGTGTCTCTGAAAGTCGCAACACATTATCACAAGACTCTGTTTTTGAGTGACAATGTGACATTAAATTTGAGACGACTTTTTGGGCATGTTTTAAGACAATGTCATATCGTATTGAGGCAGCTTAAGAAACGACTGTACAATTTTTCGCATAAAAAAAGCAATTCTGAAGATTAAAGAAATTGCATCAACTATCAGACTCAGTTTATTTTATTTTTTATTTTAGACACAAACCAATTGTTATTTTTCAACTGGAAAAACTACTAAAAAATGTAGAAAGATTGGTGTCCATTTTCATTTTTTTTTACAAATTTGATTTCCATAAGCGAAGTGCAAGTAACATGTTTCCTAGTAACCCGTAAGTTCAGTTTAGAACTAAAAAACAGTTTTTGATTGTAAAAAACAAGTGATAAAATTATTCTTTTGTTAAAAAAGCACGGTAAATTTTTTAACTAATATTTTTATAGTGGTCTCAAACTTAAATTCAATATTATTTTTTACAAAATTCCAAAATTTAAAAAAACATTAAATCGAGAAGTGTATATTAAAATGTTTATATAAATTATTACTCTCGAGTAACACCGGGTATATCAGCTAGTAAAAAATAAAATTTATGAAAAAATAACATTTCGAACTTTCGTAAAAAAATTTTTGTATAAAATATCTATATTTTAAAACAGCAAAACAAAAAATTATTTTTGTAACGGTTGGGGTTTGAACTCACGACCGAAGGCTAGCTTTCAGTCTTAATGAAGCAAATTAAGCGACGTTTAGTTAACAATTACGATGGTCGAATTGATAATCTGATGGACTTACCGGCACGCGGTCGCGGTTTAAATCTCCGGATGGTTATGATTTGCAATATCGTTTCAATATTAAGGATTAATATGCTTGTATCGAGAACTGCCTTTTTTCGCTATCATAACGATATCGTGGCGACCGTAGCCTAGTGGGTAGAGTGCGTGGCGCCTAAGCAAAAAAACCACGGTAGCCCGGGTTCAATTCCAGCTCAGACAGAACGTTTTTCAATTGAATTAATTTTTCTGTTCGGTCGTCACCTCTCTGCAAACAATGGCAAACTTCATAGAGTAAAAATTGCCATGTAAAGCTTCTTGAGAAATTAAGCCGTTCGGAGTCAGCATAAAACACGTAGGTCCAGTTCTCGGTCATTTGTGATCAAAAATTTAATAACACGCACAACACAATTGATCAATAGAAGCTAGGTCAAAGTCCTTCCAAGGGCTGAAATGGCTAGTTTATTTGTTTTTTTAACGATATCGTTTCGTGAAGCGTTAAGGATAGCAGTTACCACCTTTACGATATCATCTCAATATCGCAGCAACATTGAAATTTCGATATCGTGTCAATATGGCAATTAATATGTTTTCGATATCGTTTACGATATGTCAATTTGTATCGAAAACAGAACCTTTTCGATATGATATCGTCTCGTGTTTCGTTATCTATAGAAATAATCCCCTTTACGATATCATCTCGGTATCGAAAAGATATAGTTTGGTTTGCTGGGTTATTATTTGCAATATCGTTTCGATATTAAGGATAAATATGGTTTCGATATCGTTGATGATATGTCTATTTTTATCGAGAACTGTATTTTTTCGAAATCATAACGATATCGTCTCGTGAAGCGTTAACGATAGAAGTTATCACCTTTACTATATCATCTCGATATCGAAACGACATTGAAATTTCGATATCGTTCGATATCGCAATTAATATGTTTCCGATATCGTTTACGATATGTCAATTTGTATCGAAAACAGAACTTTTTCGATATGATAAGGACATAGTCTCGTGTTTCGTTATCGATAGAAATTAGCACCTTTACGATATCATCTCGATATCGAAACGATATCGTTTGGATTGCTGGGAAGTTACTAATCCTATTTTTACCACTTTGAGGCTTTTGTTAAGTTCTTTAAATTCACTTTAAGATTTTTTAATTTATCGAAAAAGTTAACAAAGCATTTAAATGAAGTTTTTCGTTTAATTTGTACACAGAGAAAACAACATTTTCAAAAGTGGCAGAAACGAGCTACTTTTAAAAACGTTTAACCCAGATTTTGCACTTCTAACGTTTATTTTAATTTTACAAACGAATATTTTAAAATGCTGTAGTAAAACGTTTATTTTCATTTTAAGAACGAAAATTTTAAAACGAGATTTTAAAATGTTCGTTTGATTTTTAATAATAAATATTCTCGAATGTAAAATGTTTATTTTCATTTTAAAAACGAAAGTAGATGTTCGTTCGATTTGTAATAATAAACATTTTAAAATGCAATGGTACAACAAATATTTATATTTTAAAAACTAAAATGTTCATTATTTCATATTAATTCAAAAAATTTACAGAAATCCGCATATCCTCTATTAATAAAAAACCTTTATTGATTTTCAAAATTACAGTTTTATTTAAGTTATTTTATCATCAGCTATGTTCATCTCGTTAAATTTTTTTAGATAATTATACTGTATCCCAGCGTCTATAAAAAAATACAATTTTGTCAGATATTATTTATTTTATTTAAAATACTTACCATAAAGTTGTGGCAGCAAATGCTTCAACTCAAACTCTTTCATTACTTTCTTACAGGCAAACTGCAGAGCGATGAAATCGAGACTGAAAAATATTTTATTTTGCGAACAAATATCAAATTTATAAGTCAATGAAACATATATAACAAACAATTCGTTATTAACAAGTGTTTTGAAACAAAGTATGTGAATTTTACTATGTCTTGGTAAAACGTTCGTAGTTGTTTTAAAAACGTTTCGTTTTACTTTTCTATTTAAAAATGTGCGTTTTCATTTTTGTATGGCGTAAAATGTTTTTTAAAATATTAATTTTATCCTAATTCATTATAGTAAAATATTCGTGGTTGTTTTAAAAACGTTTCGTTTTACTTTTCTATTTAAAAATGTGTGTTTTCATTTTTGTACGGCGTAAAATATTTTTAAAAATATTAATTTTACTAAACTTTTTTAAAATGTGCGTTTTTGATTTTTTGTTTTCTCAGTGTAGTTTTCGTTAAGTATGAAAATAACCGTTTACCTTTTTTTGTAAAATAAAAACTCACAATAGTATTAACCTTCATATCTCAGTTTTGATCATATTAAAATATTCATAATTTATTAATTTAGTTCTCTATAATAAATAGTTTATAAATATTTATATATCTTGCATTCCTAAATTTTTGTAATATATAAAAAAAATCTTTTTTGCTCTTTATGCCACTTAAAGACTTCGATAAGTTCTGTGAATTCATTTAAATATTCCTTAATACTTTTAAAAAGGTTGGTAAAGCAGTAATTCCACGATTTTCCTTAAGTTTGTATCTTTCGTTTAGTGTAACAATTATCGTGAAGTTTTTTCTACGTCACATATATAATCACAAGAGTTTTTTTCAAATGTGAGCTTCTATTTTAGCACTCTTGGTGTATTAATTTAAATCTCATTTTTATATCATCATAGTATTTTTTTCATAATTTCCATACCACTTAAACACTTTCGTTAAGCTCTGATTTTTTAAAAAGTGGATTTTTTAAAAGGTTTAAAAAGTGCAGTTCTTTTATGAAAACAATTTATTTTAAAGTTCTTATTTTTGCCAAGGTTTCAAAATGTTCGTTGAGTTTTAAAATGAATGAGTCTACAGTTTCATACCGTGTTTTTGATGTATTTTTGTGCTTTTTTATTGTGTAATCTTTGTTCAGTTTCAAAGTTTTAGTAAACTTATTTTAATAATTTTTTTAAATTTTGTTTTCAAATCGAAAATTTTCATAAGATTTACAAATAATGCTTGGCTTTTTATACAACTTTAAGACTTTCGTTAAGTTTTGTGAACTCATTTAAATATTTTTAATTCTTTAATTCAAAGTTTTTTTAGGTTTGTATCCTTCGTTAAGCTTGAAAACTATCGTTAACTATTTTTTTTATTTAATCTCACAGTTTTTGCTTTTTAGAAGTGATTTTTAATAACATTTTAGCTCTCATGATTAATTTTATAAATTTTATTTAATCCACACAAAATATTTTTGCTCTTTATAGGTTTTCGTTAAGTTCTTATTACTCATTACTTACTCATTACTCATTCTTATTACTTATTACTCATTCATAAAAACCATTTATTCCTAATATTTTTAATGTTCGTCAAGTTTAAAAATATATGTTAAGTTTTAATATTAATGTGTCTTTAGTTTTTGGTAGTATTTATTTAAAATTCCACAAATTTATTTAGAATTTTGTTTATTTTTTCTTTGCTAAAAGCATATCAGAAAATTATTTCATTAAGTTTTTACATTATCGTTCAGCTTAAAAGCTTTTTGATATTTTATTTGATGGGAATAAATTAGTATTTATACTTTTAAAGCTATAAGTTTTCATAGGCTTAATAAATTATTTTTTGCTCTTTATACAACTTTCGTTAAGTTGTGTGAATCCACTTAAATGTACTTTTATTCTTTAAAAATTTTGATAACAGTTATTTTAATTTGGTTTCTTCCTTACTTGCTTCGTCATGTTTTAAAATTGTCGTTAAGTTAATTTTTAGTAAAATATAAATTCAAAGTTGCATCTATTTTTCCATATGTAAGTTTTCATCACATTATAGAACTCAATAAGGTCTAATTTTTACTAAATCCTATTATTTTGGCTCTTTATACTACTTAAAGGCTTTCGTAAAGTTCTGATTACGCACTTTAAATTGCTTTATTCGCTCAAAAAATGGAGTTTTTGTATGAAAATAAATTCTTCCAAATTTTCTTATTTTCGTTACGTTTTTCAAATGTTCGTTAAGTTTTGAAATTTATGTTTCTTAAGTTCTTGATATTATGTACTTGAAATTTCAAGCACTTTTTTTGCTAAAAGCATTTCAAAGTTTTTCGTTAAGTTTGTAATTATCTTTCAAGGAAATTGAAAAAATATTTTTTTTTTTCATTTTTCGATTATTTTTATATTCAGAAATAACTCCTTGATAGGATTTCTCGAAATTCAAATTGTTTTAAAAGCTATAGCCATTTTAGTGTCATCAGTAAGGCTGCATGAAACCTAACTTAAAAACTTTAAACGCGTTTTTCTCAAAAATACTTTTACCAACACGGTTGACATGATATCTCAAGTTCTAACGGACCGATTAATTTAAAATTTGGTGTGTACCCCACACCACCATTTTTAGCACCCCACTCCATCAGCCTGTAATTTTTTTAATTTTAAGAGTTTTTTGTATTATTTAAATATTAATAAACACATTATAAAAAAATGGATACTAAAAATATTAATTGGTTCTTTTTTATCGACCGTCAAAAGATGCCCGGAATTCGGACCTCTACACTAGAATACGGCCTTAATGGCTTTCGTTGAGTTTTATAAATTCACTCAAAAATGATTTTTCTCTTTAAAAACGTTTATAAAGCAGTTTTTCGACGATTTCGTTAAGTTTTTAGTTTAATTTGCATTTTTCGTTTAGTTAAAAAGCTATCGTTTAGTTTCGTTTTTAGTGTAACATTAACTCACAGTTGTATTTCTTAATTCAAAAGTAAGTTTTCATTACATTAATGAACTCATTATCCATTAAATTTGTTCGTATTTGTTTCGTACTTTAGTTTTCGCGTGTTTGCGTATTTTCGTTTGCATGCAAAACAACAACAAAGCAAAATACGCTTACTTAAATTGGCGTACAAATAACAAATCGTACAAATAGCAGACCAACGTATTCAAACTGTGCATAGCCTTATAGTATTTTTGCTCCTTATAGTATATCACTTACAGGCTTTCGTTAAGTTCTGATTATGCGCTTTAAGAGGTTTTTATCGTTCAAAAATTGAACATTCTTTGTATAAATAATTTCTTTCTTACATTTGAAGGGCTTATTGCAATAACGTGACAAGCCACATGACTCAAAAAATCAATTATTTTTGCTTTATACATTACTCAAAGCATTCCCAAAATCCACTGAAGAGATTTTGGCTATTTCTTATTAAATTTCTAACCTACTTGTAAAAGTTTCTGCGACCAATAATTCCATTATTTCATATAAAAAGACATTTTTTCAAAACTTTAAAGTCGATTATTTCAAAATATTTTTTATGTGGCTTATCATGTTTTTGCAATAAACCCTTAATTTGTATTGTAGTTAAGTTCAAAAAAATGTTTGTTTAATACTTTTGGATGAATTTTAATTATGATCTTCATATTTCTCGAGCTATTAGAAATAAATAATGTTTAAAGTTGTAAGAATTATCCCAAAACTAATTTACCTAAACGATGGAATTATATTTTTTTAAGAGTCTAAAATAAGATCCTTCAATTATTTTGACCTTTTTTTAGTCGATTAGTGGAAAAGTTCGCTCGTTTTAATTGCTCACTTGACTGTATAAAATGAGTTTTAATCCGATATTAAACAGCTTAAGTTAGGAAGGGAAAAAACCGAAAAAACTTTTTGGTAAAGTCTGGGTCGCACTGAGCGTTCAATAACTATAAAAATTACAAAAAAAAAAAAAAAAATGACTAAGCTCGTAACTATGCAAAAACTTGCTCAAATTTGGCAATCGTTTTCCATGCTTTTGCATTTATTTCTCCCTCCCACTCCAATAGTTTGGAATAGAAATCAAACTGAAAGGCTAAACTTTGCTCATGAATATAACCGCACACTGGGAGAATTCATCAAATTTTTGAACATTTTTTTTTTATTATTAAGAAAAATCTTACGCTGAATGAACTAAACAAGAGGAAAAAACTAAGCAAGAGGAAAAAAAGGTTCAAGAAAAAAAACGTTCAATGAAATAACGCCAAAAAAAAAAAAATAAAATAAAGCCCAAAATATTTTGGGCTTATTTATACAAATAAAATAACGCCAAAAATTCAAAAATGAAATAAAGTCCCAAAAAATGAAATAACTCCCGAACCGAAAATAAAATAAGACCCAAAATCTTTTTGGGAAAAAACTAAATAAAGTCTCAAATAATATATGAAATAAAGCCAAGAAATATGAAATAACGCTCAAAATAGAAAATTATGAAATAACGCCCAAGTTTGTATGAAAAATTTGAAAACATTTCTTTATTTCTAGGCTTGGTGTCATAATGAAATAACGCCCAAAATAGAAAAATGAAATAAAGCCCGAAATTTTGGGCCTTATTTCCTATTTCCTTGTGAAATTACACCCGTATTTGTATGGAAAATATTTGGGCTTTATTTTATTTTTGATTTTGGGCGTTATGTCATTGGGCGTTATTTCACTGAACCGAAAAGATGTCTTTGAGATAAGCTTTGATAAACTTTCTTAAATAAAAACCAATTAGTGTTTTTAAATTTTCTAAGAAATAATTTTAAATACAAGTGGAATCTAATAATGCAGTATTTAGTAACTCTTAACTATAAAAGACAAATTCAATATTTCACTTAAATAATGAAAACATTTTGAAAAATAAAAAAAAAACACAAGGCGCTAAAAATACCATTTCAGATATATTAAAAAATTACCAAAACCCAGTTGGAAAAATTCTATATGTCTTCATGGAGTTGAATCCTTTGTTTATATGCTACCTATAATTTGGACTTTAGAGAAAGCAAGGAACTAAAATTTAGCTGCAGCTAGCTGCCCTTTTAGACTTTATGTATTCAAAGGTAAACACCTTCAAGCTCATAGTAAGATTTGATAAACTTTGTCCTTGATTTTTTATACTACTACTTTGTGAGTCGAAAAAGTCACAATATTACACTTCGTTGAACCATTCGCAGTTATGTATTAAATGACTCACTGTGTCCCAACTTCAATTCACTTGTTCCTACTTATATTTGTTTTTCATTCTCAGTTTTAATTTTCTGTTTCTTTTGCCAGTATTTTCTTGAGTATTAATGAACAAAAGAAAACTCACTTTCTCGAATTATTCTCATTTTCAGTTTCATTCTAAACTCTTGGAAGGAAAAGGAACTATTTAGTTTAAATAGAAAACTTTTGACACCTTGAATGCACAATAAAGGAGTGGGTGTGTGAGTGTGGGTTAGAATGAAGTTACATAAAATTCTACCTGTTCTGTCACGGGGGAAAACTTTTCTCTTCCATTTGAGACGAGAGATGCAGATAAAAATTGCAAATTCAGTAGAAATGAAATTGTTGTCGAATGCATCGACAGCTAAGATGCAGGATAAGCACCAAAAATAGAATAAAATCTTGCTGTGGCTGGTAGAAGATGTGAGCAACATTGAAGCTTTCTACCGTTTTTTTTGTGAGTGTGTGTGATATCAAGAAATGTGGATGTGTTTTTATCTTCTTACGGCAAAATGTTGTAAATTGGGGTAAACAGATGAGGTGAGCGGAAATAATACTTTAAAACTAATGATTGGAAAAGGATATAAAAGGAATTTCACAGAAATGAAATGTTCTAAATAAGGAAGAAGAAAAACTTTTACCTCACAAGTTTTTATGTTATAATATTTGTGGTTGGATGCTAAAAATAAGGGTGCTAAAAATGATGTGCAAAGTGCTGATTCCTAGCTTAAAACTTTTAAGCTGACTACAAAACTATTTTTTGTTGCTTCAAAAAGCTTATTCCTTTGGGTCCTTAATGCTTTATAAATTTATCTACGAGGAAATTGCTTTATCCGACAGCTTCCTGGCAATATCTTGCACATAGTTTTTTCCACATGCAGTAACTTGAGAGGCGATTCTACTTGCATTCCGTTTCATCCACTCCAGTTATGCAGCATAATCAAACGCATTCAGCCACGTACGCATGCGTGCAAATTCGATAAATATTTTCAATTCAATTCAATGATAAAATTTTGCATATACATTAGGGCGGGTCAATTTGTATGGACGAATTTTTTGGAGGTCTGGCTCAGCGAAATTCGTAAAATACATGTAATTTCAAGACTTTTTCTCCACTACAGCATATACAAATTCTGAAAAAAAGCTGTGCGGACTTTCGTAAATAGATTTTGTTCTCAATTATAAAATATGAATCTATGAATGTATGTGTATGAATCTATTTACGAAAGTCCGCACAGCTTTTTTTCAGAATTTGTATATGCTGTAGTGGAGAAAAAGTCTTGAAATTACATGTATTTTACGAATTTCGCTGAGCCAGAATTTGACCCGCCCTAATATACATACTTATTTTATTATTGTTGTTGGAGTTACTTTCAATGGATATTTTCGACTCTTGGCACACTCTGGTTATTGTTATTATTACTATTGTTATTGTTGTCCTTTGTATTATATAGAGTGCTAAAGTATTCTCTTATTATTGTTCTTATTTGTTGCTTCAGATTCAATTTTCTTCGTTTACGATATTTGAAAAGTTTTATTGTTTGGCGCATATCTTAAATTGCTTTGCAATTACTTTGAGTCTTAGAGTTATGCTGAGTAGCAGGATGTTGCCAATAAAGGAAATATTAGCATAAGTCGTAACCTCAGAGGGCACTTTGGTCACCATGGGCGGTAGTTATTCCCTTGAAAAAAAGTTTACAATTAATATAATGTTGAATTGCTTTGAAAGGAAAGCTATCCACACGAGCTTCCTCAAATTGAATTGAAAGTGGTTTAGAAATTTTGCAAGCAAGTTTTTTACGTAATTTTATGATTAATTATCCAAATATAGTAATAAACATTCATTGCTAAAATCAGTTGAATTCCATGGTAAGCGCATCCTTTCTGGAGTGACGTGTACGAACTATGCACCCTATAAAAAATCCTTATCAGTATAAATTTACAAGATGTTGTTGTCCAAAACATAGCACTTTGATGTTGCTATGTGTAAAAAGTCAATTTAAAAAAGTGGTGTGGTCGGTGGAGTTTTTTAACGCAGTTCCTTACGCGTTTTCTTCAGCTACGAATGTAGTTAGAAATAAAATCTACAGTATTGTTCGTAAACTAAGCAACCGTTTTTTGAATTGCATTCAAGTTCTAATTACGCCTTTGTATATGATTTTATGTGGAATGGCCCATATTTTTGTAATTACTTGATGAGCCACCTATAAGCCAACAATTACAAAATAATGCTCTAGTCTAAAAATAGAATATTACAAATAGTCAAACGAATATACTCCATAAAAAGCTGTTCGTAATGTAAGCAACTTTTTCCGTCGCTGCTAAGTGACCTTCAAAATAAGAGGTCTAACGGTATTTTTTCACTTTCTTTTCAACATTTTTCTATTTTTCAAGTGTAAATCATTAAATATTTTAGTTGCTTTTCGATCGTCATCTCGTGATCTGGTTTATTTACGATGCCGCGTGTACAATATAAACAAGATCTAAAAGAGAAAATTATAAATTTTTTTAAAAATGGTGAGTCGCAAATTTCGATTGCCAAAAGATTTAATATCAATAAGTCAATAATTTCTCGACTTATAAAAAAATATAAAGCGACTGGGTCGGTAAATACAATTTATTCTAAAGGTCGACCACAAAAAACTCATTACAGAGAGGACAAACAAATCGTTCGTTTTATTAAAAAAAATCCTTTTGTGTCATCAAAAAAAATTGTTCAGGATCTTAACTTAAATATAAGTTCTAGCACAGTAAGGAAACGTGCCTTAGAAAATGGTCTAAGAAGCTACAGACTATCCAAGAAACCAATTTTAACCAAGAAACATTTAAAAAAAAGGTAAGTTTTGAAATTCCTAGACCCTGTAACGAATTTTAAACTTTGCCGTAATTTTAGGCTTGAGTTTGCAACACAACATCTCAATGGGACACCCGAAAAATGGAATTCAGTATTATTTAGCGATGAGTCTAAATTTAACTTGTTTAATTCCGATGGCATATGTCACGTCCGAAGACCCAGAGGAAAGCGGTTACATCCCAGTTACTGTCGTGGTACAGTAAAGCATGGCGGTGGTAATGTCATGGTGTGGACTTGTTTTTCTGGAACAGCAGTAGGGCCCTTCATCGAGATCGATACAAAAATGGATCGATTTGTATACCGGAACATTTTAGAAAGCCATATGCTCCCATACGCCGAATGGAAAATGCCGTGCGTTGGGAGTTTCAGCACGACAACGAACCTAAACACACCCCAAAGCTTGTAAAAGAGTGGTTTACAACAAAGGGGGTCCAAGTCATGAAGTGGCCTGCCCAATCGCCAGATTTAAACCCAATTGAGAATTTATTTGGAATACTCAAAAGGAAGATCGGCAGCTGTCGATTTAAAAATAAAAATGAACTACTTTTGGGCCTTAAAAAAGAATGGTTCCGTATTACTAAAACTACACTTAAACGGTTAATTGAGTCTATGCCCAAATGATGTCGAGAAGTTATAAAAAACAAGGGATATTACAACAAATATTAAAAAGTTGCTTAGATTACGAACAGCTGAATGTAGAGTTTTAAGTTTTTTTGTAAATATTTTTTTCTTAGTACTATTGAAAATTAATTGTTTTTATTTTCCTTATAAACCTTACTTATAATAAAATAATAAAAAAATAATTGAAGTTTAAAAACTTTGAAAACAAAACTATCATGAGACTTTGAATTTATACCATGAAACGGTTGCTTAGTTTACGAACAATACTGTATATATTTTTATTTGTTTAGGATTTCTTATTTTACATAATTTTTCCAATTCAAATAATGTAAATGAACAATCAAATAAAAAGTATAATTTTATTTATAAAAAAAATTTTTTTATTGAAAATTAAGTTGTAAAATTCTTATAAGAGATGAAAATAGGCAGTTACCGTTGCCAGTGATGTTTGTTTCATAACTCAACAGAGCATTTCGCATTAAACAATTATCATGTTTCTCTAAAGGAGCTTGAATTGATTGAAAAGCTGGATTTAAAGCTGTTTAAAAAAACACATTTTTAGTGTCAAAAACGTTTTAAAATTCTAACATCAAATTAGAAATCAGCGACCAGTACATATAAAAATACTATAAAACAAAAACAAATTTTTTGGTTTCACCCTAGTGTCAAAACTTTTTCAAATTCTAGCATAAGATTCGAAATCAGCGACCCCTTAATACTGCCAGCATATACACAAAGTAAAAGAAAAAAAAAACACATTTTTAGGGTCCAACTTAGTTGCAAAAATATTTGAAATTTAGACATCAGGTTCGAAATCTGTGACTTTTATACTGCCACCACATATGCAAAGAGTATAAAACAAAAAAAAATTTTAGGATCCACCCTAGTGTCAAAATTTTTTTTTGAAATTCTAACATCAAATTAGAAAGCGCATCTACAAAGAGTATAAAGCAAAAAAAAAAAAAACTCTTTAAAGTCCAGTCTAGTGTTCAAAAACTTTTTGAAATTCTAACAAAAAATTAGAAATTTGCGACAAGCGAATCTACAAAGAGTATAAAACAAAAAAAAAAACACTTTAAAGTCCACCCTAGTGTCCAAAAACTTTTTGAAATTTAGACATCAGGTTCGAAATCGGTGACCCTTATGCTGCTACCACATATACAAAGAGTATAAAAAGCCCTTTTAGGGTCCAAATAATGTCAAAAAATTTTTTGAAAATCTAACATCGAATTATAAATCAGCGACCCAAGAATCTACAAAGCGTATAAAGCCAAAAATACATTTTAGGGTTCACCCTAGTCTCCAAAAACTTTTGAAATTCTTATATCATGTTCAAAATCAGTGACTCCTTAGTACTGCCAGTACATATACAAAGAGTATAAAAAAACATGTTCACGGTCCACCCTAGTGACAAAAAAAGTTTTGAAATTGTAACATCAGGTTCGAAATCAGAGACCTTATACTGCTAGCACATATAAAAAAAGTATACAAGAAAAAAAAAACACATTTTTAGGGTCAACCCCAGTGTAACATTTTTTTAAAAAATCTAACATCAAATTATAAATCAGCGACCAGCGCATCTAAAAAGCGTATAAAGCCAAAAAAACACTTTAGGGTCCACCAGTCTCCAAAAATTTTTGAAATTCTTATATCAGGTTCAAAATCAGTGACCCCTTAATATTGCCAGTACATATACAAAGAGTAAACATGTTCACGGTCCACCCTAGTGACAAAAAGGTTTTGAAATTTAGACATCAGGATCGAAATCTTAACCCTTATCCTGCTACCACATACGCAAAGAGTATAAAAAAAAATTTTAGGGTCCACCCTAGTGTCAAAAACTTTTTGAAAATCTAGCATCAAATTATAAATCAGCGACCTGCGCATCTACAAAGAGTATACAGCAAAAAAAAAACACTTTAGGGCCCACCCTAGTGTTAAAAAATGTTTTTGAAATCTTGACATCTGGTTCGAAATCTGTAAACCCTTATACACTGTACATCAAATTAGAAATCAGCGACCAGCGCATCTAAAAAGTGTATAAGGCCAGAAAAACATTTTAGGGTCCACCCAAAAATTTTTGAAATTCTTATATCAGGTTCAAAATCAGTCACCCCTTAATATTGCCAGTACATATACTGCTAGCACATATACAAAGAGTATAGAAGAAAAAAAAAACACATTTTTAGGGTCTAGTGTAAATTTTTTTAAAAAAAAAAATTCTTATATGAGATTCGAAACCAGCGATGAGCGCATCTACAAATAGTATTTAACAAAAACACATTTTTAGGTTTCACCCTAGTTTTTTTAAAAATTCTAGCATAAGATTCAAAATCAGTGACCCTTTAATACAACACATTCACAAAATGTATAAAGCAAAGAAACACATTTTTAGAGTCCACCCTAGCGTCAAAAAATTTTTCAAATTTAGACATCAGGTTCGAAATCTGTGACCCTTATACTGCTACCACATATACAAAAAGTATAAAAAAAACATTTTTAGGGTCCACCCTAGTGTCAAAAAACTTTTTGAAAATCTAACATCAAATTATAAATCAGCGACCAGCGCATATACAAAGCGTATAAAGCCAAAATAACATTTTAGGGTCCGCCCTAGTCTACAAAAACTTTTTGAAATTCTTATATAAGGTTCAAAATCAGTGAGCCCTTAATACTGCCATAACATATACAAAGACTTTAAAAAAAACATGTTAGATGTAGAACCACCCTAGTGACAAAAAAAGTTTTTGAAATGTTAACATCAGGTTCGACTGTTAGCACATATACAAAGAGTATACAAGAAAAAAAAAACACATTTTTAGGGTCAACCCTAGTGTAAAATTTTTTTAAAAATTTCTAATATGAGATTCGAAATCAGCGATCAGCGTATCTACAAAGAGTACTTAACAAAAAAAATCTTACTTAGGCTCCACCCTGGTGGCAAACAATTTTTTTAAGTTCTTACATTAGATTCAAAATCAGCGACCCCTTAATACTGCAAGCCTATACGCAAAAAGTATACAATAAAAAACCTATTTTTAGGGTCCATCCTAGTGTCAAAATTTTTTTTTAAATTTTTACATCAGATTCGAAATCAGCGACCAGCCCATCTACAAAGAGTATAACATAAAAACACATTTTTAGAGTCAACCTTAGTGTAAAAATGTTTTAAATTCAAATGTACGATTCGAAATCAGCAACCCCTTAATACTGCCAGCACCTACATAAAGAGTATAAAGAAAAAAATTGTTCACGGTACACTCTAGTGTTCGAAATTTTTTTTTGAATTTTAACATCAGTTTCGAAATCGGCGACCCTTCATACTGCTAGCACATATACAAAGAGCATAAAAGAAAAAACACAATCTTAAGGTCCACCCTGGTGTAAATTTTTTCAAAATCTAATATAAGATTCCATATGAACGATGAGCGCATCAACAAAGAGTATAAAACAAAAATCAAATATTTAGGGTCCACCCTAGTGGCAAAAAAACTTTTTTGAAATTCCAGCATAAGATTCGAACTCGGCGACCCCTTAAACTGCTAACACATACACAAAAAGTATGCATTAAAAAAAATCACATTTTTAGGGTTTACCCTAGTGTCAAAAAACTTTTTAAAATTCTAACATCAGATTACACTGCATTTCGCACATTTGCTGCAGTTTCTAGTTGTTGAAACTTAATTGCAACAAAGATTCTCACGTATGATTTAAAATAAAGATAACAAATGCGTCTTAACGAAATTTCTACATGTCAGAAACAGAGACACACAGGGAGAGAGAGAGAAAGAAAGAGAAAGAGAAAGAGAAAGAAAAAGAAAAAGAAAAAGAAAAAGAAAGAGAAAGAGAAAGAGAAAGAAAGAGAGGGAAAGAGATAGAGCAAAAAGAGAGTTACGCACTCGCTCACTAGTTTTTCACGTGACGCTTTTTAATGGTCCAGTTAGCCTCGCATGGCATAGCAGTGCATGGCTTAACAAGCGTCACATCGAAATCTGTTTAATAGGATTTGTGTGTATCTGATTATGCACAACATGGCAACGCATGGCAATGCTCAGATAAAAACAGAAATGCATCTCTGACTACATAGATAAACATGGAAGATCTATTTCATTTTAATATCTTGGTCCAGTTAGCCTCGCATGGCATAGCAGTGCATGGCTTAACAAGCGTCACATCGAAATCTTTTTAATAGGATTTGTGTGTATCTGATCATGCACAACATGGCAACGCATGGCAATGCTCAGATAAAAACAGAAATGCATCTCTGACTACATAGATAAACATGGAAGATCTATTTCATTTTAATATCTGTGTATTCTTCTATGTATTTGACGTTTTGGCAAAACAGATGTGAAGTTGTAAAATTGTTTGATCAAGTGCGGTTAATTTATTAAAATAAAATCGTTGTATTCTTCTTTTTTATTGTTTTATTTTGACCATGTGACTATGCTTTGCATAATCACCATTTATTTAGCTGTGTGCTAGCTGCTTATCTGCGTTGCATGCGCTGCTGTGCCATGCGAAGCTAACTGGACCATAACATTCGGAAGCCGCGTAAAGAAACTTCGTTCCAAAAATTTGTTCTCAATGACATAGCGGCTCCTATATTTCACAGATAGTTTTGTAAAAAGCTTATTTTCGATCTCATTTTAGTGACGAATAACTCAAATCTGTTTTAGTTTTATGACAATGGGTGCATTCAGCTGAAAATTTGCTATGAAACTGTTGCACATCTTTCAGGCTGAATGGTAGCGCTCACACAACATGTTCCCTGAGCGGTCGCAATCTTAGGGATCGAAAATATTTTATGCTACTTCGCTACCTGAGCGCTTTTTCGGATAGAATGCGACCAATGCCCTTGTCTTGGAACTGTCCAATCGAACTACCTTCGTCAGTGAAATGAAGGAATCTACTCTCTTGAATAGAGAAATTTCTTGATGGAATACAACTTTAGGAATGGATTTATTTTATTCAAATTTGTTTTCAACATTTACATAAAAAAATCTTTACAGTCATTCGCCTCAAAAAGTACAACATTATATTGTTAATTTTGTTAGCTCAGCATCATTCACTTTTTCCAATTCAACCCCCTTGGATTCCCTCGGGACTAAGCAATGTTGATTGCAAAATTGTAGCAGCTGTTAGGCAAGCTCCAAGCAAGCAAACACAAAAACAACAAAACAAATTTTAATTTTGAGATTACCTAAAAATTTTTTGGTGTGCCCTTGAATTTTAAATGATGTGATTTTTGGTTAAAAGAGCATGAAGGTTGGGGTAGAGAGGAGTACCATCGAAAATTTCGGTTCTTCTGTTAAACATAATAATAGCTTGATGTTGGCTTTGGAAATCAACTTGCACTCTCTCTGACTGCTATACAAAGACTTAACTAGTTTTCAGGAGGTTTTGTAAAAAGTAGACTTTTTTAATCATTTCATAACGTAGAGTTTAATATATACTGTAATAATTTACAGTGCTTCTCAAACAAAGTGCTTCTAAAGCAGCTAGCAAACAATTAAATTTAATTACATCAAAACATAAAACAAACCTTAAAAAAATTTGCTTAAAAATCTTGTGCAAAACAACTCGAAAGAGAGGTTTTTAGAAAAATAAAAAATATAAATTACAATAGTTTTTTTCCCTAAAGTACGCAAGAAGCATTCTTCACCATCGTCTTTGAAACTCGCATCAGCAATGTTTTGAAAAAGAATATTAAACGAATTCTAAGCTAAACATTAATTTATTTTAGTTCAAGCAACATGATGTTAACAAAAAGCGCGTATATCTGTCATAATTTCTTGTGCTCACAAGGATACTCATATGATCATTATTTTGAATTGCTTTTGCTTGAGTGCCGCTCATAATGTGCTTAATGGCTAAATTTGATTCTTTTTTTCCAAAGTCTTCGTAACCTTTTGTGTTGTTCTATGCAAATTTATGTGTTTTCCTTTACAAAATGTCTTTTGGTCGGATGTCATGTCATGCTTCGGCAACTGTAAACAAGGATATTTAACACATGCTTTTCCCCCCAAGTAAATGGAAGCTTTTGATTAAGGCTTCATGCTATGATAGAATTTTGGCTCGTAGAGATTTTGGAAGCATTTTTTTTTTTTTTTTGAGAAAACCACTTAGTTTTTTTTTTTATTTTGTTAGGGGTATGAATGAATTTTGAATTTTTCAGTGACTTAAAATGCAACACTGGTTCTGTCAACTACATCTATTAATAGACTACTGTCAAATTTTGAGCATACTGCGTCATTATTCATCATTATTTATCATCATTTATCATCAAGCATAATTTTTTGAGTCAAAACCATCACCGAAACTAAAGAAAGGCTTGAAAAATACTGAGGGGACTCTGCATCAATTTCAATAGCCTAGAAGTTGGTTACTACTGAATTCCACTTTCAGGTCACGCAAAAAAGGTTGTCACGCCAGAATCGTCGATAAAATCTCTGGAATGATATTGGACGTTCGGAGAATGAAAGTGCGTGACTCTAGGCATTTCAACTAAAAGTTTTTATGATTATTTGGAGATGAAAAAGATATCCACTTGCAACGATTGCTCACATTCGACTATAAGCGCAACCGTGTGAACACCAAGGAATAGACAAAGTAGTGGACTTCTCCGGGTGAAAGTGCACTAAGAAAAAAACCAAGATGGATCTGTCAGCCCACAAGGTCAAGGCGACAGTTTTTGGGATGCATGCAGCGTCATTCAAAACGATTTTCTTGAAAAGGCTAAAACGATCACCGGGAAGTATTATTCACAGCTGTTATATAGATTTGACATTGATTTGAAGAAAAAACGACCGCATTAGGCAAAGAAAAAAAGTGCTTTTCCACTTGCACTTCCAAGACAAATGCAAGGGCTCACACGTTAGTTGTCGCCATTTCAAAAATCCAATAAAATGGACTACGAATTGTAACCCCATCCAACATATTATCTAGATTTAGCACTCGCAACTATTTTCTATTTCTGAACCTGAAAAAATGGATCGGTAGTAAAAGATTTGTGTCGAATGAAGAGGTCATCACTAAAACAAACGTCTATTTCGAGGGCCTACATAACACCTATTATTTGGAAGGAATAACAAAATTTAAGGAACGCTGGACTAAATTGTTCGATCCAAACAGAGACTATGACAAGAAGCAAAACCATTTATTTCTGAAAAAATAGCTTTTATTCCAAAGTCACTAACTTAAAAAATTGCCCTCGTATTTTAATTAATTTGCAAACTCAATATTTGTTGTAAGAAACAATTATTGAAATAGAAGAGAGAACTCCCAACAAGTTAACTTTCAGGTTCTCTTTTTTACTTTTCCTATAATGCTCTACTTCTGCTCTACCTCTACCTAAAATAATAAACTAAAAATGCTCAATGCACAGGACCAGATGGTATACCAAATGAGTTCATAAATGTGAGTGTATGTGATTTTATTTTTTATTTGAAGTCCTCAAGTCATGTATTATAAACGGTATCTTTTCTGTGTAATGGAAAATACGGAAGTTTGTTTTGTTACGAAAGGAAAATTAGCCATTACATGAGCTTAATAACTGTAGACCACTCTGCATTTTGAACTCACTTGGAACATTTTTAGAGTGCGTAATGCTGAAACGATTCTAAAAGCGCATAGATGACTTTGGAGAACTATCCCCTATGCAACATGGCTTCTGCAGAGGGAAGAGTACAGTTGATACCATTAGCAAAGTATGCAATAAAGCCATACAGGCCAAAACAATAGGAGAATACCGCGCACTAATAACACTAGATGTAATAAATACTTTCAACACAGTAAAGTGGAAATGATACTTCAAGCTTTCAGGAACAGGGGTGTATGCAACTATCTCCATAACATAGTAGCAAACTATCTGGACAACAGAATGTGAATATATGAGATGAAAAATGGTACAAAAGAATATCGAATAACAGCCGGTGTACCTCAGGGCTCCGTATTAAAACCATACCTTTAGAATGTAATGTACGATGGCCTACTGCATTAAAACCTACAAAAAGGCGCAAAACTAGTAGGTTAAGCTGATAATATCGCTCTGGTAGTAAACCAGCAAGTAAAATGATGAAATAATCAAGATTATCATAAATGATAGCTTATGTCGTTGTAACAGATGTCTGCGATACCCTTTGGAAGGGTATTTTTGAAGGGAGATACCCTTTGAAAGAAGCAAATGCTATTTAGAAGTAAAATTGAAGTACAAGTATAGTTTTGTACAGCACGCAGTAAACATTCGTTACAAAGCTTTGCGAGCGGTAGCATAATTTTCTAGAATAATGCCAAACTGTGGTGACCCAAGGCCGCATATAAGAAAATAAATAAACAACGTAGTCCACTCTCAGCTTCTTTATGCTGCTCCAACCTTTTTCAGTGCACTGAATCTGAATTAAAATATTAGAGAATTGCAGAAAGCACAGAGAGTTAGTGCTCTCCGTATCATATCAGCGCACCCTACAGTATCTACAAGTGCGGCATTAGTGCTTGCAGGTCTACCACCAATAGACCTATTAATACTGGAAAACTGAGAAAATATATACCCATATAAACTTATAAGTTGGGCCAGCACTAATTTACGAGAGCAAAGAAGAAAAATCTCAGAAATAAGAAATAATGCCAAAGAATATAGTGGCCAAATGGCAAGAACGTTAGAATAAACGGGAGCTGGACAAGTAGCCTTATTACCAATATAAAAGTCTGGATGGATTGACAACATGGAAACATGGGCTATTTTCTGACTCAGGCGATGACAAATCATGGTAGTTTTAACAAATACCTACATAGATTTAAACTGAAACAACTAAGCAGCTGTGACTAAAAGAAGATGGAAAACACATTCTTTTCGATTGTAAAAAGTGATTGGAAGAGAGACAACTTTTAAGGAATTTGCTTGATATGACCTTAGCTCAACAGAAAATGTTGAACAAAATTTTCAAACCTGAAAATGCATGAACAATTTGGAAAAGATACATTAATAAAAAATTGAAGGAGAGAAACTCAGTTGTTCGAAAACTCCTTACGTAAATAAAATAAGGAGGACGTAGGAGCTTTACGAAATTTAACTCCCCGTCGTAATTAAATGCCGACGTGGTTCAGGGGTGGAGTATGCAGAGTATCATGGGGTCACTAGATAATAGCGTACTATCACCACAACAAAAAAACCTCTGCCTCTACTTCTACCTCTAACATTTTTCAGTCAGTTTTCTCAGTCATACACAAATCATAAAGATGAACTAGACTACGAATATTTTTCTTTATTAAGGCACTGTCCTCAAACGTCACTGACTTCTGTTGATATGTAATATCAACACTAGTTGATCTGTTAGGAAAGATAAATAATCTAAAGGACGGTTATTCTCCTGGACCCAATGGCTTGCCTGCTATTGTTAGCAAAAAATTCTATTTGTTGGCTCATCCCTTATTGTTTCTTTTTCAACTTTCTATTTAAGTTTTTCCTTAGTTATGGAAGAGTTCGTACATAATATCTCTGCATAAAAAAAGATCTAGAAATGATATTTCAATCAATTACAGACCTATTGCAAAACTGTCATGTACTCCCAAAATTTTTGAAAGTATTATCTATAAAATTCTCTTTTTTCATTGCAAATCTATTTTTCCTCCTAGTCAACACGGTTTTCTCAAGGGATGATCGACTACCACCTTACAGAATTTGTTTCATTTCCTCCTAGTCAACACGGTTTTCTCAAGGGATGATCGACTACCACCTTACAGAATTTGTTTCAAACACTTTATGCTCGCTGGAAAGCGGGTAGGAAGTTGATGTACTTTCTACCGACTTAAGTTTAGCGTTCGACAAAATCTCACACACTGTCATCCTTCTAAAGCTTAAAGCCGTTGGTTTTCCATCACTGTTTATGTCATGGATTAAACACCGTTAATATATCATCTTTAGAATTTCCAACTCAGAGTCTTTTACAGCTACCTCTGGTGCCCCACATGGTAGTAACTTAGTCCTTTGTTGTTCGTCTTAACAATCTCTGATGCAGATGGAATCATCAAAGATTCCAATCTCTCTGTGTATGCTGATGATATGAAAATCTATCGGCGCATACAAACCAACGCCAATTCTTGCAATCTTCAAGATGATCTCGATATTTTTACCACTTGGTGCCAAAAGAATCTCCTTGAGCTCAACGTCAGTTAATGTCAAGTAATTACATATTCCCGCAAGCGTCTCAAGCTTCCCCCGAGAACTTATTACTTACTCTTACTTAACGAAGATTCATTCGGTTCGCACTTCGCAGTCTTCCCGGTTCTGACAGTTTCAACTTACCTCCTTATGCAGACCGCCAGAAGTAGATTTACATACAAACTCTTGCAAAACTAAGGGACGTTGCCGATGTACTCTTCATTCATCAACATTTATGCGAAACCATTAACTGTTCAACACTACCCAATTAATATCCTTTAATACCAACCCACGTACCCTTAGGCCTATTCCTCTCTTCCACCTCAACTTTTACCGCACCGACTATGGATGCAGTAAACCTATAACCAGGATGCTTCATGTTACCAACAATTTGATCAGCGAATTCAATTTTCATCTGAGCAGATTTCGACTCCGAAATTCCCTTCTTCACTCCAGCGACACTTCTTCATAACTCCTACGCCACTTTTTCCACCTCTCTAATGATTTTCTTACAATTAAGATATGATATATATTATAATTTATGATATTCCCTGTTAATTATTGTAAGTTCCCTATAATCCCATTCTATTCTCGTATTTTTTTTTCGACGTGTTCATAAAATGACGTCATTCAGGTCGCCAACCAAGAATTGGATATCTTTCGAACACTAAAACAAGGAAAAAAGAGGAAAAATAACCTACCTCTACCGCTACCTCTACCTCTACCTCTACCTCTACCTCTACCTCTACCTCTACCTCTACCTCTACCTCTACCTCTACCTCTACCTCTACCTCTACCTCTACCTCTACCTCTACCTCTACCTCTACCTCTACCTCTACCTCTACCTCTACCTCTACCTCTACCTCTACCTCTACCTCTACCTCTACCTCTACCTCTACCTCTACCTCTACCTCTACCTCTACCTCTACCTCTACCTCTACCTCTACCTCTACCTCTACCTCTACCTCTACCTCTACCTCTACCTCTACCTCTACCTCTACCTCTACCTCTACCTCTACCTCTACCTCTACCTCTACCTCTACCTCTACCTCTACCTCTACCTCTACCTCTACCTCTACCTCTACCTCTACCTCTACCTCTACCTCTACCTCTACCTCTACCTCTACCTCTACCTCTACCTCTACCTCTACCTCTACCTCTACCTCTACCTCTACCTCTACCTCTACCTCTACCTCTACCTCTACCTCTACCTCTACCTCTACCTCTACCTCTACCTCTACCTCTACCTCTACCTCTACCTCTACCTCTACCTCTACCTCTACCTCTACCTCTACCTCTACCTCTATCTCTACCTCTACCTCTGTTAGTCTTACTCTTAGCCTTAATCTTGCTCTTACTCTTAGGCCGCGTTAATAGTGGAAGCTTTGGCTGAATCTGATTCATAAAGCTGCTTTGTGGAGCTTCTTTTAATCTTAGTGAAAGCTTATTCAACGCTTCTCAAAGTAACTTCTTGAGCTTATTGGTGTACATACAGCGCGCTTTATGCTTGTGGCTGATTAATGCTTTGTTTTAATTTTTTTCTTTAGAAAATGATGCCTTCAATTGCGTTTTCCAAAGTAAATGAAAGGTTTGTGAAAAAGAAAAAAAAAAGAACTGAGTTGATTTTTAATGAAAAAAAAAACATTACGTTGTTATAAAAATGTGATAGAATACACAAGTGCATAAAACGGAAAAGCAACAAGAAACGAAAAACGATTGAAAGTTCAGCACAAAAAAATATCTAACAATTAAAACAAAATCAACGAAAATATTGTTAGCAAGCAAAATAGAAAAATAAGTGCCGAAATCCATTTAAAAATACAGTACGACGCAATAAATAATAAAACTAAACAAATAAAATTTGAAACTATGTGATCAAACGAGAATAAAGCGCCGAAAAGCATTAAAAAATGCTCTAAGACAAAGCATAAAAAACAAAATATTTTGCTGTGTGAGCTAGCGAGATGTAGATATAAGTGCTGAAAAGCATTTAAAAAGCAGCTTTATTTTCGAAGTTAGCTTGCACTATGAACACTTTTAGCTTTTTCCATATGATTATACACACAGCGTTTTTCAACTCAACCTCTTGGCTAAGCAAAAATCGTTCACTATGAATGCGGCCTTAGTCTAACTCTTGCTCTTATTCCTACTCTTACACTTACTCTTGCTGTTAAGATCTTGTTCAAATAAAAATAAATTTAAAACCATTTTCTTACTAGCACGAAGCTTTAAAAGAAGGAATGCAACATGCCATCGATTTAATATAGTGCATAACTTATGAAAAATTCTTCTTTCAGAATAACTTATTTATGTGCTGTCAAAAGTGACAGTTCAGAAGTATTCACTTGGATTAACTTGTTAACAACAAAGTATGAAATACATAAAAATTATTATGAAATAAATAAAAAGGTACAGAAAAGAAAAACAAAACATACGTCTATAATCCAAAATAAATTTAATCCTTATAAAACTTGTGACTACGACTCTCAACAGCAGTTACAGCGATACTCCGACGCACGTGAGTCAAATTTTGAATGCATTTTAGGCAAGAAGCATGCTTGGAAGGTTAATGCAATGTCCTGTCATTCTTTGTGGATCAGCATCGTCAACATCATTGCCTGTGATGTCCACTGACCATCAACATTGACCAGACACTGTCTGATTTCCAGACATTAAAGCACAAAAATGAAAACTGACAGCTTTACAGCGAATAATTCCAAGTTTGAGCATTTTTTCCGGCTCATAGCTTTTGTTTTTTTTTCTACTTTTGCAACTCATCTTTAAGTTGCATGCAAGCATGTGTTGCCGTCGCATGAATTCGATGCAGTGTTGAGTTGAATTCAATACAATTAATTCATAGATTGGCATAGCATAAAACTTCGGCCTGTTCGTTCGATGCAATGAAAAATTCAGTTCGTGCGCTTGCTGTATAAAGTTGTTAAACATTTGCTTTTTGATGGATGTGGTCAATGTGGCAACGTCCCAACCGAACGACCAATATGCAAGCGAAACTCGCACGTACACACGAGGCAACATTTAATAATTCATTCAGCTGCATAGCAAGAAAACCAACGCGGACGCGTGGTTATGTGAAGCAGCCGTAGCCGCAGCAGCAGCAGCAACTTCTCATGTTTGCTGAGTAGGTTGAAATATTTAATGACTGTTCGAAATGCTTAACATTTAATGTGCCAGAAATAACGAAAATAAAATGTCGGAAATGTTGATAAAGTGTGGGAACTTAGTACGAAAATATTTTATCTATATTAAGGATGTACCTACACTTTGAGCACTTTAGCGTTTGCACAAAAGCCAATCAATAATATTGAAGCATTTTTTGTGAAATATTGAGCATATTCTCAAACTGCAATATAGAAAGTGTGGTGTTTTACCCAAACAGTTTCTATGCATTTTAACGTGACGTTACCGATAACATTAGTGCTTTATTATTTAAAACCTTATTGTATTTTTCTTATATATGTATGTATAATGTTACCATGCATAAAAATAGCAACAGCCAGCCACTAACACAAGGAACAAAATATACCAAAAACTAGCACGGTATTACTAGAGTGCGTATAAATAGCAACAAAAAGACAAATAAACTAGCGAGACGAGCAACAACTAGCAAGTGGCCAGGCACGAATTTGTATAAGCATCACCGGTGGCTTTTTAGCCACCTCTGAGTCAGCTTCGACAGCATTCCTTCTAGGTAAGCTCAACCCACCGAAGCCGCAAGACTCGTTGCACACGATCAAATAGACTTTCGGGTGCGTTTCGACCTTTGTTAGAATTCTGCGAATTTCGTTTAGAGGTTGGAGACGACCTTTTTCCTCTGCTGCGACTCTGACTTTGTTAGAACCATACGATTCGTTTGAATGCTTATGGCTGCTTTAAAACTATCTACTGCCGTCTATTTTCTCTGCTGCGCCTCTGCCTTTGTTACAATCGTAAGATTCGTTTGAAAAACAACATTTTGAAAAAATTAATTTTCCTTAAAAACATTCCAGGTCTTTACCCATTATTATTAATGATATTAACTGTTTATTGATTTTTGTGTCAAAACGAAGCAATTTTTGATGATAAATGATATCGCTGTTGCAAAAATTTCAGTTTTAATCTTCCGTACAATTTTTAATGGAAATGACAATATTTAATTTTTCAGATTCACTACCCAGCAAACCAAAGTTTCCAAATTCGTAACGAATTCGTTACGAATTTTTCGAAATTATTCCGAGTTCGGCATCCGAACTCGTTCCGATTTCGTAACGAAAATCGTATGGAGGGGTTGACACGAATTCGTAACAAATTGTCGTAACGAATTCGGAAGGAATTTTAGTAACGAATTCGTCACAAATTCGTAAAGAATTGGAGTATCGTATTCGTAATGAATTCGTAACAAATACGTAAAGAACTGACGCATCGATTTCGTAACAAATTCGTAAACAATTGAATTATCGTTTTCGTAACGAATTCTTTACAAATTCATTACAATTTCTTAACGAATTGTAGTACCGAATTCGTAACGAAATGAAAAATCAAATTTGCGACGATCTCTTAATGATTTTTGTACCGTATGTAATACAAAATTAAATAACAATTTCGAATCAAAGTTTAGTTAGGGCTTAAGATGCCCCAGACTATATGTTTGGTACGAATGACATGCCAAAAATTAGAGAATTCATTTGTATTTGCATCTGTAAATATTAAAATTATAACCATATTTTGTATCATCTGTTTTAAAGAAAAAGTTGTTTAAAATTAAATTAATTCACAAATAGAAAATTATTTAAAATGCCGCTGGGCTCATGGCCTACCAATTTTTTTCAACTCGAAATATTATAAAGACCTCACAATTTAAATTTGAAAATTTGATTTCGGAACTCTTTCGAATTATTCGGAAATGTTCCGAAATTAGTTTTGCGAAATAGTTACGAATTCATTAAGAATTCTCGAAATAGTTACGAACTAATCGGAATTCAGACAAATTCGGAAACTTTGGTTTGCAGGGTAGTTTTCTTCCCAGCAAACCAAAGTTTCGGAATTCGTAACGAATTCATTAAGAATTTTTCGAAATTATTCCGAGTTCGGCATTCGAATTCGTTCCGATTTCGAAACGAAAATCGTATGGAAAGGTTGACACGAATTCGGAAGAAATTTTAGTAACGAATTCGTAACAAATACGTAAAGAATTGTAGTATCGCTTTCGTAACGAATTCGTAACAAATTCGTAAAAAATTGTAGTATCGTATTCGTAACGAATTCGTAACAAATTCGTAAAGAATTGACGTACCGATTTCGTAACAAATTCGAAAACAATTGAATTATCGTTTTCGTAACGAATTCGTAAGAAATTCATAACACTTTCTTAACGAATTGTAGCACCGAATTCGTAACGAAATTAAATATGTAATACAAAATTAAATAACAATTTCGAATCAAAGTTTAGTTAATCAATCCGCTTAAGATCCCCCAGACTAAATGTTTCGTACAGATGATCTGCCAAAAATTACAGATCCTTTGCAACTACTATTATGGAACATATATAAATGTGAATTTGACATGTCGTTTGTATTTGCATCTGTTAAAATTGGAACCATCTCTACCCAGCAAACCAAAGTTTCCGAATTCGTAACGAATTCCTTATGAATTTTTCGAAATAATTCCGGGTTCGGCATCCGAATTCGTTCCGATTTCGCAACGACAATCGTATGGAGGCGTTGACACGAATTCGTAACGATTTGTCGTAACGAGTTCGTAAAAAATCGACGTATCGGAAGGAATTTTAGTAACGAATTCGTAACAAATTCGTAAAGAATTGGAGTATCGTATTCGTACCGATTTCGTAACAATTTCGTAAAGAATTGGAGTATCGTATTCGTAACGAATTCGTAACAAATTCGTAAAGAATTGACGTATCGATTTCGTAACAAATTCGTAAACAATTGAATTATCGTTTTCGTAACGAATTCTTTACAAATTCATTACAATTTCTTAACGAATTGTAGCAACGAATTTGTAACGAAATGAAGCATCAAATTTGCCACGATCTCTTAATGATTTTTGTTCCGTATGTAATACAAAATTAAATAACAATTTCGAATCAAAGTTTAGGTAGGGCTTAAGATGCCCCAGACTATATGTTTCGTACAAATGACATGCCAAAAATTACAGATCCTTTGCAACTACTATTACGGAACATATGTAAATGTGAATCTGACATGTCGTTTGTATTTGCATGTGTAAAAATTAAAATTAGAACCATATCTTGTATCATCTGTTTTAAAGAAAAAGTTGTTTAAAAATAAATTATTTTACAAATGGAAAATTATTTAAAATGCCGCTATGCTCATGGCCTACCAATTTTTTTCAACTCGAAATATTTAAAACACCTCACAATTTAAATTTGAAAACTTAATTTCGGAACTCTTTCGAATTATTCGGAAATGTTCCGAAATTAGTGTTGCGAAATAGTTAAGAATTCGTTAAGAATTCTCGAAATAGTTACGAACTAATCGGAATTCAGACAAATTCGGAAACTTTGGTTTGCAGGGTAGTATCATCTGTTTTAAAGAAAAAGTTGCTTAAAACTAAATTATTTTACAAATGGAAAATTATTTAAAATGCCGATAGGCTCATGGCCTACCAATTTTTTTCAACTCGAAATATTTAAAACACCTCACAATTTTAATTTGAACATTTGATTTCGGAACTCTTTCGAATTATTCGGAAATGTTCCGAAATTACTATTGCGAAATTGTTACGAATTCGTTAAGAATGCTCAAAATAGTTACGAACTAATCGGAATTCAGACAAATTCGGAAACTTTGGTTTGCTGGGTTGTGTAACGACGATATGTCATATGAAAGAGTGCGAGAAATTAAAATTAAAAAAAAAACCAAAACTTATTCGGCCCTATCATGAATAATTTTTCACGCGAAATCGGAAGAGGGAGTGTTAATTTTTAAGATAAGGCTCAAAAACATTTTGAAAATTGATGAACAACTTTGGTGTAAAACTTTTCAAAATGTTCTTAAGCTTTATCTTAAAAATGAAAAATCTCTTTTTCGACTCCACGTGAAAAATTATTCATGATTTTAGCTGATTACTTATTTTTTTATTGAACATTAAAAATTTAAGAGGTTTTTAAAAACAATATATAACATAGAACTGATAAGCTATCGGTAAATATTTTTTCATTCTTCTATAGTGATTTAATTGAACTTTTAGTCAAAGAAAATTTGAGTAAATTAATTGGCGAAATCAAAACTTGAAATTTCAATAGTTTTTCCATTTTGAGGCGATGACCTTTATAAAATGCGTTGTACTAAGAAAATCTTTGGTTTGGTGGATGTAAAATAATGGACAGTTTTTTAACAGACCTTCTATTTGTAAAAAATTGTACACAAAAAAGCTTTCGTACATCGTTATTTTTCTTAATCAACGACTTTTCATACAGAATTTCGTTGAATTATACTGAAAAAAGTATAGTTTTCGAGATATCGGAATAGTATGGAAATTAAAATAATGGTAATTTTTCATAATTTACTATTTGTAAAAAATTTTATCATCAAAATATACATTCACGCATGTAATTAGATGGCGAAAAATGTTTGTGTTATTTTTTGCGCATCTTATCAATATGTAAAATTCCTCTTGCATCATGGTCTTCCATCTATCATAGTTAAGATTTTATTTAAGAAATGCTTTTTCGACGCTCATTTCTAGTCAAAGGTCACTAATCATATTGTACAAGCCTACTCATCTCGACTTTTCATACGATACCTCATTCTACCACTTACTTATCCTGAGATCCCTTCAAAAAATGAATATATACTCTCAAAGCTCATATTTCGGACCATAGTTCATTAATTTAAAATCGAACATGTTTCTACACGTCTATTGTATTATAATATTAGATTCCCAAAATATATGTAGCAACCCTCGTATAAGATTGCCACTTGCACCCGTTATCTTAAATAAGACATCTTCGAGCAATGCGGATGCATGATACAAAGAAATACAGATAAAGTATTCCCGGCGCAATGAACAAAATTTACTGCGCACTTCGTCATTGGTGCTCGTCAAATTTGACACTTGATGAATACATTCAAAAGAAAATGTCAAAAAGAGACGAAGATAGCAAAATGAAAATGAACAAACTGTCAAAATTCTGTCAAGCGCATGAAGCAACGTAGCCGCTTTTTGTGTAAATCGGTAAAAAGGGGAAAACACCCCTACAAAATATGCAAATTTTTTCACAAACAGTACTAAAAAATATATATACTTTATTTTTGACATTTACTTTATTTAACAATAGGGGTATTCACAATTCAGTGCACTTGCCTGTGCAGTTGAGGACTTGAGGACTTGTGCAGTTGGGCAGCTAGGTTTTCGTGAACACACCACCATTACCATTTCAAAGTTGTCAACATTTTTCAATGCACACAAGTGCACAACTGCTCAAGTTGAAGGTAATAGTAGAAAAGCACTTGTGCAGATTTTTGACGTACGTACAATTTGTTTTTGTAAAGTGCACAAGTCCTCAAGTCCTCAACTGCACAGGCAAGTGCACTGAATCGTGAATACCCCTAATACTTATTTCATTTCAGTAAAACAAGTTTTCATAAGAAACTTTAGGCATTTTAAAATCTTTACACCCTATAAATAAATTGTGACTACGTTGCATCCAATGAGCACCTTGCACGTCACAGCAAAGATGGCGCACATGCGCAATACTTTATCTGTAGTTCTTTGTATCATGATGCGGATGCATACCAAATCCTAACCAATTAAGCATTCTTTAATAAAAACCTGTTGTGAATTATAGCAGAGTGATACATAGCGAATGCAATTTATTCTTGTTGCTGATGGTGGTTTCTATTGTCACGCATTATCTGCTTGCATGCCTGTTATTTTTTTGCTGTTGCTTGTGTGAAGTCATTTGTTTATCATCTATTGATCACCACTGATCAGTAGCTTGTTTCTGTAACACTTCTCTACCGATTATTTCTCTACTGGTAAAGAATGTGACGTCATTCTCTTTTGCTTTGTTTCTATTAGCGCGGTGAGTAGAGTTTGTAAGGAGCAGTAGAGAAGTGATACAACCAGTTGAGAATGAATGCGTTAAGTAATGCTTTTAGTTAAAAATCTGTTCCATTGATTCAAAAATAAAATTAAAGTAAATTTTAACTGCAAATGATGAGTTAACATATGATTAGTCATTTATGAATGAGTATTCCGTGTGTTTTATACAAGAAAATTGTGGGCAAAAAAGAAAAAAAAAACCATATTTGGCAAAACCGTGGGCTGGCTTTGTGTAGCATACAAACTTCTCAAAAATAAATGTAAAAACGGTCAGATTCACTGCTCATTTCACTCAACAGGAATTTCTTTACTGGTGAGTGTTTTATTGATACAGAAACACTAAAGTCTCAACGATTAAGAAAAATTTGGTGGATTTGAGAACTACGTCATCAGCAGTAGAAAAGTTCTCCATTGATATTACATAAACGAGCTACAGAATTTCAAACCTTTCAAACTTTCTACAACATATTTAAAGCAAATAATTTATAGTAACTTCATCTAGATCTCTTTTATATAATTCATCATTTATCTGTCATTTTAGAAAAAGTTATTTGAAAAAATTTTCTGATCATACATAACTTAAGGATATTTTTAAGTAGATTAATAGATGGGGATAGATGAACGAATTTATTTTGATGCATGACCTTTTTTGAGGTCAATAGTTCAATATTGTAAAAAAATTGAAACAAAAAGCTACAAGCTTTTTATACCATATGTAAGCGACTTTGCAACGAAAAATTAAGTGTTGTCATTAAATATGCCGTTAGAACCTGTTCGCATAAGCAAATAAAAGCTTAAATTTTACAAAAATTATGATAATCATAGATAATAATAATAATAATGTGTAGCATGGAAAGTGCACAAAAATTAAAAAAAAAAAAAAAAAACCGCAAAGCCGCGAGTTGTATGCGCTTTATGTGAGTGTTGAGAAAGCGGAAATTGCATTATTCCCCAAACAATGCATGGCGCACAAAAACAAACACAACTTGCAATAGATACACATTAACACAACCCAACAAAAACGCACACCTATCCAGAAAGGCACACATTTAACCAATGCACACATACACTCACACACGCATGCGACATTGTAATTACTGCAAAAACTCACGCTTCACTGGGACTTTTCTGCGCGAATGTGGCAACATTATTTCACTTTAGTGAATACCGTTAGCAAAATGCATGTTGGTTTACCCCCTTCATCCCCACCCGTCCCCCAACACACACTCAAAAACACAAAAACACTCAAGGTGCGTTTTGAGTGCCGACTTGTTTCCGCTGAAAGCGCGTACAGAGTGCGCTTGCCGCCGCCGATTGCAGCTGGTTTACGGAAAACGTTTCTTGTTTATTTTTTTTTTGTAATCGAAGCATCAAAAAAGTCACGTGATTTCATGTATACTTAATGTTTTCCTGAAAACAGCGGACAACAAGTGAAGAAACAAAAATGCGAAAAATACTGCTGAAACACACTTTCAGCCACTGCAAGCTACTTCAAGCCGCCTTAAGTCACTTGTCGTTCCAGCCTGTTTTCACTTTTTTGCAATTTTTTTGCCGTTTTTTGTTGCCTTGATGCGTTTTTATTTAATTTATGTTTTTAGACAGAAAAGAAAATAACAACATAAAAAAATAGTGAAAAAACATCAACCAACTGATAAAGCGATTCATCGAAAGGTTTCCTTAACATTTGCCCTAATTAACAACCTTACAAGGTCAATCATTCCACTAGGAAATTAAGCTAGGGCTACGCAAAAGAATGCATTTAGACACCAAACGACGATTTATACAAAGACGATTTATACACCAAAATGTTTGTAAGTACTCCAGATAAAAAAATGTATCCTTGGAAAATTTTGACAATTAGCTTTGCCTCCTAAATCGATATTTTTAGGTGAATTGTTTTGGTTTTTCACTATTAAATCCAAACTATAAATCGTTAAAAGTTAAAAACCTTTTTTGGTAATGAGTTTAGCTTATTTTATCTTATCGACGTTTTTTGACATTTCGACGAAATACATTTGTATCCCAAATTAAAGCTTTTCTCTCTTGGACAACGCGTTTAGCATTTGAAAGTTATTATCGCTCTCAAACAATACATCATACAAGGACGATTTGTATACCAAATTGTTTGTAATTACTCCAGATAAAAAACTGCATCCTTGCTTTGCCGCATAAATTAATATTTTTTGGTAGGTAATTTTTGGTGAATTATTTTGGTAATGAGCTAAGCTTATTTTATTGATATCTAGCCACGTTTTCGACTTATCGGCAAAAAAATTTTGATCCCAAAGTCCTTTTGTACACAAGCGCACAAGACGCTTTAAGCTGCCTGTCCGGCTGGTACTATACGCACTTTGAGCCTATTTCATATGGTCGTATGAAAGGCTGTATGTGCAGTATTTTTCAGTATTCCTTCTCGGTTCGGCTCGGCAATGCAACAAGCCGGCACTGTAAACGCGCCTTCACACATGCATGCAACAATTTAACAATACGAAACAATTGTGAGAACTTTTTTGTTTTGTTGAGAACATTAATACAACTACATAACTGGTACGCTTGTACGTTCGCAAGGTTCGGCGCACAAAAAGGACTATTTTTAAGAATTTTTTCTCACTTTTTATTTTTTCTATTATAAGCATTCATTTAGCTTTGGTCTACTTGCGTGTGTATTATGTTTGGCTTAATTCAAAAGCAGTATTGTTCCACATAAAAGAGCTTTAATACTTTTTTATATTTTTTTCAATTCTTTTCCATTATGTTCGTTTTTGTGCTAAAAAGAAAAGAAGAAAAAGATATACACATATAAGTATATAAATTTTTTGTTTTTTGCCAAATAATTTCATTAAATTTCTTGAGCATTTTTCGAGATAAACAGATTATCTGTTGACTTAATAGCTTACAAATCTAAAAAGTTTTTACTTTAAAGTCAAGCAAGAATAGAAAGAGTTAATTTGTAATTTTTTCGTAGAACAAAATGGAACAAGTTTTCAGACCAAAGGTAGAGGCAATCTATTTCTCGAGTTCAAATTCAATTAAAACTCAAACGTTTCACTTGAAGCTTCAGCTCATTTTTAATTCAATCAAAAGCATGATTTGCGCTCAAACAACAACAACATCCTTCAGTTGCAGGTTGAAAACACCTGCGAGATTAGAAATAATCGGATCGACGCTAATAGAAAACAACAACAACAACAACAGCAACAAAAGCAGCAGCAACAACCAAAATAAATACACAGGCCTGCAGCCTGGATTTTCGAAGGGGGGCCTGATAACAAAAATGTATTGGTTCAAACATAACATTTTATGTAAGAATATGGAACTTTTTCAAAAAAATAAAAAAAAATTTATAACTTTAAACTATTTTAATAATTATCCTTGACTTTTAAAATTTTGAGCAACAAATAATAATTATTTGTGCTTTTTATTTTTTAAAGCAAAATTAAAATAAAAAGCAAAACTTGATCGATATTTTTTGAGCACGACATAACTGGTAAGTTTTAATTTTTATTTATTAAGTTGTATGTATATTTGCTAAATTGGCTTTGGCCGTAATTTTTCAAGAAAAAATAAATAAAAATAAAAAAAGTTAATAAAAAAGTAAAATTTGTCCGATATATTTTTGAGCACAAAATTACTTGGCAGTTTTGGTTTTTATTTTTTTAAAGCAAATTTACATTTTTTTTTAAGGCAAAAATGAAAACCACAATTATGAAAAATCCTAGTTTTCTTTTTCATTCATTGCGGTTTAAGTTCAAGCATACACTTATCGGTCAAATTTTGCTTTTTATTTTTGCCTTAAGAAATAAAAATCAAAACTTATTAGTTTTTTAGTGCTCAACAAAAAAAAAAAAAAAACAACGGGCAAATTTTGCTTTTTATTTTTGGCTTAAAAAAATAAGAAGCAGAAGCAATTATTATTCATTATTAAAAATTTTTAAAGTAAAAATTTTAAAAATCAATTTCTACAAGAGAGAGGATTCTAATGGTGTCTTCAAAACAGCGCACAGTGAATCGTGTAGAACATGCTAGCTGGACAAAATAATTTTCTTCATTGCTACATGCATAACGATTACTTTATTGTTTACAAATTTTAGCTAAATAGATCAATTGAAATTCAGAAAAAATTTTTATTTTATTGACATATAAAAAATATGTGAGTTTGGAAAAAAACAGAATTTCAAGCAGTTGACAAAAAAATTATTTTCAATTAGTTGATTTAAAATAGGGAATACATTGAAAAAAAAAATTTTAAAGAACCTTATTGTAACAAAATTCCTCCCTTTAAAACGTTAAAGTTTTAAGAAACATATTTCTTTTTTTATTTTGTTGAAATCGTGAAATAAAATTTTTATCTGTAATGAGTTTTATGGTGAATTTAATTGTGAAAACTACAATTTACCATCAATAATTTCGCAAACATACATTTATATAAACATTTAATGAAATGCATTAATATGAATATGATTTCTCTATACTTGGAAATTGTATAAGAAAACTGTACATAATTTTCTAAAATTTATAAGATTAAATTTGGTTTTGGAATTTCGTTAAATTGTAGTTTGAATATACCAAGTTCTACAGTTATTTTGAACTGTATCTTTAGTAAATGTCAACTTTTGTGTTTAAATGTAAATATGTATGTTTAATTTCTGAATTCATTGTTTGATTGCGCAATCGCACATCCGTTAAGAAATTCTTGACCAATTTTTTTCAGAGGATTTTTGAGTGTTGATTGTTCCTAAATTGCAAAAGTTATATTAATATTCCAAATTCTTATACTAATTTTTACAAATTTATTTGTTTTCACTCACAAGCAAAGGAAGATATCTTTCCTATCTTAGATTTAATTAGATTTGTAGTTAACGAAAAAAATTTTCGTTGCTTTTCAAAAATAATTGAAAGTTAAAGTTAATCAAAATTTGAAATTTACTTTAAGATACAAGAAATAGTTTGGTTTTTAAAAAATTTTCACAATTTTCTCAATTTCATTTTTAAAAATCTTGTATTATATATATTAAAGCAAAAACTATAAGATTACTTACAATCATCCTTAAAAAATTAAAAACGGGTTTTTTCGAGCGTTTGAAAGGCAAAAAAATAGGGTAATTTTTCAACCTCTTTGCTCAAAATAGAATTATGTGGTCTGATTGGCTGATTATAGGTGTTCTTATAGCTTTCATTGTTATCTTTCATGTGAACAAAGAGTTTTTAATTTATCTCTTTTAGGCGCTGAGAAATCGTTGCCACCATTTGGAGGTCAAGAGTGAAGTTTAAACTGCGAAATGCTTTCAAGAGCAGATAGAAGGGAAAAAAAAATTTTAATATATACTTAATAATTTGTAATTTTAAGTACAAAAGATTTTTTTAATTTTAGTCAATAGGCTATCCAAACAAAAAAAAAATTTGAAGCAGGGTTTTGTTTTTAGCTGTTCAAATGAAAAAGACCCCTTAATAGTCTGATCTGTATAATATGTTTAAGCTTCGAACACTACGAAGGGTTTGAACCCCAAAAGTCCCCTCTTGGCTACGGTCTTGCAAACACAGCAAATGAAAGCAGCAGCAAAGCTCAAAACACAAAACAACAACAAAATATAAAACGTATGTTTTCCCAAAAGTATGCTACGTTTTAAATTGTTTATCGCTTTTCTCTGCTTTTTCGTTTTAATGCTTTTTTTTTAGCTGTTGCCGTTATTGTTTACCTACCTGTACCTGAGAAGTATCTTTGAATCACACCATAAAAAAACTTTTGAAAAGAGATTCACTACAACAACAACAACAACCACAAAAAGAAACACTAACAGTAAAAAAGGAAACACAAATTGTTTAGCCAATAAAAAACTTTAAGTTGGCTGGTTTGTTTGTTTGTTTTATTGTTGCTTTTATTCTATGAAAATAAAATTTCACGTTTAATTACATCATCGAATCGAAGTTTACTTGGTAAATGTTGGTGCAGATGCTGCATCATGTTGCAAGGGCCGGGGAGCGGTTCAGTCTCTGTGTCTATTGTGTAGATGTGGGTGATTTTCGGTTACGTATTGCTTTACGTATTTCCTCTTTTGTTTTTCGTCTACTTTCAGTTCACATTTCCGTTTCCGCTTTGTTGAGTTTGTTGTTGTGCTATCTTAAAAGGTTCGCTATCGTTCGTGCAGCAAGAACATCAGAAGCAGCATGTTTTTCCCCGTTGTTGTTTATGGCAAAAGTTAGCAGACACAAAAAAACATAAACAACTGCATGCTGCACAGATATTTGTTATCCTTTGGCCTTTTCAGGTCAAGAGTTGCCAAGTTTTTAGATTTATTTATAATTTTTTTTTAACCGGAAAGCTATTGAATTTTACATGTAACTGTTAAAATATGTTCGCTTTTGACATAGAGATTATTATTTTTACTGCAATTTATGATGGAAAGTTTAATGTTTCAATTCTTTTGATTTAGTTCATGCCTAAATTAACTTTTATAAATGTTTAAGTTAAATTTTCAATTAACCCAAAGCAAAGTTAAGTTATGTTATATTTACCGGAGTCAAAATAATTTTTCTGAAATTTTCTTTTAGAGATTTTTTCTCAAAATATTTAAAATAACATATTTAAAATTTAATTTGAATAAAAGCATGAAAACTGACATGTTAAATTTCCACAGCATTTCTAATTGAAATTCCAAAAGATCAGTTGAAAATTGTGAAAAAGTCAATTTAAATTCAGAATAGAACAATTGAAATCAGAATGTCAATTGCATGTTCTGCATTCCACTTCCGAGAGGAAGTGAAGTTCAATCATAGTTGAATTCGATATATCAGTGGTCACAAGGAATAATGACTAAACTCAAAGTATCGTAAAAAACGATATTTTAATTGCACGAACTACGACCCATTTTCTTTAAATATATGAACCGTTACAGACAAAATATGTACAGACATACGTGATGATCAAGTCTGAGCAAAAAATGGGTATCTGTATACTTCAAAAAATTGGCAATAAAGTAAATTCTATATCGCTTTTTTTACGATATTTTGAGTTTAGTCATTATTCCTTGTGACCTTGTGTTCTACATATCACTTTTTTCGTTTTGTATATTATTTAAATTCTAATTATAATCAATTGTATTAACGAAAAAAGTTATAAATAGAACACCAAATATGAAATTTAATCATGCTTTTTTTTTACTTCCACTCGAAAGTGGAATGCAGAACATGCCTGTGTTACTTAAAATTTAGCAAATATTCAGATACTATTGGTAAATGCAATGGCAATGGTTATGGTTATGGTTATGGTTATGGTTATGGTTATGGTTATGGTTATGGTTATGGTTATGGTTATGGTTATGGTTATGGTTATGGTTATGGTTATGGTTATGGTTATGGTTATGGTTATGGTTATGGTTATGGTTATGGTTATGGTTATGGTTTTGGTTATGGTTATGGTTATGGTTATGGTTATGGTTATGGTTATGGTTATGGTTATGGTTATGGTTATGGTTATAGTTATGGTTATGGTTATGGTTATGGTTATGGTTATGGTTATGGTTATGGTTATGGTTATGGTTATGGTTATGGTTATGGTTATGGTTATGGTTATGGTTATGGTTATGGTTATGGTTATGGTTATGGTTATGGTTATGGTTATGGTTATGGTTATGGTTATGGTTATGGTTATGGTTATGGTTATGGTTATGGTTATGGTTATGGTTATGGTTATGGTTATGGTTATGGTTATGGTTATGGTTATGGTTATGGTTATGGTTATGGTTATGGTTATGGTTATGGTTATGGTTATGGTTATGGTTATGGTTATGGTTATGGTTATGGTTATGGTTATGGTTATGGTTATGGTTATGGTTATGGTTATGGTTATGGTTATGGTTATGGTTATGGTTATGGTTATGGTTATGGTTATGGTTATGGTTATGGTTATGGTTATGGTTATGGTTATGGTTATGGTTATGGTTATGGTTATGGTTATGGTTATGGTTATGGTTATGGTTATGGTTATGGTTAGGGTTATGTTTATGGTTATGGTTATGGTTATGGTTATGGTTATAGTTATGATTATGGATAACTCAACACTTTAAATTTAAAGAATTCGAAAGGAAAATACCTCTAAAATATGCTTTAGCACAAATATGATATTTTAAAACTTTTAGAGTTTACATAAAACAAAAAATGTTGACTTTAATATTATATAATAGTATAGATAAATTTTTTTATATGAAAGAAAGTCTAGGAGCCTGAACAAATAAAGAAAATATACACTTTTATATATATACTAGCCTAGGATTTTATGCCTGTACTACGACAGGTCCTCCGCTTACTTCCTTTTTCGAGCCTTTTGCCGAAAGCACTTTTTTATCTTTTTAAAGTTTGATTGTTTATGCACTTCATCTTTGCAAAATACCAAAGTAGTATAAATACGAAGTAGGCTTGAAAAATTATTTCAAGTGTAAAAGTGCAAAAAGTCGAGTTTGGTAACAGTCATATTCATTCACAACGTTACAAACTGGCATTGCAACCTTCATATACATAGCAACTCAGGTGTCATTTTGCGGCTAACACAATTATATTTTTTTGCACAATCGACTCAAAAGAATTTCATTAAATTCGTCATAACTTTTTTATAAAAGGATGAACTTTTTTTATAAAATAAGAGGTAGTTTGATCAAAAACGCAGTATTGTAAAAACCCGATATTGCCACTGATAAGCAGGGCTCGGACTTTGATGACTTAAAAACTGCAAAAAATAACCTAAAAAAAAGTCAAAAATGACCAAAAAACTGCAGAAAATGACCTAAAAACTGACAAAAATTACCTCAAAAACGCAAAAAATTGCATAAAAAAATAAACAAAAAATGTAGCCTTAAAAATAAAACATTACTAAATTAAAGTTTATTTTATACTAGCATATCCTGAGTTTTTATCTAACACTTGTTTGGTTTTTCTACTTACCCTTTCGTCAGTTTCGCCACGAGCAAAGCTTTTTTTCATCGAAGTCTATAAACAAAGCTACTCCTTTGGTGAGAGGTAATGTTTTTGATTAAAGGCACTCTAGTGTTAAAGGAATATGTTTAAAAATTTGCATTTTGACATTTTTTAGTACAAAAAAAAACAAAAAAAATTATTTAAAAACTCCACTAAAATGACCTAAAAAACCGAAAATGCTCTTAAAATTAAAAACGTCTAAAACTGACAATAAAATAACTTCAAAATCTCTAAAAATGACCAAAAAAATGCCCTAAATATAGTAAAAATTACCTGAAAACAAAAAACGATGAAAAATGACGAAAAAAATGTCCTAAAAACTTTTCATATTTGGAATTAAAGAAACATACCTGGACTTTTTTAATAAGCAGGAAATGTCTTAGAAGCAGCAGAAAAAAGATGACATGTCATCGAAATCCTAGCCCTGCTGATAAGTATCCAATATATTTTCTGTGCATACTTTCAGGCTGAACATTTTTGAGAACAGTATGTCTTGTAAAATTACTTTACTGTCAAAAAATAATTACAATATGAGAAATACTGTGTGCGGAGCAGCGTGCTTGCCTTTTATGTATTAAGATGTGCATACTTTCAGGATGAACAGTTTGAGAGATATTGGACACGGAGCAGCGTGCTTTCCTTTGATATATTAAGATGGGCATTCTCATGGTCACGCACGTAACGTTTGTTAACTTTAGTTAAGTTAAGTTAAGTTAAGTTAAGTTAAGTTAAGTTAAGTTAAGTTAAGTTAAGTTAAGTTAAGTTAAGTTAAGTTAAGTTAAGTTAAGTTAAGTTAAGTTAAGTTAAGTTAAGTTAAGTTAAGTTAAGTTAAGTTAAGTTAAGTTAAGTTAAGTTAAGTTAAGTTAAGTTAAGTTAAGTTAAGTTAAGTTAAGTTAAGTTAAGTTAAGTTAAGTTAAGTTAAGTTAAGTTAAGTTAAGTTAAGTTAAGTTAAGTTAAGTTAAGTTAAGTTAAGTTAAGTTAAGTTAAGTTAAGTTAAGTTAAGTTAAGTTAAGTTAAGTTAAGTTAAGTTAAGTTAAGTTAAGTTAAGTTAAGTTAAGTTAAGTTAAGTTAAGTTAAGTTAAGTTAAGTTAAGTTAAGTTGAGTTACCTGGTTGTTGAGTTGAGTTACACAAGTATTATAACTCTACAAAATGTTTTTTCTAAGAGATACCAAGAAATTATGTTGCGTCGTTTTTTTTAACCAAATCAAAAACAATAACTACTGAAAAATCTGACATTTATTATTAAAATGATAAAAAAAAAAATTCAATTTAAGCCCATGAAAAGATGAGCAGCAGTTTGGTGTGTTTTTTATGTTATGATATTAAATGAGTGAACAATTTCTATGCCATTTTTTGCCTTCCACAATTGCTTATCAGTAGTTAAGTACCACAAAATAGTACCATTCATTACAGCGCATTATGCGCCAAATAAATAGCAAATTAAATACTACAATTTCAAATAAATTATGTTTATTTTTTTATGTTCTCCAAAATTATGGAGAACTGAAATTAATTTTATACATAAATATTTTAATGTGACATAATTATGTTAACGTTTCTGTGAGCATGAGGTCATTTCAAGGTGAGCCACATGTAAAACACTTATTTAATTGACAAAAAACTTGGTTTTAATTTGAAAAGCCGCAAAATGTTATAATTAAGCCACAAATATTTTAATGTCATTATAATTATACAGACATAAATGGGTGAAAATTCAATAAACTAAAACATTTAGTGAGCGTAAAAAACCATTAAAGTGTTAACGGTTCAAATTCGCACACTTGAACGTTATTGAATTTTGTGTTAATATCTGTGAAAAAAAGAGCTATTCTATTACCAATTACCAGTTAACATTATGTATGGCATAAATATTGTTTAATTTTCCCACAACCCAGCGGTAAGCTTTAAGTTCTATTTTGTATTTTCCTTGAAAAACATTTCCTATCCATCCGTTAATGCCTTCAATATATATAACTGACAATTTATTGTCTTGACATTTCCATTAACATTAATTTATATTATATATATATATTGGCAAAACTTGCTGCTGCCAGCGCCATTTCTTGTTTGGTTTGGTTGAAATCCCGATTGAGCAAATGTATAAAGTAAAAACATCATCTGGACACATCCATACACATGTAAGTCTGAGAAAATCCCACACACACAGAATCAACGAGCAAGCAAATCTGTGAAAAAAGTTTTTATTCCCTCAAGAACTAATGCATGTTGGTTGAACTCTAAAGACACGCTACACTTAAGTGGATGGTACTATGTGCTGATGATATTGCATCCAAATATAACTATAAGTACAAAATGAAATATGCTTTTTAATAGATGAAAATTGAGTTTTAACGTTGCTCAAAAGACCATAGCTCTAAGTCGGATTTGGAGCCCCCCAAAATTAATAATAATTTAATTAAATTCGTCATAAAATTGGATAGAATTATAGTAGATTTCTCAATCTGGGCTTTGATATTATCAGTGATAATATCAAAGTTATTATGGATAATCAAGAACCATCAACATCGTCTTCGGTGTCTTCGCAAATGGAAGCAACAACATCAACAAGTTTTGAGTCTAGATTGACTAACATGCCTCATCAAGATATTGTTGTTTTTGGTTTATCAAGTGATTTAAATGATCTTAGTTTGCCTACTAAATGTGACATTTTAAAATATTCTTTTTTTTAAGTGATCGTGCTTAATTTGAAAACAAAATGTTCTCGTATAAAAATTTTACTCCTCACGTAACAGATAAATTGATCCAAATTTGGTGTAAATTAAATATTGAAATCATTAATAGAAAGAGTGTTTAAAATTAACTGGTTTGCTTGATTAATACCAGAAACATGTACAACATAGAAACAAAACAGATGAATTTAAAGCATTTGTTGATTCAATAAACGAATTATTTTATATTGGCAAATGTAATTGCAAATTAAAAACAACAGAATGCTCGTGTGGATTGATTCCAGAACATCTAAAAGAATTTATGATGGATCAGCATAATGATAGAAAATTCACAATACCTGAATATACGGAAGACGTTGAAGAAGTAGCTACAACAATACCAACTGGTACCGATGATCCAATTACACATGGATGAAGATGAAAATGGAGCAACAACAGAAGTTCCAGAAGCAACTGTTCAAATGAGACGAGGTCATTATACTCAAAGATACGATGCCTTAAATTTTGTTATGATGTGTGATAGATTCGGTGTTTCAGATAGAGTCGCTTCATGTTTAGCAACAGTTTTATTCGGAGATACAAATTTTAGAGATGTTCATGGTAATCTTGTTATTATGGATAAATCAAAAGTGGCTAGAGAAAAAGTTAAATCTAGAGATGCAGTGCTTCGTACACGACATACATACAAATTCTTCCATAACTGCATTCTCTTTCGATGGTAGAAAAGATGACTCATTAACTACAGAGAAAATTAATGACAAATTTCATACCACCATGGTAAAAGAACCGCATTTGGTTGTTAAAAAATGAGTTACTTGGATATGTAAATTTGGGTAGTCAAGAAGATGCAAAAACCAAACACAGAAAACTGAATGAATTTTTCAACAATAAAACATTAACAGTTGATCAATTAATTGGCATATGCAGTGACGGTGAGCCAGCAAATACTGGAATAGAAAATGGTGTTTTACGAATATTTGAAAAACAGTTAAATAGACCAATTCACTGGTTTATATGTCTGCTTCATTTCAATGAACTGCCATTTCGTCATTTATATGAAGCATTGGACAAAACAGTCACCAGTGCAGACCACGAGCAGCAAGTGGAAAGTTATTCAAAGCTATTCAAGAATGTGAGAAATTGCAGGTATGTAACACTTTATTTTATTTAATATCATCATTTATTATCATTATTTATTGTCATTATTTTACTTTTTCGATTGAAATAAAGTTAAAATAAAATAATTGCATTTTAATTGATCTAAACATTTCATTTTTCAGGTAGTAGCTGATTTTGATCCAATACCACTGGAGAATATGCCTGCAATGATGGATCATGAACATGAACTCGAACTATCAACAGATGTTAAATATTTGATATAACACCGAATAATTTATATCAAATAGCTAAAGCAATTTCGAATGGTATTGTTTCAGTTGATTTAGCTAACATTAAACCAGGACCAATTGCACATTCTCGTTTGTTAACCAAAGCAAGTAGATTACTACGATTATATGTAACAACTAATACACCATCGACCAATTTAAAAACTTTGGCAGTTTATATTACAGTAATGCCTCGATTTACGTCGTGATTGGTTCCGGAAATTGACGACGTTAATCGAAACGACGTAAATCGAATTTGATATTGGTCATATTGGCCCGACGATCAAAAACAGATTGAAAAAGTAACACACACGACGCTCTGCCAAACACACACGACCTGTCCATGAGAGGCAATACTTTAGTTGTTGTTGCACACACAAAATTTTTAAACGTTTAAATTAAAAACTGGGATTCCCCTACATACATATGTAGCACATACATAAGTCATACAAACTGAGACGACGTAAATCGAATGGCGACGCAAATCGAATTTGAAAGGAACAAAATACATCTGTATTTGACGACGTAAATCGAATGGCGACGCAAATCGAAGTTGAAAGGAACAAAATATTTGACGACGCAAATCGAAACAACGTAAATCGAGACGACGTAAATCGAGGCATTACTGTATTACAGTTTATGTGCCAATGTACTTCAATGTGAAGTTTTATAACTCTGTTGTGTACGGCAGTGCACTTTTATTAAAATTTATACGTTGGACACAATACTTACAACCAAACTTACGTAATATTGTAGATGGTGTAATTCAAAACAACTCATATTACGCACATCCAGAAAATATCTTATTAACAATGTTATTTGATGATCGAAAAGCAATATGGGATAGAGCTCTCAAAAAGATTTAACACTATCGAGAAAAATTGTACTATCCAACTAAACTCAGAGTTTACAAAAAATATATCTTAAATTTCGATGCTACCGATTATGTCAATATGGTTGATATGAATAACGATGATATATTATTTGAACCAGCATTTACTCGACAGATTCCATACTTAGATTTCGATGAACCACCACTGGCTGATCCACAAATTCCAATGCACATACAAAGAACAGAAAGACATGTACAATGAATTAACGAGTGTTTCAAAACGAGTTATAGAAAAGAATCGTGAAGGTGTTATGGCAGTGACATTAGAAAGTCGTAAGAAAACTCCTCGAATGGAAAGTAAAAAGGACCTTAAAAAATAATATTATCACGTTACACGTCACATTAAATTGTAGGTCAAGAAAAATATTTAAAAATAAATTGAATTAAAAATGTAAAAATAGTGTTTTTTTGTTGAAACCTTGAAAATGTTGATTTTTTCAGATCGATTTTCCTGCAAAAAGGAGTTCAAAACAAAAAAATGGATCGTAATAAAAGTTGTTGGAAATTATTTGAACTTTCATAATCTGCAAAAAAAGATCTCGAAAAAAATCGAAGAAAATTCAGAATTTATTAGTTAAAAGTTCATTTTAGGCTATTTTTCGACAAAAAATTCCTTATATCTCTACTAAAAATAAAAAAAAAAATATTGGTATCAACACGCATTCTGAAAGGTGATAAAAATACCTTTCAAACAAGCCCAGATTGAGAAATCTACTATAATTCTATCCGATTTTATGACGAATTTAATTAAATTATTCTATGAATGTATGGAAAAATATCTATTTTGAAATTTTGGGGGCTCCAAATCCGACTTAGAGCTATGGTCTCTTGAGCAAAATTTCTCAGAATCACCTATAGAATACGTTTCTGCTATACGCTTCATAAAAAAAAATCGTTCCATACAATTTGACCCGCCCTAACCTACATACCTTAAGGTAGGCAACACTTATACAGTTCTTAGAATTTAATATAAATTATGTTAAAATTCAATTCGAGACATGTTGTAGCGCAAGAACTTACCTTTCGTGCCTTTCTTTCGAAAACTCTGTTCACTTTTAAGAATAAAGACAGGTGGGAAGCTCCTTATTATAATTGATAACCTCTCTGAAGAGGGCAAATTCAAAGCAGGTTTTTTTCAGTAAAAGAATCAATATTTGATACAAATTTTACTTGGGTCCATCTAAATGGAATAAACGGTACACGGTTTAAGTGTTGAGTCTTAATGGAATGTTTTTTGCTTGATTTGATCGCGTGTTTTGAATTTAATAGCTCTAGACATAGTTTTTGTAAAGTTACGCATAATATATTATAACTGTATGAGTTTGCAGCGTTTTACTACTTTTATTATTATAGTTTTTTTTAAATGCTAATATCCTCCGGTTAGTAGAATATTTTACATTTTTCGTATTAGAATATATAAAAAAATACGTTATATTTTTAGGATATTTTTAAAACCGCATATTGAAAAAAATTTGGATAATTGTAAACTCTATTCAAGTATACCTTCAGCGCATTTTTTTCGAACCTTTTGCCATTATTTTTTTTTATATATTTAATATTGCAGAATTACTTGATTATATTTAAAATATTATTTCTGCCTTTACGAAATTACAATTAATTGTTGTAAAGCTGTAGCTTAATATCAAGAGAACAATTTAATAGTAAACTATTTTGGCTCACAGCAAAAAGTATTTAACTTTTAGTCATTGGCAAGTTTTAAATTTAATTTGGCAAGTTTTTAATATCACCCTGACCACCATCACCACCACTCGGAGCAAAATTGAAAGTTTTCACTTAAATATGTATGTTTGAAAATAATTTATCTACCATGCAAAGTTGAACCTGGCTGCTTGCACGCCCGTCTGATAAGTATAAAATGCATGGGAGAAAAACTTTTGAAACCAGTTCAATGAGCTTGATGATAAAAATTATTATATTACAGTTTATAATAATTTGTATGCATTACATGAGAATGGAGGATTTTCAAGCAAAATTGGTGGGTTTGAGCATAATGAAAATGCTTTTGGCAGTGATGCAGATGGTGATGATGTGGATGACTGAGGATGTAAATGATATATTTACCTACTTACTTACTTACTGACTTGATTTGCAATGTAGAATTTTTCAATCGTGAAAAAGATTAGGTAAACTTAATTAGAAACAGCTATTGTTAACTAACAGCAACTTACAAGTCAGATCATAATATTTAATTCAAATATAGCATTATAAGAACTATGATAAATAGTCAATTACACGGTGTTACAGTGAAAAAAAACTCGGGTCGAGGCATAGTAGAGGTTGTAGGTCTGGTTGAACATACAATAACTGCCTACTTAGTTTTTTAAATATACCCCAAAATCGGGATTTGTGGTGAAAAACCGATTTTTGGTAGGTGCATGTATAGTTTGTTATGTAACTCCGTTTTGTCTAGCTCAATTTTAAAAATTTAAGCGTTGATAGAAGGAATAAACATAGACTTTAAAAACGTATACAGACCGTTTTTTACCGAACGAATTAACAAAGTTGCAGGTAAAACCATGTGAAAATTTCTCGTTTTTTTAATTTTTTTCAACTTGAACAACGTTTTGCTGACAAATGTTGTTCTGTGGTACCATTAATTTTGATAAGATTCTAAAAGCCTGTTGAATTTTGGGTTCAACGAGCTATGATTTACTTTAATAGACTGAAATACAATTAAAAATGTTTTGAAGGTCCATTTTTTTCCTTTTATAAGCGTTTAAATTTTTAAAATTGAGCTATATGTAACGGAGTTACATATCAAACTATACATGCATCTACCTTAAATCGGTTTTTTTTACCACAAATCCCGATTTTGACAGGATATTAAAAAAAACTAGTATGCAGTTATCTTATGTTATTTTCTGTCAGGTCTACGACATCCAACTATGGCTTATGCACTGAACACATTCACGACGGCAACGATGCACAGTCTTTCAAATCGCCTAGTTAGACGGAGATAAATCTGTAACTCCGGTTTGAGGGCACGGAATCATTCGAAATTTAGAGTTATGGCTATTGAGTGGCATATCTTCCTTCCATTAAAAATTTCATACCGATGTTCATGCGGAACCGAAGTTACAAAAATTTGTATGGGAATATATACTTTTTCGCTTGTTTCTATTACGATTTTTCCACTTTGTTTAAAAGGGCATAATTCCTGAACGAAGAGCTGCACAAACACCGTAGATCACTTGTTCTAAGCGCAACAGAATGCTTAATAGTTTCTTAGTACATACAATTATTTTTTTTTGTATATAAAACAAATTTTATTTTTAAAGCTATACATTTTTTATTTTTAAATATTTGTGGTCACAAGGAATAATGACTAAACTCAAAATATCGTAAAAAAGCGATATGGAATTTACTTTATTGCCTATTTTTGGAAGTATGCAGATATCCATTTTTTGCCCAAAATTGATCATCACTTATGTTTGCACATATTTTGTTTGTAACGGTTACATATATTTTAAAAAATGGGTCGTAGTTCGTGCAATTAAAATATCGTTTTTTACGATACTTTGAGTTTAGTTGTTATTCCTTGTGACCACAGATATGTTAAAAAAATCAGCTTTGTATCTGCCCTAAAATTTTTATATTCATAAGGTTATGATGTTTTTTTTTATAATATAAAAAGGTTAGGCTTCTCGTGACTTCACATCGTATTTATTTTTATCTTTTTCGTGCGGTACTATATTGCAACATCCATGGAAATCGCATATTAAAGGATTTGTTCTGCATGACAAGCGTCTGTTATGCAATTTACCACAGTCAGTAAGAGCTACAATGACTTATACTAATATTTTTTGTATTTACAAAAATATTTTGCAACCAAATCATTGAGAGGGAAAAATGGTTTAAATGGTTTATATACAAATCAATTATTGACTGTGTGTTTTTTATAGACTCCGATAGGTCAACTTTCTCAAGAAGCCAGAAATAAAGATTGTAAAAGATTTCGAATGCCACATATACGAAAATCTTCAAGAACAAATACAAATACAGATTTGATAAATATGTTGTTAATTATTTCTGATCCTTTAATTAATTCTTACCGAAGAATCTTCTTACTGAAGTTTTAAAGTTCCTTAATGCGCCTGATAATACAAGTAACAGACAACAGAAATCACAGGAATTCCCAGAAGAAGAATTCCAATAGCGATTGGATAAATGATTTTTTAGACAAGCTATCTGATCTGTGTCTTCAACAAGTCAATGATATTTTAAATATAAGCCACAGAACCCTAGACCTTGTATTTGTAGATAGATGCACTACTGTTAATCTTCATTGTTCGAATCATGTATCTCTTACAGAAGATGTACATCATCCAACTCTTGAAATAGCAGTTTTACTCACCCACGAAAAAGAAGATAAAGTAGCTGCTGATGCGCGAAATAAAAAGGTTATAATTTTAAGAAAACGGACTATGTAAAACTTAATTCCTTACTTTCGCAGGCTGATTGGTCTCCAATTTTAACTAGCGGAACATCATATTCATATTATGACGTCGAATCTTCTGTACAGTTTTTCAATGATACTCTGCAAAGGTGTTTTTTATTGTCCGTCCCAAAAAAAGATGTTGCTCCAATTCTTTAAATCCACCCTAGCTAACAATTAAAGGCAGTAAAAAATTTAAAAAAAAATCGTATATTTAAAAAAATATAAAATATCTGGTTCTAGCTGAGACTTTGCTTCCTATTCTTCTTGTCGTTATAGATATCAATTAACATATATATTATGTTAATTATATAATTAACATAAAATCTCAATTTAAAGGTAATCCAAAACTTTTCTATAGTTTTGTTAACTCAAAACGTAAAGCCTCCAGCCTTCCACCCCTTATGCAATTCATTCAGGAAGAATCATCTTGTGATAATGTAATTTCTAACATGTTTGCAAACTTCTTTAAATCAAATTACTCCAATATACCATTTAATACTAGCACGGTGTATCCTTTTCTCCCGCCAGTTAACTATTCTGAAACTCCTGTAATTGACCCAAATGTTGCTATGTGCTTTCTTCGACAAGTAAAATCCTCTTTTACGACCGGCCCTGATGAAATTCCAAGCTGTATTTTAAAGCAATGTGCTACAAACCTGTGTACTCTAGCAAACATTTTTAATATTTCCTTGCATAGTGGTTATTTTCCTTTTATATGGAAGGATTCTTATATTATACCCCTTCATAAATCTGGCTCCAAGATAGATGTGTCTAACTATCGTGGTATTGCAAAATTAAGTGCAATCCCCAAGTTATTTGAGAAAATCATAACTGATCAATTAACCCACTCCGTGTCTTCCACCATTTCTGTCTCTCACCATGGCTTTCTGAAGGGTAGGTCCACTACAACAAATCTCTTAGAGTTTACTACGTGTGCTACAAATGGTTTTACTTTGGGACTGCAGACTGATGTTATTTATACGGACTTTAGCAAGACCTTCGACAGTGTTAGTCATAATCTTTTTTTTAAAAACTCCACCTTATTGGGTTTCCCGTCACATTATTACATTGGATAAATTCGTATTTATCTAGACGTACTCAAAAGGTTTAATATAAGAATTCTCTTTCAAAAAGTATTTTGGTCACTTCTGGAGTTTCTCAGGGCAGTCATCTTGGGCCGGTTTTGTTTTTACTATTCATTAATGATCTTCCTTCGGTAATAAAACATTGTAACGTCTTAATGTACGCTGACGACGTGAAACTTTTTTTCGTTACAAATCACCTGAAGAACGACATCTTTTACAATCTGATCTAAATAAACTTGTGGACTGGTGTAGCTTAAATATATTAAATCTCAACATAAAAAAATGTAAGCAAATGACATTCTCGCGAAGATCTGCTAATAACATAAATTACACAATAAAAAACACTAACTTAGAAATAGTTTCCAGTTTTCTCGATCTTCGTGTTATTATGGATTCGAAACTTCGCTTCAATCTCCACGTTAATATGGTGATAAATAAGGCAAGAGGAGTCCTTGGTTTCATTAAAAGATGGGCTAAGAAGTCAGTGATCCCTTTACTACTAAATTATTATATACCTCTCTCGTAAGGCCAATTCTTGAATATGCATCAGTTGTATGGAACCCACAATATAATGTCTACATCGACGCCATAGAATCCGTTCAAAAACAGTTTTTACTTTTTGCTTTACGTCATAATCGTTGGAACCCCAATATTATGCTTCCGTCGTATGAAATACGCCTTAAAATTATTTTACTACCTTCCCTAAGAAGCAGAAGAATGATGCTTAATGTAATTTTTCTGTATAAATTTTTCTCAGCTCTAAATTTTAACATCCCAAGGAGAGGAACTAGACATTTTCTGTTTTTCAAGTTGAGTCAGTGCAATTCTAATTACGCTCTTCATGAACCTTTACGATGTATGTGCAGTGATTTTAATAATAACTTCAACATGATTTATTTTTCTGATTCGGTAGACGTCTTAAAACGGAAGATTATATTACATTTAAATAATTAAATCAATTTAACTTCATCCTATTGATGAAGTTAAATAGAGATTGTTCTGTTTCTCCTTTTTGTCTCGATATTATGTTTTATATAGTAAGCACCATCAAATATGAATCGTTTTTAAAACTTGCTTTTTAATTATTCAATATTTTAGTTTTAAATCGAATTGTGATTTACGTGTTGTCGTGGCTTCCTGATTTGAATTAGACTGAACTCACACTATCACCTGGATTGGTGTGCCAGAGTATATATTTTTTCCACACAAATTTATGCCTGCGTTGGCCCAAATGCATATCCAACTAATTGGGATTTTGATTTGGCCGATATGAGATTTATCTTATTTCCACGTAGGTGCTTGGGTTGGACAATGCCGCAAACCAGTTAAAATTTGTTTAGTGTTTTGAATTGTTTTTGAAATCAGGATTGTTTTTCGAGTACCTTATATTGATAATCACTATAAATTATTCGATGTTGCTTATTTTTGTAGAATTAAATATACTTAAATGCGCGTTTGATATATATTAAATTTTTAAATTTCGCTGAAAAGCCAATTAATGTGCTTAGTGGAAAATCCTAATTGCCAATAGGGGGTAGTTTTCAGTACGTAGGTGAATTCTGTCTGTCCCGGCTGATCCGGGCAGGATATGGAATGTAAATTGTGCATGCGTATAGGTCGGGTATACGTATTTTTGGAAGATTCATACCTCCGGGCGAATCCAAAAAAAAAAAAGACAAAAATTCTGATATCAGTGAATGTTCCGAATCGAATAACGATTATTATGACTAGTAATTGCAGCATTTTTATGGTGAATTTATAAAAAATTTACTTCTTGAAATAGTTTCACTATCGGACCTAACAATTTGTAATTTAAAAAAAAAATTAATTTTATAACGTTTAATGAGAAAAATTATAATAATAACTTTTTGTTTTTTTTTCGCGTGTAGGGAAAGACAAGGATAAGGGTAAGTAAGAAATACTACTAAAACTACATATACATACATAAACATATAATTGGCGTCTACTTTTGATTTTGTTATTGTAGCTGTTTTCATTTTGAATATATAGCGCAAAATATTGCGTTGTATAGGAGCTACCACGCCCACTTGTTTAATTACGCCTTAATTTTAAAAATTGCTTAGTTATATAATTGGCGTCTACCTTTGATTTCGTTATTTTAGCTTTTTTCATTTCGAAGATATAGCGCAAAATGTGTTTCAATTGTATGGGAGCTGCCACGCCCACTTGTCCGGTTGCACCTTAATTTTAAAAATTTTTTACTTGTCATATATTTAGCGTCTACCTTTGATTTCGTTGTTGTAGATTTTTTATTTCGAAGCAATAGCGCAAAATGTGTTTAAGTTGTATGGGGGCTGCCACGCCCACTTGTCCACAATTTCTGAAATACTTTTCTTTTTTAACTTTTCTTTACCTTAAACATGGAAAACTAAAAAAAATTAACAAAATAATTTTCTCCGTGTAACTTGTTTGAAACGAAACACTGTGCGATGCACAGTGTAACGAGCCCATATAGCGAGTGGCCAAAAATTGAAGGAGTCGCTCAAGAATCATGGAATTTTGTGAAAATGAGTTTTATGGTAGAGGAATTATTTTCACAAAATTTCGTTCGAATGAACCAAATCGGCTGAGTACCACGTTCACCTCCCCCCATATAACCGAAATCAATAATCTGGTATAAATACTCAAAAAATTATCCCAGATCATTACAAAATTTGCTGTTCTTTTGTAATTACAAATAGCCAGTGTGAAAATTAAATCAAATCGCCCAACTTCTATGTAACAGAAATCAGTAACCTCGTAAAATACCTTGAAAAATTAGCCTACATTTGTAAAATTTTACATCTATAAAATCTGTAAAATATAAGGGCTATGTTAAGGAAGTGTTTTCTTTGAAAGTTTTATTAAAAACAAATTATTTTTTCTTATTCGAAAGCTTGTGAAAATTGGCTTATTTTCGCCAAAACATGCTCCACAAAAGTGTGCGTAAAGTCGTTATAATTCAGTTTCGGCAATGCAAATTTTGGGAACATGTTGAGAAAATATTCATAATAGATAAACAAAAATGCTGTTTTTCTTATTTTGTGTTTTGAACTTTGTGAACATTTTTTTAATTTTTCATATAAAATTGCTTATTTTAGCCAAAACATGCTCCACAAAATTAGGCGTAAGGTCGTTAAAATTTAGTTTCGGCAAACCAAATTTTGGGAACATGTTGAGAAAATATTGGTTATAGACACATAAAAATATAATAAAAAAAAATTCTGTTTTTCTTATTTTTTTTTTTAATTTGGTGAAAATTTGTTATTTTTTTCATATAAAATATTGCTCATTTTGTAAACAACATGCTCCAGAAAAGTAGGCGTAAAGTCGTTTTTTTTAATTTCGGCAAACCAAATTTCGGGAATATGCTGAGAAAGAGTTGTTATAACTTATAAAACATATTAAAATTTTTTTTATTGTTTCTCAATGTTTTAATTTTTTAGTTTTCTAAGACCTAATTTTAGTTGCTTAAAATTTTTTGTGTTTGCTTTTAATTAATTTTTTTTTACTGAAACATATAAAATAAATATAAATTAATTTTGTTGCATTCTTTTGTTACTGAAATGTACGTCTTATTAAAAAATATACAGTGTCAAACTGTAAAAACAAAAAATTTATTATACTTTCAATTGAACTTTATAAGAGTGGCCTTTCCGTAACTGAAAAAATATCGCAAGGTCCTTTTACACGAGAAATTTAATACTCTAAACTATTGTTCTGCATAGATTGATTAACTTATTAATGACTTTCTTTTCTCAAGTTATTTTTGGCCGCACTCGTTACACTGTGCAACGTGGCGACAACTGTCAAATTATTTTTACATACTATTCTAATGGAGGTGAATTTGGTGAAAAATGTAGCAGCGACATGACAATGTTGCTGTTGCCGGTATAGAATTATTTCTAATTTGACGAGTGACTACAGCGCAAATATAAGGGTGTGTGTATGCGTGAATGAAACAATTGTATGATTTTTTAAGATTGTTGACTCTTTCTTCATGTCAAGTCGTAATGTCGTGCAGTCGTTTATGTGTTCAGGGCTTTATGCCAAGTTTTTCGATTTTTTCTCATTTTGTTACACCGTGTTACAAATACTATAAGATTTTGTCAGCCAAATTATAAATCGAAATGACTAGCAATAATAATAATCCAACTAAGGCAACAACAAATATCGGCAATATAATTCACAACTGGTTCTTTCGATCATAAGTCTACGTATGTATCTAATTTTCACAGCTTTCATTCTTAACTTATATACATACATAAAAATAATTGATACATACCTGTTTCAGGATTTTACTTAAAAGATTTTTTTTTGGAAAATGTCCACATTTTTTTTTTGATAAATTGCTGTATTTTCTTGGCGTCTTCGTGACTTCGTGTCTTCGGTCTAAAAGAGCCGCCATTATTTCGTGAGAAGATTTTTGTAGGTAACAAGTGAAATTCTAAATGAATTTAAGTAGGGTTAAAGGTATGTAAAAGCTCTTTAAAAATATTAAATTGTCATTACTTTTAATTATTTTGCAATAATAGAATTTTTTCTTGTCAACAATGACATCAATCGGATCAGTGCACGTAAAGATAATAAATTTCAATTATACGAGAAATAGAGAAAATCCAGTAAATTATCTAAAATAAAAATATGGATATTTTTAAATGTTTTTTTCGCAAAACCTTGAAACTAAGTCCTTAACCCTGAATTCTGATTTAGTTAACAAATCTGTTTAAAAATACAGAAAAAATGGTTATCACATTTCAGAAAGTCGAGTTTTTTCCCGAAATCCGTGCGGTTTGTAAAAGTATGAATGACCCATACGCATTCTACAATAAACATCATAAATTTCATGTTATATCTTGACCTTTAAAACATTGAGCAAAAAATCGAATATGTATTTTAATTACAACATTTTATTAAAGATTTTTATTTTTGAAGGCAAGAAAATAATTGGTTTTTTTGCTCAAAATTTAAAAAGTTCACATGTTTTAAGTCGTTTATAAAAAAGAGGAGGTACCATAAGAAACCTTTCAAAAAGCGGTACAACAACTTTTTCACTATATATCTCAATATTACAGTGTGGTTTTTTTTACTGTTACTTACTTTTAATAATATAAGTACGATAATAAAGTGCTTTATTAAAGTCAAATTCATGACTGAAGTAAGCGATTCTGCTCAATTTATGCCACGTTCTAGGCAAATATATTAACAATTTATAAAAATGTTCAACATCAATAAAGCTTTACTGCCAAATACTCGAGCTTATATTTTAACGCCCTTCAGAAACACGCAAGATTGCTTTTTTCGCGGCAATTTTTTAACATAAATTTTTCTGCTTGACTGTGTTGAACCCTACTTACTCTATGAACTCGGCGAAAACGTGACTTTGGCGCAGTTATGTCAGTTCACAGTTGTTGTTTTTGTTGTTGTTGTTGTTGTCGTTATTGTAATGAGCATTTTTTCTAGAAGTTTTTTGTGCTTTGTCTATTACCAAGATGACATTTATAAAAATATGTCTTAACAAAATTTTCCCAAACCTCTTACCTTTTCTCTCATCTTCTTCTTATAGATGAGTCTCCGGCCAGGGTGGTGCATATTTTGTGTTAAACAAATTGCAAAACAAATAAAAGAAAGCAGAGGAACAACACAATACCAAAGTAACCACAAAGAACTGGTTCGCTACGGTACTTTAATTTTACGCACTCATGAGCTAAAAGATTGAAATTTGGGTTAGCAATTTTGGTGAGCTTTCATTTTTTGGAGCAGTAGCTATTCAGCATAATTCCAAAATAAATCAAGGGCGCATGTATGCATAAGCAAGGTGTGTGGTAAGTGTTGTTTTAACATTTTTCATATGTTTACCCTGTAATGGGGTGTTTTTATTTTATGATAATATTTTTATTATATATGCATGTTTGATTTTGTTTTTTAAGTGGGTTTGGAAGCCAGTATTTTTAAGAAATGACACAACAGTTTATGTATTTGACACAAATGGAGAGAATTTTTATTTACGTATTGGCAATTCAGAATTGAAAATTAATAAAATAGTCCCATAAAAAAAATAATTACAGACTTCGATCAAAGGATTCCATTAAAAAAGGGGGAAACAAACTTAAACGTGTACCGGCGTCTTAAAAGTTTTTTAAAATTTCAATTCGGGCAATATCTTTAAAGCACGTAAATATTGAAAAAAATGGTAAAAATGATTTTTTCTGAATTTTTTTAAAAAAGCTATTGTTATTGTTTAACTTGTATTTCAATAGGAAAAAAATGGAAAAGGGGCCCGACATATAAGAGAAAAATATTTTAAAGGGAATATCAGACCCCTCGAAGAGGGAAAAGGGGACATTTTTGGTCAACACTGAAATTTTTTATTTTTTTGGAAAGTTGTTTATTTAGTTACATAAATTTTTAAATTACGAAAAATGCACTAAAAATTTACTTAAAAAATATTTTATGAAAGGGGGGGCAGGGGCCATCAGTATAAAAATCACTGAACCGAATTTTAGTTGTTTCTTGACGATGCAACCAAAAATAATCTGGATACCACATAAAATGTGCTTCCTATCCTGCAAAATGTGCTTCCTATACTGTTATCCGAAATGTGTTTCCTATTTTATGTATTTTGAATGAAGTGAATTTTGGCCTAGGCTTTTTTGTATTACGATGTTGGAGACAGGCCATGTTTTTATCATGAGAGGACGTGTTAATTTTTAATTTTTTATTTTTAATTTTTAATTTTTAATTTTTAATTTTTAATTTTTAATTTTTAATTTTTAATTTTTAATTTTTAATTTTTAATTTTTAATTTTTAATTTTTAATTTTTAATTTTTAATTTTTAATTTTTAATTTTTAATTTTTAATTTTTAATTTTTAATTTTTAATTTTTAATTTTTAATTTTTAATTTTTAATTTTTAATTTTTAATTTTTAATTTTTAATTTTTAATTTTTAATTTTTAATTTTTAATTTTTAATTTTTAATTTTTAATTTTTAATTTTTAATTTTTAATTTTTAATTTTTAATTTTTAATTTTTAATTTTTAATTTTTAATTTTTAATTTTTAATTTTTAATTTTTAATTTTTAATTTTTAATTTTTAATTTTTAATTTTTAATTTTTAATTTTTAATTTTTAATTTTTAATTTTTAATTTTTAATTTTTAATTTTTAATTTTTAATTTTTAATTTTTAATTTTTAATTTTTAATTTTTAATTTTTAATTTTTAATTTTTAATTTTTAATTTTTAATTTTTAATTTTTAATTTTTAATTTTTAATTTTTAATTTTTAATTTTTAATTTTTAATTTTTAATTTTTAATTTTTAATTTTTAATTTTTAATTTTTAATTTTTAATTTTTAATTTTTAATTTTTAATTTTTAATTTTTAATTTTTAATTTTTAATTTTTAATTTTTAATTTTTAATTTTTAATTTTTAATTTTTAATTTTTAATTTTTAATTTTTAATTTTTAATTTTTAATTTTTAATTTTTAATTTTTAATTTTTAATTTTTAATTTTTAATTTTTAATTTTTAATTTTTAATTTTTAATTTTTAATTTTTAATTTTTAATTTTTAATTTTTAATTTTTAATTTTTAATTTTTAATTTTTAATTTTTAATTTTTAAATTTTAATTTTTAATTTTTAATTTTTAATTTTTAATTTTTAATTTTTAATTTTTAATTTTTAATTTTTAATTTTTAATTTTTAATTTTTAATTTTTAATTTTTAATTTTTAATTTTTAATTTTTAATTTTTAATTTTTAATTTTTAATTTTTAATTTTTAATTTTTAATTTTTAATTTTTAATTTTTAATTTTTAATTTTTAATTTTTAATTTTTAATTTTTAATTTTTAATTTTTAATTTTTAATTTTTAATTTTTAATTTTTAATTTTTAATTTTTAATTTTTAATTTTTAATTTTTAATTTTTAATTTTTAATTTTTAATTTTTAATTTTTAATTTTTAATTTTTAATTTTTAATTTTTAATTTTTAATTTTTAATTTTTAATTTTTAATTTTTAATTTTTAATTTTTAATTTTTAATTTTTAATTTTTAATTTTTAATTTTTAATTTTTAATTTTTAATTTTTAATTTTTAATTTTTAATTTTTAATTTTTAATTTTTAATTTTTAATTTTTAATTTTTAATTTTTAATTTTTAATTTTTAATTTTTAATTTTTAATTTTTAATTTTTAATTTTTAATTTTTAATTTTAATTTTTAATTTATAATTTATAATTTATAATTTATAATTTATAATTTATAATTTATAATTTATAATTTATAATTTATAATTTATAATTTATAATTTATAATTTATAATTTATAATTTATAATTTATAATTTATAATTTATAATTTATAATTTATAATTTATAATTTATAATTTATAATTTATAATTTATAATTTATAATTTATAATTTATAATTTATAATTTATAATTTATAATTTATAATTTATAATTTATAATTTATAATTTATAATTTATAATTTATAATTTATAATTTATAATTTATAATTTATAATTTATAATTTATAATTTATAATTTATAATTTATAATTTATAATTTATAATTTATAATTTATAATTTATAATTTATAATTTATAATTTATAATTTATAATTTATAATTTATAATTTATAATTTATAATTTATAATTTATAATTTATAATTTATAATTTATAATTTATAATTTATAATTTATAATTTATAATTTATAATTTATAATTTATAATTTATAATTTATAATTTATAATTTATAATTTATAATTTATAATTTATAATTTATAATTTATAATTTATAATTTATAATTTATAATTTATAATTTATAATTTATAATTTATAATTTATAATTTATAATTTATAATTTATAATTTATAATTTATAATTTATAATTTATAATTTATAATTTATAATTTATAATTTATAATTTATAATTTATAATTTATAATTTATAATTTATAATTTATAATTTATAATTTATAATTTATAATTTATAATTTATAATTTATAATTTATAATTTATAATTTATAATTTATAATTTATAATTTATAATTTATAATTTATAATTTATAATTTATAATTTATAATTTATAATTTATAATTTATAATTTATAATTTATAATTTATAATTTATAATTTATAATTTATAATTTATAATTTATAATTTATAATTTATAATTTATAATTTATAATTTATAATTTATAATTTATAATTTATAATTTATAATTTATAATTTATAATTTATAATTTATAATTTATAATTTATAATTTATAATTTATAATTTATAATTTATAATTTATAATTTATAATTTATAATTTATAATTTATAATTTATAATTTATAATTTATAATTTATAATTTATAATTTATAATTTATAATTTATAATTTATAATTTATAATTTATAATTTATAATTTATAATTTATAATTTATAATTTATAATTTATAATTTATAATTTATAATTTATAATTTATAATTTATAATTTATAATTTATAATTTATAATTTATAATTTATAATTTATAATTTATAATTTATAATTTATAATTTATAATTTATAATTTATAATTTATAATTTATAATTTATAATTTATAATTTATAATTTATAATTTATAATTTATAATTTATAATTTATAATTTATAATTTTTAATTTTTAATTTTTAATTTTTAATTTTTAATTTTTAATTTTTAATTTTTAATTTTTAATTTTTAATTTTTAATTTTTAATTTTTAATTTTTAATTTTTAATTTTTAGTTTTTAATTTTTAATTTTTAATTTTTAATTTTTAATTTTTAATTTTTAATTTTTAATTTTTTAATTTTTAATGTTTAATTTTTCATTTTTCATTTTTCATTTGTAATTTTTCATTTTTAATTTTTTAATTTTAAATTTTTGATTTATAATTAATTATTTACAATTTATAATTTACATTTACAACTTACTTTTGAACCATCCTCATAGATATTTTCCACAGTCATGATGCTTTGATTTTGCAAATTCGATAAGCTCTTCCTTTCTCTTTGACTTTCAACCTTGCCAAGATTGCATGTTAAGATTACCGCTAGTGTTCGCAATCTTCGTTAATTAGTTTATTAAGATTCGCTATAATTAACTTGTGCCTGTCAATGCAAAATAAACCATAATTTCCAGCATCCATTCTTCGTTCAATTTTCCTCACATGCAATTCAGCAATCATATTATCATTATCATCATCATCGTCATCATGACATTTATACTGAGCGTGAGTGTCAATTAAATTGAATCAATAAATATAATTAACGATGTTGTGGTGGCAAAGGTGTAATTCGGGAGATATTTGACGAAAGCACACCAAAACACTTTCACAAACCGCCTACTAAACCGTAAATGCGCGAATTAAACTTCGAATGTAAAGCAATGCATATTTCTTTGAGTGAAATTGTTTTTCATGTTGAGCCTTTAAGTGTATCTTACAAAATTGGGTAAAGTTTAGAGTCTCATAGGAGAAAAGTGCTTCATAGCAGGTAGTAACAACTTATTTCTTTTTTAGTTTTAAAGAATTATAAAAAAAAGCTATAAACTATGAAATTTAAGCATAGTCATAATTTTGTGGCTTAAACAATTTTTATCGATTATTTGAAATGTTTTATCTATAAAAAGACATAAAACTTAAGCTGCTGCGTACTGAATGCGCTGCACCAAAAATAATCCACAGCAATGACAATATTAAATTTTGCGTAATTAACATAAAGTCAACGCAATGACATGCTATGCAAATACGGCTCACTGGCATGTGTGCACACAAAATATGCATGAGTGTGCGAGTGCCAAACAGCCGCAGACATTGGTTGCAATAAAGTTGATGGATTTATTAATTCATTTGCTGATCATGCCATAGAACGAGTGTTTTTATGTCGCATTTTATAAAAAATAAAAATTAATTTTAATGTGCATCGGTTGGATGGACACGAAAAATAACAGAAAATAAATAAATATTTTTATGAATTATTAATCTTTATACAAAATTTTTACGCCAAAGTAGTAATTTATTCGGCTGCCAATGCGTGCGTTAAAAACTGCAGAGCTGGGCAAATTTCATTTATTAATGGTTTAATGGGAAAAAGTTGCACAGTCATTAAATAATAGTTATTGCAGTGCAAACACATTGATGACATGGGCAATAAAAAAAAAATAATTAAAAGAGATAAGAAAATTGTGGATAGCGAAGCACATTTTAATGAAAAAAGTTTTGCGAAACGGGAAAAAACTCAGCATAAACAGACGAACAAGAGACAGTGAAATTGTTGAAAATGTACGAAAATTTTTCTTTGGTTATGTAGGCAAAGTTTTTGTTTTGAAAATTAATTCAATTTAGCAGTATTGCCCATTTCTGTTTTTCCAAGTCAATTGCAAATAATCGACAGATTTTCGCTTAGTTTATCGACTATAAATTGCTTTGTTATTCGCCATGAATAAATTATGCGACAAACAAGCAAACAACGAAAAATTTGTTTGCAAAACCTATCGAAAACAAGGAAATATATGCAAACAACGAGTTTAAGTATTATTATTATTGAAAAATAATAATTATGAAATAACAATGCGAAAAAAATCTACAGAGAGTCAAACTTGTCCCGAAAATGTATTAAAAATGACGAGTGCGGAAACATACAAAATACTATCACAAAATAATATCAGAAAATACTATCCAGGCCCGTACCAATTCAATTTTTCGTGGTTAAAACTACTCGCATACGATCCGATTTTGAAAAAATCTTTCTAATGTCTTATAATTAATTTTTTTAGAAACAAAATTTCAACATTGCTAATAAAAAAATTTGAAAAAAGTCTCAAATATCAATTCAATTTCAATTTCAATTTTAGGTACAAATTATAAAGCATTAAATTTTAACTTAACTTGAGTTAAAGTAAAAATTTTCAAACTAAATCCGACAAAAAAGTACTAAGAATTTCAAAAATAAAATAAACCTACCATTTAGGAATCTGAAAAAAATTGTTAAAAAACTAAAACCCAACTACTAAAAACCACGCTCTAAAAAGTATGAAACAAGAAAATATTCTCATCTGAAATTGTTATGTACAAAGTATTTAATATTTTTTCTATCAAATAAACAACTTACACATAATATATTTTTTTTTTGTATTTAATAGAAATTCATAGTAATGTTCAGAATATATTCATGGTAGTATGCCACGACTGCTTAATGACCAAATTCTAAACAAATATGTTTATTATTTCACTAAAAAATATTAAATATAATGTGACGTCACATAGCCTATAACCAGAATACAATCAAAACGCTTCAAACGATACCGCATTTGTCAAATTATGATAAGTAGTTTAGAAGTTAGGGGTACATTTTACTTTCTGTTCTCTAGAGGCCGCCATATTAAATTAAATGTGACGTCACACAGCTTATAAACAGCATACGATTAAGACGCTTTTAACGATACCTCATTTGTCAAATTATGATAAGTAGTTTAGAAGGGAGAATGGAACAGATGAACATACATACATACCAAAAAACTGCACAAGCCACTTTGAAGTTCAAGCCTTTTCAAGTGGCACCACGAAATAGATCCCAATTGAAATAAGCCCCAATGCAACCCCAAACAAAAAAATTAAAGAATTCCTAAACGCAATAAAATAATTCCCAAAATTAAAATGAAATTAGTTCCAACATTTCGGGTTTATTTCATTATGAAATAACAGCCAACGAAAACAATGAATAAGCTCCAATGAAATATCCCCCCAAAGAAATGAAATAAGCCCCATGTAAAATATTTCTAAGGCTGTGCCCAAGTCAAAATCGCCCAAGTTAAAATTGCAAGTTAAAATCGCCCAAAAGTGCGGAAATGAACAATCGCCCGATGAAAAAAACCGGTTAAAATTTTTGGGCGATTGTTCGTTTTATTGAGGCGATTGTTCATTATGAACTATTAAAATATTTGTTCATATGTACAATCGCCCAAAACAGCAATGAACAATCGCCCAAAATTGCAAACTTTCGCCCAAATCATGAAATTAATAATCGCCTAAAAAAGTTTTTGGGCAATTGTTCATCTCATTTTTGGGCGACTGTACATTATGAACAAACGCCCATAAACTTTTTTGGGTGATTATTCATCGCATTAGTCATTTCATGATTTGGGAGAAAGTTTGCAGTTTTGGGCGATTGTTCATTGGTTTTTTGGGCGATTGTACATTACGAACAATCGCCCAAATATTTTAAAAAGCCGTATTAGTCTGTGCAAATATTCGCCCAAGTTGCAACTGTCCAAATTGTGAAATGAATAATCGCAAAAAAAAAGAAACGCTAAAATTTTTGAGCGATTGTTCATTTTTAGTTTGGGCGATTGTTCAGGCGAATGATTTATACATGAATGAAAAAAGATAATGATGGACATTATGGCCGTAAAATGATTTGCCCTTATACGGAATTTAAAAACTACATTCCGTACAAGGGCAAATTTTTTATGTGATTGTTCATTTTGGGATTGGGCGATTGCAACTTGGGCAAATATTCACATAGACTAATACGGCTGTGCCAATCATCGCCTAAGGTACAATCGCCCAAGCCCAAAATGAACAATCACCCAAAAAAATTTGGGCGATTGCAGCTTGGGCGAATATTCGCACAGACTAATACGGATGTCTCGCCCAATAATCGCCCAAGTTACAATCGCCCAAAAGAACGAAATGAACAACAATTTTTAGGCGATTGTTCTTTTCGGGTTTGGGCGATTGGTCGTTTTGTTTTTTTTTGGGCGATTGTTCATCGCATTTTTGGGCGATTGTACATTATGAACGAACGCCCAAATTATTTTAGCCGATTATTCATTACACGATTTGGACAAAAGTTCGCAGTTTTGGGCGTTTTATGTGATTGTTCATTTTGGGATTGGGCGATTGCAACTTAGGCAAATATTCACATAGACTAATACGGCTGTGCCAATCATCGCCCAAGGTACAATCGCCCAAGCCCAAAATGAACAATTACCCAAAAAAATTTGGGCGATTGCAGCTCGGGCGAATATTCACACAGACTAATACGGATGTCTCGCCCAATAATCGCCCAAGTTACAATCGCCCAAAAGAACGAAATGAACAACAATTTTTAGGCGATTGTTCTTTTCAGGTTTGGGCGATTGCTCGTTTTGTTTTTTTTGGACGATTGTTCATCGCATTTTTGGGCGATTGTACATTATGAACAAACGCCCAACTGTTTGTAAAAGGCTCAACTACACGGACGAATAATGCAAAAATTTATCAATAATTACAAAATGTGAAAAAAATTAAAATGAATTTTACTGTAAGCTACTCTTCGATAACCTAAATTAAGCAAAATGAAAAAGCCCCCAAATAAAATTAAATAACCGCAATATTTAAGAAATGAAATAACCCTCAAACCGAATGAAATAAAGCCCAAATAAAAAGTCAAAATTAAATACACCCCAACTAAAATTTCATTGGGGCTTATTACATTGGGTCTTATTTCATAATGAAATAAAAGACCCAAACAAGAAATGAAATATTTTCCAAAATTTATGAAGTAGCCCCCAAAAATGGGGAGCTATTTCATATGAAGTAACGCCCAAAAATGTATGAACTTTTTTTGGGGCTTACTTAATATTTTTTTGTGTCTTATTTCAATTGGGATTTATTTCGTGGTGCCTTTTCAAGTACTTGAATTCAAGTATGTATCCAAACTTGAAAAAGCAAGCTTTAGCCAGCTTGCAAAAATACCAAACAGATACAAGTCATATCCATGCTTGCTCGTTGGCCTAGCTTGTTGAGACTTACTTTGTCGGGCAGAAAATTGAAAAGCTTGAAACGATCGGCACAAGCTTGTAAGCTCGCAAGTATCCAATTAATTGAATTTAAAGCAAGTATCCAAAATATTCAATGAGCTTGTGTAGAGAAAGCTTAAACGTAAAAGGACTTTTAAGGGTTCTGTGGACTCCGTGATTGGCAGTTTTAGGGGGTAGCAGATTTCGGAATTGATGTCAAAATTTAAAATTCAAGATGGCGGATAGAGTTGCCACCTAGATTTTTTTGTAGTCGTGCAAATTCTTTTCATTTTGAAATTCTGACAATAGATTTGATTTCGAAACTGATTTCGGAATTGATATCAAAATTTAAAATTCAATATGACGGATAAAGTTGCCACCTAGATTTTTTTTAGTCTTGCAAATTCTTTTAATTTTGAAATTCTGACAACGGAGTTGATTTCGAAACTAATGTCACAGTTTTAAAATTTAAGATAGAGGTTAGGGTTGCCACCTAAATTTTTATCACAGTATTGCCACCTAGTAAAATGTATTTTTAACAGTTTTAAACATTATTTAGTAGTTTTTGGGGTCACTGATTTCGAATCAAATGTCAGAATGTTAAAATTTAAGATGGCGGATAGAGTTGCCACCTAGATGTTTTTGTATTTTTGCGAATTCTCGTAATTTTGAAATTCTGACAACGGATTTGATTTCGAATCTAATGTCGCAGTTTAAAAATTTAAGATGGAGGTTAGGGTTGCCACCTAAATTTTTACCACAGTATTGCCACCTAGTGAAATGTATTTTTGAATGAGTTAAGCATCATTTAACAGTGTTAGGGGGTCGCTGATTTCAAATCTAAATTCAGAATTTTCAAATTCAATATGGTGGATAGGGTTGCCACATAATTTTTTTTAATTTTTATGAATTCTGGGAGCGAACACTAGATAAAAATGGGTCGCTGAATCCGAATCCGTTGTCAGAATTTCAAAATTATGACATTGTTGTATACAAGGGTTGCCACCTAATAATATGTATTTTTAAGAGTTTTAAAAATCATTTAACAGTGTTAAGGGGTCGCTGATTTCGAATTTGAATTTTCAAATTCAATAAGGTGGATAGAGTTGCCATCTAATTTTTTTTAATTTCTATGAATTCCGTGCTGGCGCGAACGCTAGGCAAAAAATGGTTAGTTTTACTGGCATCAAAACGAATATCACAACAAACATCTATCTCCATGTAAAATTGGGCGCTGAATCCAATTTCGTACCGAGATTTGGCATGCAATTAATTTTGCGGTCACCAGAAGCAAATACACGCGAATATCGTAGATTTTTTCCACTCAGTTTTGTCCACTTATTATTTCAAATCTCTCAATCTGGTAGAAAATAATGTTCTTTTAAAAATTACACACTTTAGTTGTGAAGCCTGCTTAATGAAGATAATATTTAAGAAAAAATTTTGCAAATCCATCGATATTTAAGCGAAATATGATTTATTTCGATAAATAAGAATTGGTTATAGTAGTTTATCTGCGTACATTATTAAGAGTATTTTTACTTCTGCTGTATATTTGTAATAATCAGCCCTATTCCAGAATCCGACGGAGCGTAAATTTTCTTTCGGATTCGTAATGTCGTATTCTGCAATCCGAATCATTAAATCGTATTCGAACATTCGTAGCATTGCTATTCTACAACATCAACTTTTGACAGCTGTTTCTCGGATTTTTTCACGAAAGCCTTGTCTCGATGGCTTTGTTTACGACAAAGAAAACAGTTAACTTTTTATCGAATTAGGTCGTAAAGTAACTTGTAAGGCGACTTATAATTAATTTTTGGTTAATGTAGGTAAAATATTTTCTTTTAAACCTGTGAATATGTTAGTTGAAATTTATTTAGTTCGTTTCCTAAATTTCGTAATCCATTTCCAAAGTGTTGATGGAATCTCGCAATATTCTTCGACGAATTTTCAAAGACTCTTTTTGTGAGAAATCTTCCTTTTATTGAGCGAAAATTGCAATTGCAATAAAATCCATTAAAAATCATAGCTAAAAATACAATGTTGATCAAAAACAGTTTAGTTTTTCAATTTTTCTTTTTATTTATTTGTCTGATGTTTAAACCAGTTGTTTTCAAACTCCTGAAAGTAAGTTCGAAAAAGGGAAGTTTCGTTCGGAATTTAGATTAGCAAATTTGTCGTATTCGTAGCGTAGCTTTACGTTCGGAAATTCATTACGACGGATTCTGGAATAGGGCTGACTGTGTTTTTTCGAAGTGCTCCTGTACTGTAAAATCTTCTGATGAGCTTCTACTGTTTGAAGAATGATTTGCTTTTCGTTCTCCGACTAAACTACCTAGCAAACCTTTTAAAACTCTTTAAGACTCTTATTTATGAGGCTTTATCATCATTATGCGCTCAAAAATACTCTTTTTTGAGTTGTATTTCCTAGGTTAAGGGCACCCCAATATGACTCCTTTTAGTGATTCTTTTATGACGAAAAAAGAGATAATGACTCTTATTAAATAATCTTTTAAGACTCATATTAAGAACTATTTAATGACTCTTAAAAACTATCATTAAAACCTCATATTTAATACTATTTTATGACTCATATAAATGACTCTTTTAGGACTCATTATAAAGACTCTTTTAAGGCTCATTTTAATGACTCTTTTATAACTCATAACAAAGACTATTTTATGGCCATTATATTCCTTCATTAAAATAGCATAGACTCTTTTATAATTTAAATAATGACTCTTTTTTAACACTTTCAAAACAAAGGCTGAACTGATTTTTTTCATACCTTATATGTAGCTAATTGCTTTCTAATATTTGTTTGTCCACTGCTCAATAAAAACTCCATGGTTTCCAGAAAATTATTATCAGGAGTTCGATAGTTGAAAATTTCCTCATTCGCTTTCTCATATTCTGCACTTTTTCTCCCATCTCCACCTATAAATGAATTATTGTATTTTTTAAGACGTTTATAATGTCCGAAGACTCTGTTTTGCACTGTTTTCTTCACATTATTATTCGTGACAATTCGTGAAAAATTTATAAGAACTTACTTGATTATTTGTTTTATTAAAAATGTTTAATAATTAACAATGAAATAACTTCCACGCACTTCGAAGTTTAAACTCACAATCAGTATTTCACTTTTGCTTATAGTGCTTGCTGCCAAAAACGCAGCAAGCTGATCGCATCAAGAATAAAATTCCCTGAATTTTGGTGCCAGTATAGCAAGCGTCTACTTTATACAAGAATTAAATTTGCAAGAATCACAGGACTCATAAAACACGCATCAAAACTGTTCTCTTATGAGTCCTTTTTATAAGATCACATAAAACACGCATAAAAAGTATTCTTTTATGACTCCATTTCATGAACACGCATAAAAGTATTCTTTTATGACTCCATTTTATGAGCACTCAAAAAACATTCATAAAAAGGATTCTTTTATGAGTCCTTTTTTATGAGCACTGAAAAAACCAGGGCTGTGAAGTCGGAGTCGTGGAGTCGGAGTCGCGGTGTTTTTGCCGGAGTCGGAGTTGCTAAAAAAACTCGCGACTCCGACTCCGAAAAAGAGTTTTTCATATATTTTCCAAAATAAAAATTCTTTCAAATTTTTTTTTTCAATATTTTCAATTTTCAAATATTTGCCTTTTTTACAGAAGTTGACTATATCTTTTGTAATGAATTTTTTTTAGTTTATTTAATTCGAATTATTTATTTTGTTGATTTTTGTTGTGTTTTTGATTGAATAAAAACGTTAAAAGTGTTCGACTTTTGTGCGACTTTTCGTTTTTGAAAAAACTGCTTTTTTCCTCCTTTTTTAAAATTTTCAACAGTCACCCTGATTGCCACTTATAAACCTGAGCTTTAATTTTCTCATGATTAAGAAGAAATGAAGCAAACAAAAGCATTAACGTTCTCTCACAAGTAAAAACAATTTTGATAAGTCGCTAAGATTGATAACATCACTGCATTCATTCTTTAATGAAAGGAAACAAGTGCTGCCAGTTTTGGAGATTTTACCCTAGATTTAGGTTATTTTTTTTTATTTAGGGTACATTTTAGGGGTAAATATTTGTTATCACTATAAAAGAACTCCAGATATACAATTATTAATGTTCAATAAATTTCCTAAAATAAGCAAATTAGCTCCTCGTTACTGGCTCTTCCATTTTCAAATGCGTCGGTTGAAAGTGAATTTTCAATTCTTAACTTTGTAAAAAATGAGTTGAATAATACAATATATAGAATAGAAATTTCATTTACATGTGTATAATAAATTAATAATTTAAATAAAATTCTGCTCTTGAGAATTTCTTTTATAAATTGACTAAATTTAGGAGGTTTTTATTTTTGTCTTTGGTCGTAGTCGGAGTCGGAGTCGTACTTCAAAAATTTCGGCGGTTAGAGTCGGAGTCGGAGTCGCAACTATTTTTTGACGACTCCACAGCCCTGGATAAAACACGCAAAAAAGTATTCTTTTATGACTACTTTTTATGAACACTTATAAAACGCGCATTCACATAAATGTCGCATTTTAGAGTCATATTTTTTGAGGGCTCATAAAATGTTTGCTGGGTAGTTTCTCGTTGAATCCGGTCATGAGATTGATGGCCCTCTCTGCAGAGTCATTAACGACGGAAATATTTCTGACGGTTTCTTCAGCTCCCAAAAAATTGTCGTTATTGGTCCATAGGCTAGGATCTATTTTCAAGAAGCTGAAGTTGTCCGCCTCACCCAAATTTTTGTCCAAATACGAGTTGAAAAAAAGGTAAGTGTTTGCGGTGACGAAGTTTTTTTAATTTTTAATTCAGATATACTACTACAACAAATTCACATTTATCGAAAAAGTACATTCACGTAATAAACCATATTTCACTTAAATATTGATCGATTTGCAAAATTTTTTCTTTAAAAATTACCTACATTAAGCAGTCTTCACAACTGAAGTGAGTACTTTTAAAAAAACATCATTATCTACCAAATTGAGAGATTTGAAATAGTAACTGAGCGGAAAAAATCAACGATATTCGCGTTTATTTGCTCCCAGTGACCCCAAAATTAAATTCATGCCAAATCTGAGTACGGAATCGGATTCAGCGACCAATTTTACATGGGGATAGAATTTGGTTGTAATATACGTGCGGCTTTAATGCCAGTATGAAAATTAATAAATTCACATTAACTCTGAGGGCCCAAAAACACATTTTTAACTGCAGCTCATCCATTTTATGAAAAGTGTGGTCTTTGTTGAGCGTTTTACTATTTTTATGCAAGCACCTTTCATATTAGAGGGGGGGGGGAGCACGGCGAATTAGAAAAACTTTAGTAAAATCCATATAAATGTGAATGCATCTAATATACATACTGGTCAAACACGTATACCGCTCCTTTTGCTTCGCCGTAGTCGGGTAAAAATAAGTGAATATCTTCGAAACGAACTATATTTTTTTGTATTGAAGTGATTCATAGGAGCGAATTCATCGAAGCGTAGTTTAAATTCTTCGATGCAACTATTGCTTGCAACTTGTTATTTTTTACAAAGTTTTGAAACTTTCGAATCAGGTAAAGATTTCACACTTAGAAACTTTTTGGCATAGGAAAAATTTTAAAATAATGTTTTACGATAGGTTTTATTAGTTTCCAGAAACCAAGTTCCGGAGAAAAGAGTCAGGATATCGTGACTTACTTAAATTTAAGGAATTATTGTAAAAAAACTTGTGACGTCAATTGCTGTTGCTTGTATGTAAAAAAGAATTGTATTTAAGAAACAACTGGTTACGTTATGTATCCATTTACCACTGGGTATTTAACCCGTCGTCAATAAACATGGGTGTGTTACACCCGGGCTTCAATAAATTTTGGATTAATTTTTTTGATCTCTAATTTAAATAAAAAAAAAAAAATGTTTGTAAAGAACAGATTATGTTTTATTTTTCTTTTTTAAACTAATATTGACTAATAAAAAACATTAAAAAAAATTATTTTGTGTATAGTTTTTATTTTTAATTTCACTTTTTTTCTCAGGTGTGACACACCCAGTTCATTCACGCAGAAAAAAAATGTTTTTGACACAAACATAATTTCGAAGGATACTATTTATTATGTTTAAAAGCTTGTTTATAGCAAACAAGTTAATTTTTACAAGCAATGTGTTTTTCTTTTTTTCCGGAAGCAAATTATGTTCACTGCAAATAAACTTATTTGTTGCAATAAATATATTATGTTTACTGAAACAAAAAATTATGTTTGTGGCAAGTAACTTTATTTGTTGGTATATTGTATTTTAATTATTTATTATTCTTTTTTAATTGTTGCTCTTTGAAGTTTGCCATTGCTTGCGGCTGAACAGAAATATTAATTCAATTGAAAAAACGTTTTGAAAAACTTTCTGCCCGGACTGGGATTGAACCGTGGCTCTTTCGCTTACGAGCCAGAACACTACCAGTAGGCTACGGTCACCACCAATCGTCGCCTGACTAAAGATATTGATAAGCATGGTATTACTTTCAGAAGCATAAAATATGAATTATATTTACGGTAAATAGAAATATATTTGCTACAATCAAAGTCGAAAATGTAATTTTTCGGAGTGTGTTGCGCTCAGTCATTGCCTTTCATGTGTACAATGCAACAAAAGTGTACAATTCGCAAAAAGGTAAAATTTTTGAAAAATACTTCTGACAAATATGACATGTTCGTGGTAAAAAAATTTATTATTTTACCGCAAACATATTTTGGAAATGTTTTCTCCAAAAATATTTTTTGTTACATTAATAAAAATATGTTTACCTGCAATTGTAAGCAAACATTGAAATGCTTGTCACAAAAATAGCAATATGTCTGATAAACAAAATATGGTTAGAAAAGCGAGATATATTTACGGTAAATAGAAATATGTTTGCTACAATCAAAATAGAAAATGTCATTTTTCTGCGTGTTGGCTGTGTGACAAAAAAATATGTTCATTGACGGCGGGTTAATAGTTTAGCGTAAACAATTATTGTTTGCATCAAGCGGTTCTTCAAACATTGCATTATTAAGCACTTAAAATAAGTTTGCTTCCGTTTATGTAAATGCTTTTTACACACAAAAAATAATACGTTTGTGCTTAAATCCATTAAACCTGCATTAATTTGTTCTGGAATCATAGGTAAGAATGCTTATTTTCATGCAAACACATAATTATTGGATACAAATATAAACTGTTTGAGTGCAATTAAATTATGTTTGCATTTAAATACTCGACTATAAATACTTGTGTGGAAAGAAATTTTACTGGCGTGCAAACACATCTTAATTGTTCTTAAATAAAAATTTCCCATTCCTGATAACATATTTTTCCATATATATTTTGACCATATATATTTAACCAAAACAAGCCACACTCCAAAATAGTCGTCGTTTCTCGCTGATGAAGTCATCGAAATTGTTGTTACTAAATAATTGAAAACTTTCGAATAACCAATATCGAAAAGTACAAAACTTAACCCACACAAAGGCTATAAATTTATGCGCAATTTTCGCTAAAAACTTTATAGATTCTCACATAAACACAAAAACTTTCATACGGCAAATGCAGATCTCTGTATCTGTGAAATGGGTAGAAAAGAAAAGTTGAATGTTTTTATTAAAAGTTGGACAACAAGAGAAATAAATTTCCGCTGAGTTTTGGAACAGTGCAAAAATTAAGAAAATCAACAAGAAAATTATGTACATCGTATGGAAAAGTTCATGATGAAAAGTTCATGTATTATGAAATAATACATAATTTTGCTTTTGTGAATTAAGCATGTCATAGAAGAGATTGTAGTTGTAGATATATCAGGACATATATCAAAAAACTATTTTTAAGCCAAAAATCCAGAATTTGAGACACAATTCTAAAATCCACGATCTAGTTATAATATCCTCGGCTTTTCATAGATTTTACTAAAAAGTTTATTTTCACTGCAACACCGTGTAATTTTTAATTCTCAAAATATCTCTTGGATACCTCGAAAACACAGCTCAAATTATTAATTAATTAATTAATTAATTAATTATACACTCATTAAAAGTAAATTTTCTGAAAAAGCCATGTTTATATTAGTACTTTGGCAATGCTCGAGAGATAGCAAAAACTATCCTTGAAATAAATTGGAAAACATTTTTGCCAGAACGCCTGCAAATTTTATATTTAAACTTTAATCCTACTCAGTAGGATATCAGCAACTGAGATATCCTCTGACAGTAGCTACGAAATATTGTTCATCCGAATAGTTTCGACTTAAAATGCTACAACGCGTACGCACGAGCACGTGACACGTTTGGAAAACGTCTTAAAATTTACGCCTCAATCTTTTGTTTAAAATAGATAAAATATAAAAATCTATGGATAAGTTGCTGCAGCTCATGTTCAAATCAGGTTCTCCCATAAAGCAGGCAGGTTTTCCACCTTAAATTATTTATAGTATAGAACATACTCTGTATGCAGGAAAGAAAGCAAGGAACGTGCTGCAAATAAAATTGAACTGAATTCAAAGTGTGAGAGAGAATGGCTGGAAAGGAAAGTAGAGGAAGGAAGTATTAAAAAAAAGACATCAAACTAAGTCTTGGTGACGAGAAGGATATAAATTGCAAGACTCAAGTTTATACAGAAATTTCGTACCTACGATAATCATCTGGAAAACAAATGTTGTTTCCTTGTTAACGGATTCAGCATGAATATAATGAGGATGAACTGATGGCAAAGAGCTTTGCAAGATAATGAATTGGTTTTGCTGAAAATCTGTTTTGCGTTTTCAATCCTGAATGTAAAACATATTGAAAAATAAAAAAAAACATAAGAAAAAGCATAAGAATTTCTTAGGAGTTGAACTTTTGAAGCACATGAAGCACATTTTTTAAGTACATGAAGCACATTTGAAGCACATTTCTGAAGCAATCGGGTACAGATTCTATCGAAATGGTTGAGAGTGACACTCCTTCCTGTAAATCTAATATCGATATAGAATTTACAAATTGGAAAAGTAAAGCAAGCGTAAGCTGGAATGTTTTCTTTAGTTTTGATTTTATTTGTTTTGCCAAGTAAATATTTTATTTAAATATTTATGAAATTGTAAAATAATTGGTTTATTCAGACGAATTTTTAAAACAAAATTTAGCTTATCCGTGAAAAGTGCTTTTCTCAAATGCTGTTTAACAGCTAAACTTAGTATGCTCTAGGAACGAACATTTTTAGGCATTTAATTCTACACGCGAAATTTTGGTGTTGACTCAACACTAACACATACTTACTATAACCCGTTTGTTGAATGTGTCAGTTGAACATTATTGTTGAATGTCAAATTTCCATGCCAATTAAATGTACCGACGCATAAAAGACAGCGAAATTTTGACATTTCAACTCTCCAATCATGGTTGTAAACTTGGCTGCATTGAACAAATTTTTCGGTTCAACAGCATACAAACCAACGAAAAAAATTTCGCTACCTTTTCACTGTCAAAAACGCAATGCATTTTTTACGGAAGATTTCTTTTCGCTTCTACAGCATACTAAGCTTAAAGTAACAAAAAAGACAATTTAAAAAAGAAAAGTGCTATATTAAAATAAAAGGTTTTTCAAAAGTAAATAACAAAAAAATGTAAAGGAAGATGATGTCAAGATAAGTTGTTTTTCAAAAGCATGGGCTAGAACATTCATTGGAATTACAACTAATTTTTCAACATATCTGAAATATGTAGTTTTATCAAACGTAATTAAAAAAAAAACCTCGAAATGGTTTTACTTACTACTACATAACTACATAACTTTCAAAAGTAAAACGATAAAAATCCTTGAAAATTGTCATATCTCGTCTTTAATTGATTTATCAAATAGTTTTATTGTGTAAAAGCAAAAATTAATTTTTTTTTAATATTATAAGCATATTTTGTCCAAAAGTCTTTTAAAGTTTGATGTCTCTTTGATTTTTTTTATTTAATCTAGAATAAACTGGCCAATCTTAGGCACTGTCCCAATAATGGTCACTTGAGTAAAGAAAAGTGTTTTTAAACTCTTTTAATGCATGGTGTATGCATTGCAAAATATTTGGAATTTTTCTTTCAATATTTTAATTTCGTTTGGCATAACTGGTTCACTTCCATAATGAGGCAACACTTACAAAAAGAAAAAAGAAAATGTCAATAAGGTACACTCAAAAAAAAATTTCCAGAAAATCTAGAAGATTAGCACCCAATCGTTAGAAAATCGGGCTTCATTTAGCGCCATGGACGCTTTTCTAAAAATTAAGTACACCAAAGCCCCGATTTGCGTCGTTCCGATCTGCGTCGTTTCGCGTTGCGTCGCTTAAGAAATTTGGTGATTTCGAATTGCGTCGTTTTGATTTCAGTTTGCGTCGTTAGATAATTTTTTAGTTTCGAAAAGACTTTCCTTTTTTTAAGTTCGGTGAATTTTTTTTAATCAATTTTTAAAAAGGGGATCTCCCTTTTTATTTAGTTTGTAGAAATTGGCTTTGCCTTTTTGCTCTATTTGTAGAAAGGTAATTAAGATTTACCTTAATTCATTCAGTTTTGCAAATATTTGCAGCAGTGAAGTGTCTTTTTGGCGTTCCTAATCAAAATGAGCAAAAAGAGAAAACCAATTCTTTTTTCTGATAATGCAGTCTTGTGTATATATGTATTAAAAACAATTCGGTGCATAAATCGTCCTTGTAGGATGTATGGTTTGGGGAGTTATGACGAAAAAACCACATGTTTTTGGCCAACTACCACTCCAAAAAGTGTTCTACAACTCCTAAACTACAAGAGATAGAGCAAAATGCATTTCGACAGAGAATTAGCTTGTCTTAAGGACGAAGACCTGGCGCTCATTTAAATACATGAACCGTCCTTATCTGATATGTAGTTTGGATTTTAGAAAAAAAAAATAACGAAAATAAAAATTGACAAAAAAGGACATGTGAAATTAACATGAAATCTAATTTTTACAATTCTTTCAAGGATGCAGGCTTGTGAACAGTAGCTTAACGAACATTTTGATGCATAAATCGTGCTTTTATGATGTATGGTGTAGGAGTTATGGTTAAAAACCACAAAAATCACAAAAAATGACGTAAAAAACTATGATTCTTGAAAAACAATTTGAGCTAAGATTCGTGAAAAACAGATTTTTTCTGATAATCCAGTCTTGTGTATATATGTATTAGAAACAATTTGGTGCATAAATTGTCCTTGTAGGATGTATGGTTTGGGAGTTATGAAGGAAAAATCACATGTTTTTGGCCAACTACCACTCCAAAAAGTGTTCTACAACTCCTAAACTACAAGAGATAAAGCAAAATGCATTTTGACAGAGAAGTAACTTTTCTTAAGGACGAAGACCTGGTGCGCATTTTAATGCATGAATCGTCCTTATCTGATTTGTAGTTTGGATTTTAGAAAAAAAATAAAAAAATTAAAATTGATAAAAAAGGACATACGCAATTAACATGAAATCTAATTTTCACAATTCTTTTAAGGACGCAGTCTTGTGAACAGTAGCTTAGCGAACATTTTGATGCATAAATCGTGCTTTTATGATGTATGGTGTAGAAGTTATTACTAAAAAACAAAAAAAATCACAAAAACTGACTTAGAAAACTATGATTCTTGAAAAAAATTTGAGCTAAGATTCTTGAAAAAAACAATTTTTTTCTGATAATGCAGTCTTGTTTATATATGTTTTTGAAACAATTTGGTGTATAAATCGTCTTTGTAGGATGTATGGTTTGGGAGTTATGACGAAAAAACCACATGTGTTTGGCCAACTACCACTCCAAAAAGTGTTCTACAACTCCTAAACTATAAGAGATAATGCAAAATGCATTTGGACATAGAAGTAGCTTTTCTTAAGGATGAAGACCTGGCGCTCATTTTAATGCATGAATCGTCCTTATTTGATATGTAGTTTGAATTTTAGAAAAAAAAAAATAAAAATTGACAAAAAAGGACATATGAAATTAACATGAAATCTAATTTTTACAATTCTGCCAAGAATGCGGACTTGTGAGCACTAGCTTAGCGAACATGTTGATGCATAAATCGTGCTTTTATGATGTATGGTTTAGGAGTTATGGCTAAAAAACCAAAAAATCACAAAAAATGACGTAGAAAAATATGATTCTTGAAAAATATTTGAGCTAAGATTCTTGAAAAAAACAATTTTTTTCTGATAATGCAGTCTTGTTTATATATGTTTTAGAAACAATTTGGTGTAAAAATCGTCCTTGTAGGATGTATGGTTTGGGAGTTATGACGAAAAAACCACATGTGTTTGGCCAACTACCACTCCAAAAAGTGTTCTACAAGTCCTAAACTACAAGAGATAGAGCAAAATGCATTTGGACATAGAAGTAGCTTTTCTTAAGGATGAAGACTTGGCGCTCATTTTAATGAATGAATCGTCCTTATCTGATTTGTAGTTTGGATTTTAGAAAAAAAATAAAAAAATAAAAATTGACAAAAAAGGACATATGCAATTAACATGAAATCTAATTTTTACAATTCTTCCAAGGATGCAGACTTGTGAACAGTAGCTTAACGAACATTTTAATGCATAAATCATGGTTGTATGATGTATGGTTTAGGAGTTATGGTTAAAAAACCACAAAAATCACAAAAAATGACGTAAAAAACTATGATTCTTGAAAAACAATTTGAGCTAAGATTCGTGAAAAACAGATTTTTTCTGATAATGCAGTCTTGTGTATATATGTATTAGAAACAATTTGGTGCATAAATCGTCCTTGTAGGATGTATGGTTTGGGAGTTATGACGAAAAAACCACATGTGTTTGGCCAACTACCACTCCAAAAAGTGTTCTAAAAGTCCTAAACTATAAGAGATAGAGCAAAATGCATTTGGACATAGAAGTAGCTTTTCTTAAGGATGAAGACCTGGCGCTCATTTTAATGCATGAATCGTCCTTATTTGATATGTAGTTTGAATTTTAGAAAAAAAAAAAATAAAAATTGACAAAAAAGGATATATGAAATTAACATGAAATCTAATTTTTACAATTCTGCCAAGGATGCGGACTTGTGAACAGTAGCTTAACGAACATTTTAATGCATAAATCATGGTTTTATGATGTATGGTTTAGGAGTTATGGCTAAAAAACCAAAAAAATCACAAAAAATGACGTTAAAAACTATGATTCTTGAAAAAAATTTTAGCTAAGATTCTTGAAAAAAACAATTTTTTTCTGATAATGCAGTCTTGTTTATATATGTTTTAGAAAAAATTTGATGCATAAATCGTCCTTGTAGGATGTATGGTTTGGGAGTTATGACGAAAAAACCACATGTGTTTAGCCAACTACCACTCCAAAAAGTGTTCTAAAAGTCCTAAACTACAAGAGATAGAGCAAAATGCATTTGGACATAGAAGTAGCTTTTCTTAAAAACGAAGACCTGACGCTCATTTAATGCATGAATCGTCCTTATCTGATATGTAGTTTGGATTTTTAAAAAAAATAAAAATTTACAAAAAAGGACATATGAAATTAACTTGATATCTTATTTTCACAATTCTTTTAAGGACGCAGTCTTGTGAACAGTAGCTTAGCGAACATTTTGATGCATAAATCGTGCTTTTATGATGTATGGTGTAGGAGTTATTACTAAAAAACAAAAAAAAATCACAAAAACTGACTTAGAAAACTATGATTCTTGAAAAAAATTTGAGCTAAGATTCTTGAAAAAAACAATTTTTTTCTGATAATGCAGTCTTGTTTATATATGTTTTAGAAACAATTTGGTGTATAAATCGTCCTTGTAGGATGTATGGTTTGGGAGTTATGAGGAAAAAATCACATGTTTTCGAATAGAGAATTTTAATATAGCTGGTATGAAAAAATAGATTTTTAGCCATAAATTTTGATTGGAAAGAGATATTGGGGTAATTTTTTCACATAAATTATTTTTGAGACTCGACTTTCTTGTAAAAAATAAAAAAAAAAAAACAAAATTTTGGAGGAAATAAATTTCGCGATGACAAAAACAGTAAAATAATTTTTGCGCTTAGCTAGAGTAATTTTCGCAAAAAAATGCTATGTCATATGAAAAGTAGCCGGATGTGCAATTTTGTATTGATTTAGTTTTTACAACAAAAACAATTTTGGAGTCATGTTTTGAGTAAAAAGCCAATATTTTGGAGCTTTTTTGACATAATCATTAAACATATATACACTGACTTAACGGTACAGTTCAACTTAGTTTTGTGAAGTGATTTTATTGAACTTTTGAACAAAAAATTTGAATGAAACATATTAATCGACAGCGGAAATATTTGCATCGAAAGACCAAACTTTGATTTTCATGTCGTTTTTTCTCATTCTTAGGTAACGATGTTTTATGAAAAAGTCTTTATACTGAAAATTTTTACAATTTTGAGTATATGTGAATGTTTTTTATTTCAAAATAACAGAAATTTTTTAAAATTAAATACACAAAAACTCCGATGGTAAAAAGCATTATAATAACAAAATTACCGTTAGTTGAAAAATTTTGGAGGAGGCGTGGTAAAAACTAAGTATGTAACATTTTAAATTAGGATACACTTAATAAGTATACCTAGCTTGAGAGAAATCCGTTGAGCCGTTTAGATTTGTATAAATGCCAAACAAATAAACAAACAAACAAACAAACAAACAGACAGAAAATGAGTTTTATTACTATAGATTGCAATTATACCATCCCTGTAATAACATGGAAGGTTGCAAATTGATTTGCTTCGCTATTAAAGTTTTAAATACTTATCCATTTATATCGCAACTGAGTCGACATTTGACAAATCTTATAAGCATTTGTTACAAGCAACTGCTAGAAGTTGATGATGAATGGAGTGAATTACGTCAAAGTAATTTTAGCGATTTAAATTTTAATGCTGACAGTAATATTGCATTTTTTTGGGAATCTATTTTCAAAAGAAAAAGACGCGATGGTAGTGAAGCATTTCCTCTTTTGGGAAAAATTGTTTTTGCTGCTCTAAACAAGTTCTCTTAAAAAAAGAATGCATCAAATTGTATTCAATTTTATAAATCAAGCATGTACAAAAAATTGACAAACCAATTTACGAAAATTAATGAAATCAAATTTGAAAAACAAAAGACAAAATGTGATCTATTCAAAAGTTCATATGGGCCATTTCCACAGTCGAGTACGCGACATTCGTACGCCTTTAAGGTTCAAAAACATAAAAAAAACTCAACAACAATTTTTTTATTTTTTTTTTATATTATTAGCAGTAGCATTATAGTTAGTACAAAAGGTAGGTTCTGTAGATTTTATGTTTCCAATGTATAAGTAATAAACATGGGATCTAGCACGCGACAAAAATGGAACTCGTTTTCGACTGCATCTAGAAAATTGCAGAATTTTTCTAAACGCAACAAAAATTTTAATACGACTAATTTTAAACTAAAATGAATTAATGTGGCTTCGTAGTAATAGTTGTCATGTTGAAATAATTGTATTCGTTTTTTTTTGTTATAAGCATTAGTATAATTTAGCACGCGACATTTATCACGCGACATATTTGAACATCACTTTCGTTATAAGCAGAGCTAGGATTTCGATGACACGTCATCTTTTTCTGCTGCTTCTAAGACATTTCCTGCTTATTTAGAACGTTTATTTATGTTTCCTAAATTCCAAATATGAAAAGTTTTCAGGTCATTTTTTCGTCATTTTTTATCGGTTTTAGTTTTCAGGTCATTTTTACTAGATTTAGGGCATTTTATGGTAATTTTTAGCGATTTTCAAGTTATTTTACTATCATTTTTGGACATTTTTAATTTTGAGAGCATTTTTCGGTTTTTAGATCATTTTAGTGTAGTTTTAAAATAGTTTTTTGGTTTTTTTTAACTAAAAAATGTAAAAATTAAAATTTTTGAACATATTCCTCAATGCTCAATGCTTCTTTATTTTGAAGCTTCAATAATAAAATATGCCAATTTCAAGTCAAGAAACTCCATTCTGGCAACACTACTCAAAAAGATTCAGCAAGAAAATTGAAATTAAGTTAATCAAGTCAAAGAGAGTGCAGTAAGTTTTTGTTACTCTCATATTGAGTGTGGAGAGAGATAGAGAACAAAAATTTTCAAAACTTCATTTAAAAAAACGTGCAAAACTTGCTGAAGTTTTTAGGTAATTTTCTGCAGTTTTTAGGTAATTTTTGTAATTTTTTAAGTCATTTTTTTAGGTCATCAAAAATAATCCTGGTTATAAGGACAAGTACAAGTTATTATAACTCAAGATTGTTCTAACTATCAAAAATATAGTACAGAATATTATAAGTATAGTATATATATATTGTTTTTGAGTTTTACATTAGTAATATGCATTTTTTAAATAAAGTATTACAATATTAAAAAAAAATAATTTGTTTGCTGTGGAAATGCCTATATGCTATTTAAATTTTTTTTTCAACTTCTTATATTAGCGTTAAATTTAGTAAACTCATTGTTTTTTAATTATTTCCATTTTACTAAATAAATAAATACCAATAAAAGTAAACTTGTTTTTTTTGTGAGTTATAGTTTTTTGGTTGAAAATGCAATTGTTTTTTTCTTTGGTGTTCACAGATTTTTAAAGAAAAGTCTGGCAACGCTGGTTACACTGGATAGTAGAATATTTTTTTTTAAAACAACGTAGTTTTCTTGCTCTTTGCTGTTGTTATTGCGAATGTTTTGCATTTTCAAGATCATGTAACGCTTGACTTCCATGTCGAGATATGCTTAATTTATCGTCTCAAGCATACTGCTTATCGAAGGTGCCACAGCGAGTTGAGCGTGGAAGAAGAACAACAAACAGTGACCAAGCAGAAGATGTAGAAGCAGTAAAAGTGTGAATAATATGTATAAAATACAATAGATGGCGTTGTTTGCCAGTCATGCTGGCAAATATGAATTTTATTCCGAATCCTTAATTTTGACTTCACTGCGTATAAGTGTTTGTATGTGTGTATGTGTCTGTTGAGTGCGGAGTCAAGCTTTGATTTGATTGAAGAGCACGTTTCTTGCTTGCAAGCTCAAGTGAAGTTCCATCTCGTACCCACTCCTTGCAGAACCTAACTGACATGGAGTGATTTAAGAACTACCAGTCCAAGTTCACCAACTCCCCCCCCACCCCCCTGCTGACGTTTCAGCTCCTACTGTACTTCAGAGTAAAAGAGTTGAAGGCAACGAACAATAGCAGCAACATTAAAGAATGCGCACACACAATGCAAACTGCACAATGGCACCTCTACCAAATGCATTACAAAAGCAAGTAAATAAATTGGCAACACTGGCAACTGAAGTGGTTTGAGTTGCTGCTAGGCTCACACTCCGCACTTCTTCAGAAAAGTCAAAGTTCACAAGTGAGCAGATGTCGAGAAATCTCAACAATGAATGAATGCAGCAGGGGCAATAACAACAACAACAACAACAACAACGTGATTAAGCGGCTGACTGCGCGGCAGGTTACTCAGCTAAGCCAAACAGAATCAAGTTTATCTCTTGGTAAATCACCTTTAAATGGTTTTGGAAATCGGATCGGATAGCAAGCAGCTGTAGACTTTATTTAACAATAATTCATGGCAGCAACATGCAGCAGCATTTTTATGTTTTTTTTTGTTTTTGAATGGATATACCTTTTTTACGGAAGTCTCAATGCTGCAAATAGATTGATGCAAAAACTGAAGCGAAAAACTATAAAAAATATATTGCATTTCAAAGTCTAGGCTGTTAGTTGTAAGTCCTATACACAATGTCAATGTCTGAGTTTTGGTATAGCTGTAAGTTGACAAAACTCTGCAAAATTACAAAGCTATACATTAGGCCGGATCAAATTTCAAAAGTGCATAGCATCGATTAGGCTCAGGGCACACTCAACAGGTATAGTAAACAACATGTATGCTACAAAATTTAATTTCAATCTGATTGCATCTTGCTGCTCAGGTTTGTCCTTAAAATCAGGAAATTTTTAACAAACTTATTATATGAAAAATCTTAAGAAGTGGTTCGGTTAGTACAAACATGAAATGGAGCTACACAAAATGTCTTCGTGTTCTGATCACATTTTCCTGCCCTAAGATATCCTTAAAAATTACATAAATTATAAAAAATAATTAAGTATATTGCAAAGATTTTTATATAAAGTTATAGGCACAAATATATATTACATAAAATTTTTCCCAATATAACGTCACCTTCTTATTCCAGAATGTCCTTGAAAATAGCATAATTTTAAAAAATCATACAAATCGTTAAAAGTTAGAGCCAAATCAGCTGATTACAAGATAAACTAAACACATACAAAATTTAATTACGATCTGACCCCAAATGATAACTTCTTAAAATTATTTATATCGCAGTAAATATGACAAAGATGAATAATTATAAGATAGAAAAAAGGATAGGGGCAAATCAAGCGTGTCAGACGTTTCATTCGGACACTTATTTTAAACAATTTTCATACGATGCATGAAAGGATACGATTTGGGATAGGTGTATATTAGGGCGGGTCGATTTATTTTTCGACAATTTCCCTATGATTTCCGTATTCTTTGGGTTATTCCATGAAAATTTGCCAAAGGAACCATACCTCTATCGTTAAAATCGAGTCCCCTACTTTTTGTTGGTAGATTTTTTCCCAAATTGACGTTCGTATGAAATATTACCCACACGTTCACATCCATAACTCAAAAACTATCGATCGGGTTTAATCGCCCGTAGGCGCGTTGGAAAGGTGAGCTCATTTTGATCAATTTACAACATTGTTCCAACGGTTCAAAAGTTACGGACATTTTTGTCCAAATTTTGGAGCATTTTTCCATTTTTTCCATGATTTTGTCCAAGAATATTACTTTCATGGCCATTTTTTTGGCTCAATTTTTTTGACTTACGAAGCTTACGAACCTTACGTTACGACTGGACTGATTTGCGCTTTACATTATTGGCATATTTTTTCACAGGGTGCACACCCTGTGTTATGTTTGTTTATTTCTTTTTGTTTTTAGTTTCTTTATAGACTACTTTATTTTTGTTTGTTACAAAACTAGCACATAATATTCCAGTGTATGCTAGTTTTGTTTGAGCGTCATTTCAGTGAAGATACTTTATTATCTCTTAATTTGAATTTTTGTAGAAAAAAAAATAAAATTTTGTTTTAGCAATATCGCATGAATTAATCAACCGAATTCGATAAATTTGGGCTTAAACTCTTCGTTTTGAATTGTAAATTGAATTAAATAATGGACTGAGCCAAAAAAATGGCCATGAAAGTAATATTCTTGGACAAAATCATGAAAAAAATGGAAAAATGGTCCAAAATTTGGACAAAAATGCCCGTAACTTTTGAACTTTTTACCAACAAAAAGTATGGGACTCGATTTTAACGATAGATGTACGGTTCCTTGGGCAAATTTTCATGGAATAACCCATAGAATACGGAAATCATAAGGAAATTGGTGAATTTTTTCACTCCCTACAAATCGACCCGCCCTAGTGTATATTATCGAAAAGCTATCTATTGGTATTTTTGTTGCAATATCTCCTAATGAATATCAGTTTAGTGCAGCGACTGAAGTAGGTGTTGTTCGTTGCATTAGGAAAATAAAGTCAAATGCGTCTGGAGGACAATGGAATCTTCATTAGGTTTATTAAACTTGTTTTGCCACATGTCCTTAGTTCGCTTGTCCACATCATAAACCACTGCTTCACGACCTCGTGTTATCCTGAAATTTGGAAGGTAGCGACTATAATTCCTGTGGCAAAAAAAGTTAATGCTTACAACCCATGTGATTTTCGTCCAATAAGCCTTTTGTCTTCGGTGTCCAAGATATGTGAGTCGCTCATGGCGGATCAGATATCTCATTACTTAAGTATATTTAAGCTCATGTCTCATCATCAGTCTTGTTTTCCACCTGGTCACAGCTGTTCCACTGCTGTGGTCAAAATACTAGATTACATAAGAGTACCTTTTGACATGGATGACTTGACACTGCACTGCTTGCTAGATTTATCCAAAGCGTTCAATACCGTCACTCACTCTATCCTCTGCAGGAAACTAGCTTAAAATTTTCGTCTTTCAAAATCTGCGGTTCGTCTCTTAAAAAGCTACTTGGTAGGTAGGTCTCAAAGAGTTCGTGTGGATCAAAATTTTTCTATGCTAAAAAGCACTGCTAGTGGTGTACCTCAAGGCTCAGTACTTGGTCCACTGTTGTTTACCATGTTTATAAACGATATTTTCAGCAAATGCCACCATGTCACTATGCATGCATATGCTGATGACCTCCAATTGTACTTGTCCAGGCCCTTGGGCCTAGTTGAAGATATATGTGCCAGAATTAATGAGGACTTAACTGTAGTATCCACTTGGACGGAAGAAAACATGCTATTGTTGAACCACCTGAAATTATATGTTTTACCAATATCTAAGAAACAATTTTATCATGAGGATTTGTCTCCAATTCTTCTAAATAACGTGCAGCTGAAACTGGTAAGTACGGTTACCAATATTGGTTTTCGTATAAACTTACATATCTCTATCATGTTTAATCACATCAACTCCTGCATAAAAAAAATATACTATGTTCTTCGTAATCTTCGCATGACATCGAGTTTTGTGCCCGTTGAAACTAAGAAAAAACTGGTATTGCAGCTGTTGATGCCGATAATAACTTACTCTGAATTCGTGTATTGAAATCTTGATTCACGGTCGTCGTATAAGCTTATGGTCTAAGTCCAATGTGCTTACGGTCCTATATGTTTATGGTCTATAGGTTTGATCATGTCTCCATGTATAACAAAAAATTACTTGGCTGTTGTTTATTTAAATACCTTGAAGCGAGGCATTGAATTTTTCTTCACCGGATTATTTAGACTCAAAGTCCTACGTATCTTTTTAATAAGTTAAAATTTTGCAGATCAAGCAGAAGCATGAACCTTGTGATCCCTAGATATAATTTCGTTAACTCTAGTAGATTGTTTTTCGTCAGTGTGATAAGGTCGTGGAATTAACTACCTCTAATAGTATCAAAACCGTTTCGAATAAGCAAAACTTTAAGCATTTAATCTTCGAATAATTTTCTTAATTTCCTCTTTTCTATTCTTCTTATTCTTACTGTGTTATTTTTTTCCCTAAATAACATTTGTATTCTTTAGTTTGATAATAATTTTTCCTTTTGTACATTCGAGCTATTTTTTAGAATCATATGTAATAGTTTTTATTGGGGGTTGGAATTAGTTTTAAAGGTTTTCTAAGAGATGGCGTAACTATCAATAGATCGCATCGGGCACACCTGTGACTATATTCATTTCAAAGCACATTGTCTAAGCTTCATTTTTCAGTATGTGTCATTCCACTGAAGTGTAAACAACATATATTTTTTTCTCTGTGAACATGTCGACTTTCGTTCCAACAAAACGCAATTTGCGGGAAGGTTTACTTTTGTGCTTGCATTTGAAGAAAAAAGCGGTTGAAGCACAACGCACGCTTACTGAGGCTTACGGGGACTATGCTCCATCGATTTCTACTTGTGAGTACTGGTTCCGTCGGTTTAAAAGTGGTAATTTTGATACGGAAGACAAAGAGCGTCCGGGCCAGCCGAAAAAGTTTGAAGATGAGGAATTGGAGGCTTTGCTCGATGAAGACCCGTGTCAAACCCTTCAAGAATTGTCAGAATCATTGGGAGTCGACTTATCAACGGTCGGCAAACGCTTGAAGACCATGGGAATGATTCAAAAGCAAGGAAATTGGGTGCCGTACCAGTTGAAGCCGAGAGACGTTGAACGGCGATTTTGCATGTGCGAACAACTGCTTCAACGGCATAAAAGGAAGAGTTTTTTGCATCGTATTGTCACTGGCGATGAAAAGTGGATCCATTACGATAATCCTAAGCGAAAAAATCGTGGGGACCACCCGGCCATGCATCAACATCGAGGGCCAAGCCGAATATTCATGGCGCCAAGCTTATGCTGTGTATTTGGTGGGATCAGAAGGGTGTCGTGTACTATGAGCTGCTAAAACCTAACGAAACCATCACTGGGGAACGCTACCAACAACAATTGATGCAATTGAGCCGAGAATTAAAGGTTAAACGGCCGGAATATGCCAAAAGACACGACAAAGTGGTTTTTCAACATGACAACGCACGGCCACATGTTGCAAGAACCGTCAAGAACGAGGATACCAAAAAATGGGTCGATTCGTGGATTGCCTCAAAAGATGAATCGTTCTTCCGGCGCGGAATCCATATGCTGCCAGAAAGATGGGAAAATGTTGTATCTAACGATGGACAATACTTTGAATAATATACATTGTACCGTTGTTTCTAAATAAATGCTCAAAAACCGAAAAAAAACCTTTAAAATTAATTCCAACCCCCAATAAGTATTTCTGATGTTTTTATTTCCATTGTCAAAGGCAGCATGCAAAAGATTTATTCTTATATGTCAACAATTTTTGTTAAATAAACTGCACTAAAAAAAAAATAATAAAAAAATAAATAACAATTTTTATTCAACTTAAATTTGGACCAAAATTTTTATTTTAAATATGCGTTCGGACGTTATACGAAACGGAAGTCATTTTGGGACAAAGTTCAAACTATGCCTAGATCTGCGAATTTATCAGCAGTACAAAAAAAGTCGAGAGACAATATTTTTTATAAATTTAACAAGCTTTCAGAAAAGCCATTTGTTGTCGTTATTACGGGCATAGTGATGTCACAGTTAACAACTTTATTTGTCGGACGTCACACATTTTTGCATTATAGTTCAATTGGGTAATTAAGTAATTATGTAGTTTAGTAATTATGTAATTTAGTTATTAATAACAAATTTAATTTATTTTTCCTTCCTTACATCAACCATTTTTCTATTATCTTTAGCCAAATATCTTCCATTTTTACTAAAAAAATAAGTTAACGAAACATTTACTAAACATTTACGAAAAAGGAAAACCGCATTTGTGAAACAGTGCAGTCGGTTGTAACGCGCGCTGCTAAGGAGCGATACAAAGAAAAGAGGAGGGAAGAGAGACATATTTTCAGGCGGAAAAAAAGAAAGGCAGAAAAGTGCGAGCAAGAGAAGATTGAGATGTATGGTGACAGGAATGAGGCCCGAAAATTTTTCGAAAAAATAAGACGCCTTGCCGATGGTTTTAAAACCGGGACCTCTTCCTGCAAGGATGAAGACGGGAATCTAGTGCCAGATGTCTAGAGTACACTGACGTTATGGAGGGACACTTCTCTAAGCTTCTAAATGGCGACGCTGAAAACAATCCCGCCAATAGGGATGATATTCCGGAAACCCCAATTGCGGATGACAGCGTTGAGGTTCCGCTGCCCGACTATGATGAAGTTCTGACAGCTATAGCTCGGCTTAAAAATAACAAAGCCGCGGGAGCTGGTGGCTTACCTGCTGAGCTGTTTAAGTACGGAGGCGAAGCTCTACTTAAATGCATTCACGAGCTTCTATGCAGAATATGGTCTTATTCCGAATGATAAGAGTCTCAGTGTGCTCTGCCCAATCCACAAGAAAGGCGATCCCACTATCTGTGCCAATTACCGTAGGATAAGACTTCTTAATATCGCATATAAGGTCCTGTCGAGCGTTTTATGTGCAAGATTGAAGCCCATTGTAAACGAACTGATCGGACCTTATCAGTGTGGCTTCAGACCTGGAAAGTCCACCATCGACCAGATTTTCACGCTACGAAAAATCTTGGAGAAGACTCAAGAAAAACGAGTCGACACCTACCATCTTTTTGTCGACTACAAAGCCGCCTTCGACAGCCCAATAAGGAAGCACCTGTATTCCAGCATGTCTGAATTTGGTATTCCTGCAAAACTAATACGACTTTGCAGGATGACACTGAGCAACACCAGCAGCGCAGTTAAAATCGGGAAGGACCTCTCCCCACCATTTATTACCAAACGAGGTTTCAGACAAGGTGATTCTTTATTGTGCGACTTTTTCAACCTAATGATGAAAAAGATCATCCGAGCTGTTGATCTGAACCGTAGTAGCACAATATTCTACAAGAGTGTTATGCTGCTTGCGTATGCTGATGACATCGATATCATTGAAAGATCATCGAGATTAGAAAGAGAGTCAAGTCGAATGGGTCTGGCAGTGAATGTAGATAAGACGAAATACTTAGTGTCAACAAACAAACAGTCCCAGCGTCTTGGAACCCACGTTACCGTTGACAACACCTCATTCGAGGTTGTGAAGAACTTCGTTTATCTGGGATCCAGCATTAACTCAACCAACGACATCAGCATTGAGATCAAGCGAAGAATAACTCTTGCCAACAGGTGTTACTTTGGACTCAGTAGGCAATTGAGAAGCAGAGCCCTCTCTCGACGAACGAAAATCACGCTCTATAAATCGCTCATCATGCCCGTCCTACTTTATGCATCACAAACCTGCACGCTGAGCAGTTTAGATGAAAAGACTTTAGGAGCATTCGAGAGAAAGATTCTTGGTAAGATCTACGGACCAATCTGCGTCAATGGCGAGTACCGAATACGGTGGAATGATGAATACGGTATGAGCTGTACGCTGACATCGACATAGTCAAGCGCATTAAAATCGAGCGGCTTCGCTGGCTTGGTCATGTTCAGCGCATGAAAGACGATGCTCCAGTGAAGAAAACATTCGATTCGGTACCCAGCGGCGGTCAACGCAGAAGAGGACGACCGCATCTTCGTTGGAAAGACCAAGTAGAGGACAACCTGACGAAGCTTGGAATTTCCAACTGGCGCCAGCAAGCGAAAGACAGAAATGACTGGCGCAAATTCTTAGATGAGGCCAAGACCGACATACGGTTATAGCGCCAACTAAGTAAACAAGTAAGCAGGCGATTTAATTAATCATCATGGTACATTCATTTATGTATGTATGTATAAATTTCTAAATTAAATAAATTTCTTAAAATTAGAAAATTAAAATGTTTCTTTAGATAATATCATAAAATAAAACGTTTTTAATAAGTTTTAATTTTTTGGTTAAATTTAATTTATTCCGTTTATTTGCCCATATTCAAAATTTGTTATCGATATAATAATACAGGGTCCGCCATATAACTTTTTTATTCAACTAGTGCTTATTTCGTGAATGGTATTACTTAGCTCATGTCTGATTTGACAGATAATTAGTTTTATCCTTCCGCTGAACGAATATGGTTGTGTATACGCTTGAACAACGCTGAGAAGTGGGCTTGCGATCGACTTACAGAAGATGCCGATTTTGTCAAAAAAATCATCTTTTCAGGTGAAGCTCATTTTGATCTTGGCGGGTATGTAAACAAGCAAAATTGTCGCATTTGGGGCACAGAAAACCCGCACGCATACATTGAAAAGCCGCTGCACCCAAAACGAGTCACTGTTTGGTGCGGATTTTGGTCCAGAGGCATAATTGGGCCATTTTTCTTCGAAAATGAGCAAGGAGTGGCCGTTACTGTCAATGGCGATCGTTATCGGGCCATGTTGAACGAATTTTTGTTCACAAAAATTGAAGAGGAGGATATTGGCAACATTTGGTTTCAACAGGACGGCGCTACGTGCCACACAGCCGAAGCTACACTCGATGTTTTGCGCCCTGTTTTTGAAGATCGTATTATCAGCCGCAGAGCTGATGTCGTTTGGCCAGCTCGGAGCTGTGATTTGACACCGTTGGACTATTATTTGTGGGGTGCCCTCAAAGATAAGTGTTATGCCGATAAGCCAGAGACAATTGACGCTTTAAAGGACAATATTCGTGAAGCCATTGGTGAAATACAGCTGCACACAATCGATAATGTGCTTAAAAATTGGACCGATCGTGTAGGCTACTGCATGGCCAGCCGAGGCAGCCATTTGAATAAAAATATTTTTCATTATTAAACGGAAGAATTGTACTTTCAAATAAAAAAAGAAATTTGAGAAAATATCCAGTATTTTTTTTTATAGAATTTTCCAAAAAAAAAAGTTATTTGGCAGACCCTGTATCTTCCTGCAAAAATGCAGAGTTGTCAGTTCGAACCCATGATGATTTTGCAACTTCACCCTAACCAATCTTAAATCAGCTCACCATATTTTCTAGATATATACCCTACAATAGGCATTCCTACAAAAGGTTCCACTGCGGAAAGTTCACACAAAAATTCCAGAAGCACATAACAAAGGTGTACTTGACCAAGAGATTCTACCAATTTTTTAATAGATGATTGAATAATTTATTGTTAGCCCACTTTATATTTAAAAAAAAAGCTTTGATTACTAATTCCAAATGGTTCTCCTCTTGAAAAGTCACTCAATTCAGTGAAGTGGAAAAAAGGTCCTTCATTTCAGAATCTCATGTGTATCTCAAATTTTATCAATGATCTATCATCACCATTTAGATATATGGAGAAATTTGTAAAAATTAATATTTATAAATACTGAACTGCCATAAAAATACAATTTCCTAAAATTTTAATTGCAGTAGAATAACTCCTAAAATGGTTCTCCCCAACCTCAAGTAAAATATAAACAAAAAAATATCTCATGCGCTTGCTTGGAAGGTTTGGATAGGTTAAGGATTTTAATTTGATTCCTTTTGCGAAACTCTAAGGCAAAACCAATGCGGGAAAAATAATTAAAATGCAGATTTAATTAAGATAAACAAACAAATTAAAGTTTACGCACGCAGCCAAAACTTAAAAGGTACTTCAAGGCAAGGTAATTAAATCCGGGCTAATAAGAGGACAAAACAAACAAAACTTGGTAAAACAAACAGCCACAGCTACTACCATAGTAACGGAGTGTCCAATCTATATACCAGCGGAAGTAACTGCGTTGAACGTTATGTTTGACGAAGTCATGACACAATCGCGCAACAGCATAACGCCACGCCAACACGTCGATTTGTTGCTAGCTTGGTCCATAAGTTGTGAGTTTGTATGCGGATGTGTGTGTGTGTGTGTGTGTGTGTGTGTGTGTGGTACAAAGGAATTTTTTAGCCACATGCTCCCAAGCTCACAAACTGTGGGAGCCAATAAATGGACCTCGGAACAGGCAATTAATTAAGAAAACGCGTCACGTACGCAGCTGTCGGCAACAACGATGAATTGAGTGTGACAAGCAGAACAGACGCTATGGAGCTACTGGCTGCCTACTGAAGCTATGCACACAGGACTCAAATAAATGCTGCAGGACTTCAATCAACAATTATTTTCATTTCTTATTGTGTTAATTTGCTGGCGTCAAGTTTTGCGTCCTTTTTTTTCTCCTTTGTTTATTTAACCACCCAAGCAGTAGATGTAAACAGCCAATCTACTGGGAATAAATCTTTCAATATGAACTAATTTAAAAGGATCACTTGCATTAATTAACAAGGATTTTTACCAAAAATTAGCCAAAAGTGCCAAATAAACAAGGGAGAGAATTTAATTGAGGGACACGCAACTGAGAAATTTGTTTGGGAAGTGTATTAGTATGCCGTTCTTCTAAATCCATGCCAAACAAACTCCAGTTCTAACCTCTTTTTGCGCTTAGTCAGATTCCAATCTGGCTGTAAATCACTCTAAATGAAAACTAACACCTGGCTTGGAGCTGTTTTTGCGGTGGTTTCTTGCATAATGTTTACATTTTTCAAACGTTGCCTCGCATACAACTCTAACCAATGACAACTAACTCCCTTTTTTTACATCAAAATAGTGTTTATCCAACAGAATTTTCTAGTTTACAGTATGATTTAATAATTCTTTATATTTGTAGATACGTTGACTGTGTAAAGAAATGTGTATTTTTGCGATAAATCATTTCCTTTGTTATGCAGATGGTTGCGTGATGTTGTAAATATTTGGCAAAGTAACGGTATTTATGCAAATAATGAGCAGAAAAACAATAATGAGCATTATGAAAAAAAAAAAAAAAAATAATGAACAAAGAAAAAAAAAACGAAAAAAGATTCGGAATGTTAAGATTTCTGCATGCACGGTATTAAATTTAAAGGTCACAATTTGGCACAAAAAAGTTTATATCATTTTTAAAGATTAATGCATTTTTCTAAAATTTTTAGTTGTATCTCCAGCTAAGTTTTAACATTCTCAATCACAGTTTAGTCTATCTCTTAATGAACTCAAAATCAAAACCAATTTTCATTTGAATTTCGAATCCAATCTCGATCTGATTTTATACCAATATTTATACGTAAGCTACTATATATATTTCGCAGTTTGTCAACACTAAAAAATTCCATCAGAACTGACGTTTCTGCTTTAGCTTAAACATTTTTACGTTTCTCGTACTCACAGCGTTTTTGTGTACGTGCTCTCATTGTGTTTGCAGTGCTTTTAAAATTGTATTTTAGAAAAAAAAAACGGAATTAGCTCGTGAACATTTTCGTGCAATTATTTTTTACAACTTTCCACGTGAAATACCTAAACAAAAGTTCATCGATAAACTCAATTCGATTTTTTGGCGATACACTATCAAAAGTCTTTGTGGTGCACATAATTCAATCGAGGCCTTACTTTGCTCACTGAAGAATTTCGTGAAGAGTGTCCAAAATCTGTTGTTGTGCCACAAAACACTGGTACTGCGCTCGATCTGAAAATGCTTGATTGTCATACAGAAAGAAGCATCCCTGGGCATTACTTGCATCATTTTACATGAACACAAAGTTGTGAAAAAGATTTGTTCACGTTGGATTACCCTCATTTTAAAAAATTGGTGGCGATTGGTGCAAAGAAGCGATCAAGAAATACATTTGCGGTGCTTTAAAAGACGTTTATAAGATCGTAACTGGTGACGAATCAGGATTTTTGAGTAAATTAATATAAACCTGAAAATAAACAGCAGTCAACTGTATGGGTCTTTCAAATTAAACCAAACCTGATTTGGAACCCAATGACTTATTTTTGTTCTCGCTTATCAAGGACAAACTGCATGGACAACAATTTTCGATGGCAGAAGAAGACGTTAATGCGTTTAAAAACAATGCTTTAGAAATGTCTCAAGCGGAATGGAATAAATGTTATGACAAACGGTTCGAACGGATTAAAAAATGTATTAATCAAAAGGAAAATATTTCGAAACACAATAAATCTATTTTCAATGAAAAAAATTAGGTCTTATATTTATTCCTGGTATATGTGTAGCAACCCTTGTATTCATATCCATATACATATCCATATCCATATTCAAATCCATATCCATGTCCATATCCATATCCATATCCATATCCATATCCATATCCATATCCATATCCATATCCATATCCATATCCATATCCATATCCATATCCATATCCATATCCATATCCATATTAAAATCAATATCCATATCCATATTCATATTCATATTCATATTCATATTCATATTCATATTCATATTCATATTCATATTCATATTCATATTCATATTCATATTCATATTCATATTCATATTCATATTCATATTCATATTCATATATTCATATTCATATTCATATTCATATTCATATTCATATTCATATTCATATTCATATTCATATTCATATTCATATTCATATTCATTTTCATATTCATATTCATATTCATGTTCATATTCATATTCATATTCATATCCATATCCATATCCATATCCATATCCATATCCATATCCATATCCATATCCATATCCATATCCATATCTCATCCTCATCCTCATCCTCATCCTCATTTGTATCTTCATCGTCATCGTCATTGTCGTTGTCATAGTCATTGTCTTTTTCATTGTCATTGTTATTGTCATTGTCATTGTCATTGTCATTGTCATTGTCATTGTCATTGTCATTTTCATTGTCATTGTCATTGTCATTGTCATTTTCATTGTCATTGTCATTGTCATTGTCATTGTCATTGTCGTTGTCGTTGTCTTTGTCGTTGTCGTTGTCGTTGTCGTTGTCGTTGTCGTTGTCGTTGTCGTTGTCGTTGTCTTTGTCTTTGTCGTTGTTATTGTCATTGTCATTGTCATTGTCGTCGTCATTGTCATTGTCATCGTCGTTGTCATTGTCACTGTCATTGTCATTGTCATTGTCATTGTCATTGTCATTGTCATTGTCATTGTCATTGTCATTGTCATTGTCATTGTCATTGTCATTGTCATTGTCATTGTCATTGTCATTGTCATTGTCATTGTCATTGTCATTGTCATTGTCATCGTCATCTCCATCTTCATCTTCATCTTCATCTTCATCTTCATCTTCATCTTCATCTTCATCTTCATCTTCATCTTCATCTTCATCTTCATCTTCATCTTCATCTTCATCTTCATCTTCATCTTCATCTTCATCTTCATCTTCATCTTCATCTTCATCTTCATCTTAATCTTTATCTTTATCTTTATCTTTATCTTTATCTTTATCTTTATCTTTATCTTTATCTTTATCTTTATCTTTATCTTTATCTTTATCTTTATCTTTATCTTTATCTTTATCTTTATCTTTATCTTTATCTTTATCTTTATCTTTATCTTTATCTTTATCTTTATCTTTATCTTTATCTTTATCTTTATCTTTATCTTTATCTTTATCTTTATCTTTATCTTTATCTTTATCTTTATCTTTATCTTTATCTTTATCTTTATCTTTATCTTTATCTTTATCTTTATCTTTATCTTTATCTTTATCTTTATCTTTATCTTTATCTTTATCTTTATCTTTATCTTTATCTTTATCTTTATCTTTATCTTTATCTTTATCTTTATCTTTATCTTTATCTTTATCTTTATCTTTATCTTTATCTTTATCTTTATCTTTATCTTTATCTTTATCTTTATCTTTATCTTTATCTTCATCTTTATCTTTATCTTTATCTTTATTTTTATCTTTATCTTTATCTTTATCTTTATCTTTATCTTTATCATTATCTTTATCTTTATCTTTATCTTTATCTTTATCTTTATCTTTATCTTTATCTTTATCTTTATCTTTATCTTTATCTTTATCTTTATCTTTATCTTTATCTTTATCTTTATCTTTATCTTTATCTTTATCTTTATCTTTATCTTTATCTTTATCTTTATCTTTATCTTTATCTTTATCTTTATCTTTATCTTTATCTTTATCTTTATCTTTATCTTTATCTTTATCTTTATCTTTATCTTTATCTTTATCTTTATCTTTATCTTTATCTTTATCTTTATCTTTATCTTTATCTTTATCCTTATCTTTATCTTTATCTTTATCTTTATCTTTATCTTTATCTTTGTCTTTATCTTTATCTTTATCTTTATCTTTATCTTTATCTTTATCTTTATCTTTATCTTTATCTTTATCTTTATCTTTATCTTTATCTTTATCTTTATCTTTATCTTTATCTTTATCTTTATCTTTATCTTTATCTTTATCTTCATCTTCATCTTCATCTTCATCTTCATCTTCATCTTCTTCTTCATCTTCATCTTCATCTTCATCTTCATCTTCATCTTCATCTTCATCTTCATCTTCATCTTCATCTTCATCTTCATCTTCATCTTCATCTTCATCTTCATCTTCATCTTCATCTTAATCTCCATCTCCATCTCCATCTCCATCTCCATCTCCATCTCCATCTCCATCTCCATCTCCATCTCCATCTCCATCTCCATCTCCATCTCCATCTCCATCTCCATCTCCATCTCCATCTCCATCTCCATCTCCATCTCCATCTCCATCTCCATCTCCATCTCCATCTCCATCTCCATCTCCATCTCCATCTCCATCTCCATCTCCATCTCCATCTCCATCTCCATCTCCATCTCCATCTCCATCTCCATCTCCATCTCCATCTCCATCTCCATCTCCATCTCCATCTCCATCTCCATCTCCATCTCCATCTCCATCTCCATCTCCATCTCCATCTCCATCTCCATCTCCATCTCCATCTCCATCTCCATCTCCATCTCCATCTCCATCTCCATCTCCATCTCCATCTCCATCTCCATCTCCATCTCCATCTCCATCTCCATCTCCATCTCCATCTCCATCTCCATCTCCATCTCCATCTCCATCTCCATCTCCATCTCCATCTCCATCTCCATCTCCATCTCCATCTCCATCTCCATCTCCATCTCCATCTCCATCTCCATCTCCATCTCCATCTCCATCTCCATCTCCATCTCCATCTCCATCTCCATCTCCATCTCCATCTCCATCTCCATCTCCATCTCCATCTCCATCTCCATCTCCATCTCCATCTCCATCTCCATCTCCATCTCCATCTCCATCTCCATCTCCATCTCCATCTCCATCTCCATCTCCATCTCCATCTCCATCTCCATCTCCATCTCCATCTCCATCTCCATCTCCATCTCCATCTCCATCTCCATCTCCATCTCCATCTCCATCTCCGTCTCCATCTCCATCTCCATCTCCATCTCCATCTCCATCTCCATATCCATATCCATCTCCATCTCCATGAATTGTTGAATCTTTAAATCTTCATAATTTTGATTCTGTGTAACCTAGAATCCTTGAAACCATGAATCTGCGTGTCTTTAACTTTTGAATCGTTAGCTTTCCTTGAAACGTTATCATCTCTTCCCTAGTTATCTTAGTCTTTCTGTATCCTGAAGTGCTAAAACTCGTTGCTGTTATAATTTTTGATTCATTGCTTGGCCCCCCGAAATTTGTATAAATAGCCAGCAAGCTGGCATAATGCGAGTCTTGTTATTAATTTTTTACGATCTGCCGGCAGGACATAAAATGTAGCCTCCATTTCCATAAAAAAGGCTATCAAGTGGCAATCAAAAGATGTTAATAAAAAAAAAAATAAACTACTTGAAAGCAGGCCAAGACCATAAAGTTAAAAGCCATAAAAAAATAAAGCTACACTGTAGCATTCAAAAATCAAGCTCTACCCAGGACAAATAAAGATGCCTATTTTATTGGCAGCAAAAGAAGAACACAGCTTATTTTATTGCTAAAAAATTTAAATAGCTGTTATTTTTTTTTTGTTAATTAACTGGATGCGGCGTCGAAATACTTTAATAAACCGGAATTTATTCAGCCAGAATTTGGTATGGCGAATACATTTAAATCGAATTTTCTGCAACTTAAAATTCTATGCATTCCATGTGCGCAACGAAACATTCGATATTTCCGCACAATTTCGCATCATACTTCGACTGTTCAGGCATGAATGCCAGCATGCATGGGTGCAATTTTTCAACGATTCTCCTGGACATGCCACGCACTTGTTTATTACACCTTCCTGTGATGATCAGCAACAACAGATACAATTACAAGAATAATGGCAGGGGTGGCGTGAAGAAGAACCTTCGATTACAAGGTACAAGTCTGGCTCATCCATGATTTAGTTACGGTGCTGTTGAGCATGAGCAGCAGATAGTCGTGCGTATCGCAGAACAAATATTTTAAATACAATAAATTAAGCAAGTGTATCCTTTGCGCTTCATTCTTAAGTAGACGACTCTGGGTATAGTCGCAAAAGCAGAGTTGTTTTTGCTGTTCGCTTTGTTGTCGCACTCGGCACGAGTTGCTAGGAACGACTTGTACGCTTATCTAGTATTATCTGCATGTTTGCAAAAACAACAGCAACAACAGTTTGCTGTTGGCTGGCCTTAAAAATAAACACAGCCGTCAGATTCTGTGCTTCGTTCAAGTGATGCTCAATATATATATAGCTCGATGCTCCTTCCTATCCATCGTCTAAATCTATGTGTGTTTTTTTCACATCATTACATTTTTAGACATTTAATTAACGACCAACAATGAGCTGGCCTTAATTGCGTTGTACTAAGTTCGCCTTCATCAGCACTAAACGGATGGTACATAAAAAAAAAAGTCCATGGTATTGAGAATTTTTTTTTTATTAAATATTTGTTTATTGTAGATATTACTTCCAAAAACCAAAATAAACTTTACGATGTTAGTTGACTTTTTATTCAAAAAGTGGATACGTTAAGCTAAGGCTCCATTAAATTGCTTTGTAGGTTAAAATCTGGTTTTTATTACGTACACCATGAAAAATATAGGTCAAAGAATCTATAAAGGGTTAAAGAAATTAAAGTGAGCTTGTTGCTTCAAGTAATTTTCTCATTGTTGTGCTGTTTCAGATAGAAATATTAACAAAAATATTCTCCCACCGTGCGGTACAAAAACTCCTTTGGATTGCCAAACACTCCTTTGAAGTGGTCACACAGCTGCACTTATAGTCGAGTGTGAGCAAATGCGGCATTCATCTCGCAAATAGGTTTTTCATATCCAAATATTCATGTTAAATGTGATCTTCCCACTCATTTGAACTGCCTACAGCCTTGAGCCACCTCACGCACTTCCATTCTTTAATCGTCAAATATCATTTCATGGATCTTATCGACGATTTCTGGTGTCGCTAACTTTTGGGCGATCTGAACGTTTAGCGTCACTTGTACTGGTACGACCGAAATGGAATTCGAAAAACCACTTCTTAATCATTAAAATTAATGATGCACAGTTCCCATAGCATTTATCAAGCTTTTTCTTGGTTTCGGTGATGTTTTTTTTTACGCAAAAAAGTAATGCTTGATGAGTACACGAAATTCACTTTTTCGATTTATGTCGAAATTAACGTTGTTGTCTGCTTTCAATGGTTGCCAAACACAAACTAAATGAAGCTTGCTCAAAATTATAACCTTTGGACAAACACATGGTTCCGGCCAGGCATATTTCATTTTTGAGCGTTAATTAAACATACTTCTAGTTTAGGAAGATATCTGTATTTCCCGTTAGCCGCCTAAAATATTGTTGGCTTTCAATTTAAAAAAAAATTCTAAAATATCGTTCCAACACGAAAAAAACTGCAAAAGAAGTCCCCCTCGAACAAACACATATGCCTGGCCAGACCCCTAAACAATTCGTATGAAATAAATTATTGTTATACACATTTTGGGCTATTTTTTTGCAAATACAATGCAGATTGTTGTTTCCAGGTATTTTTTTATATTTTGGGTTGTTTTTATGTGAATTCAATGCAGATGTTTGCTTCTCGGTAGTTTTTGTGTTCATTTTTCTCTTATTTCTTTCTTTCGTTTGTGATTTTGGTTTTGAGTTCAGTTAGTTTATTATTGAATGCTGAACATACAACATCGACAGTCCGAAATATAATTTTTTTGTGCGGAAACTAAAGTGAAATTATTACTATTGTTATGGCAGAGGATTTAGAATTTGTGTACAATACGCGCTTGCGTACAGGCAGCCTTACTCCTAATTTCCAACAACAACTATCCTCAGCGTTACAGCGTGATTTCGCACTTTACACAGAAGCAGACGAAGAACTAGATTTATTTGAAGACCAAATAAGTGAAAACACAGATTTTTTGCCCGAGCATGACGCCTCGGGCATTGAATATGAATTGGAAATTGAAGCAAATGAAATATTTGACAGCGATGAAGAATCCGAAGAAGAAAGTGAGAATGCACCAACTCAAGCTGCAGACGGTTTTTTGCTTGGAAAAGATGGTACCAAGTGGAGTACAGCTGAACCCGCTACAGTGAGATTTCGCCAGAACAACATCATGCGTTTCAGAGGTGGACCAAAAACAAACCTGATCACTTCGCTTGAGGTGTACAAGCTTTTCTTTTCACCGAATATTACGTTCATCATCCACGAGTATGGGTTGATATGACAAGTGTTGAGCTTGACGCTTTTATTGGGATACTATTGGCTTTTGGTGTCAGTCATAATACTATGCAGCTCTCAAGATTGATTGATGTGGCAAACTGATGCACTTCCAATATTCCGTGCAGCCATGTCATATACACGATTTGTTACTTTGATGCGCTGCATTCGATTTGACGATAGTCGTACGCGCGCATTTCGTAAACAAACCGACAAAGCTGCTCCCATTCGCGATATATGGAACTTCTTGAATAACAATCTTGCGAGTAATTTTGAACCATATGAAAGTGTAACCATCGATGAGCAGCTATTTCCATACCGCGGGCGCACAAAGTTCACGCAATACATCCCATCAAAGCCCGCAAAGTATGGCATAAAAGTATGGTGGGCATGCGATGCGAAAACCAAATATCCGTTGAGAACTGTACATTGGTAAAGAGGGAGAACAATGAGAGACAAACCAAGGCGAAAATGTTCTCATGAGTTTGGCTAATCGATACGCCAACAGCGGCAGAACTATTATTGCTGATAACTTCTTTACAGCATTAGACGCAGCTAAACGTCTTTCGTCGATTGGACTAGCATACTGGTGCCAACGTTTTGGTGGTAGATCCAACAAAAGGTGTCTGCCCAAAGAAGTGAAAAAACAGCAAACGGCCAGTGCTTTCATCTGTGTTCGGTTTCTATGATAACCTTGTATCACTGTGCAGCTACGTTCCCAAGAAGAACAAAGCAGTAAATCTACTATCCACTGTGCACTACACCGAGAAAGTTGAAAGCGTAGCAAAAAAGCCGGAAGCTATATTATTTTACAATTCAACAAAGGAACCAGAAAAGAGACAACAACATTCAACCCGTTTGGCCATTGAATCTTTCTTTGGAAGGCCGTTGAATATTCCCAGCAAAATGCTGCTTACTAACAAAGCGGCCCTAGTACACTGAATTCCAGAAAAGATTGCAAAATTTGTGCCACGCAAGACGAAAAGCTGCTTAGAAAGACACGTTTTTACTGCACCAAATGCACTAATCCTGTGTGCCAACAACATTCTAAAGTTGATTATACTTGTTTTTCATGCATTCCACAAAATGAATAAACATTTTTTTACATTTAGGTAGCTACATATATCAACAAATAAAAAAAAAGTCTAAAGACAAAAATAATAAACGAGCATACTTAGAAATTCAAAGTTACGGTATCATACAAACGCATAAAAACGTATAGAGGTCTGGCCAGGCATATGTGTTTGTTCAAAGGTTTCAGAATATGTGTTTGACGGGGGGTTAAAAAAATCCACAATTGTGTAAATATTGATTAATTAAATGTTATTGTTATTTTAAATAAAGTTTAAATTATTTTCTAAAATTTTTTTTAAAAAAAATTTTTGTATGAAAATGTAACGGTAAATGTTAAAATTTTATAGGGCTGACATATAAAAGTGCTTTTGTGTGTACATTTTATTCGCACAAAATACCTTAAAATTTTTTTTAAATCTTCATATCAACTATTTTAAATATATTTTGTGATAAACAATTCATTTAAATACATTTTCTGAACTTTTTTCAAAACTTCATTTGGCCGCAATAATCAAATTCATGTTTTTTTATGACAAAAAAGTTAATATTTTTCTTTGTAAAAAACAATTTTTTTGTACAGATAACATAAAATTTCAAATCAAAGATCAAATCAAAGAGGGAATTTTTGTTAAATGTTAAAATTTTATAGGGCTGACATATAAAAGTGCTTTTGTATGTACATTTTATTCGCACAAAATACCTTAAAATTTTTTTTAAATCTTCATATCAACTATTTTAAATATATTTTGTGATAAACAATTCATTTAAATACATATTTGGCCGCAATAATCAAATTCATGTTTTTTTTTATGACAAAAAAGTTAATATTTTTCTTTGTAAAAAACAATTTTTTTGTACAGATAACATCAAATTTCAAATCAAAGATCAAATCAAAGAGGGAATTTTTGTTAAATGTTAAAATTTTATAGGGCTGACATATAAAAGTGCTTTTGTATGTACATTTTATTCGCACAAAATACCTTAAAATTTTTTTTAAATCTTCATATCAACTATTTTAAATATATTTTGTGATAAACAATTCATTTAAATACATTTTCTGAACTTTTTTCAAAACTTCATTTGGCCGCAATAATCAAATTCATGTTTTTTTTTTATGACAAAAAAGTTAATATTTTTCTTTGTAAAAAACAATTTTTTGTACAGATAACATCAAATTTCAAATCAAAGATCAAATCAAAGAGGGAATTTTTGTTAAATGTTAAAATTTTATAGGGCTGACATATAAAAGTGCTTTTGTATGTACATTTTATTCGCACAAAATACCTTAAAATTTTTTTTAAATCTTCATATCAACAATTTTAAATATATTTTGTGATAAACAATATCATTTAAATACATTTTCTGAACTTTTTTCAAAACTTCATTTGGCCGCAATAATCAAATTCATGTTTTTTTTTTATGACAAAAAAGTTAATATTTTTCTTTGCAAAAAACAATTTTTTTGTACAGATAACATCAAATTTCAAATCAAAGATCAAATCAAAGAGGGAATATTTGTTAATGAATGAAGTGACAAAAAATAGATGGTCAAAATGTTGTTTTGAGTTTATGTTGTTTTTACAACAAATTTGGTCTATGTTTTTAGTAATAACTGAATACTTTGGACTTTTAAACATTTTTATAGTTTTTGTCAAGTCATTTTATTAAGCTTTTAGGGAAAAAAGAAATTAATGAAATATATTCAAAAACAACGAAGATATTTACATCAAAAGTCAAAACTTCCAATTTCGGAATGTTTTTTTTTTCATTCTAGGGCAATGAAATTATGTCAAAAAATGCAATGTACTAAGAATTTCCATTAAATTACCTTGAAAGGTCATTTTGTTTTCATATGAAACGATTTTGCATTAAACATTTGTTGTATGAAGAACTTTCATACTTTTCAAGATATGTGCATAATTTTGATGTCAAAAAACAAAGAAATATTTTTTTAATACATACCTAAAAAAAAATCTGAAATTAGCTTGAAATGTCGTTTTTTTAAAGATAAACCCTTGTTTGAAATTAATATTGCAGTATTTTTAATTTTTTGCACAAAATTTATGTACTTTGGTACAAAAGTTCTAATGGCACATTTAAGAACGCTATAATCGTTAGTTTTGTATTAAAAAAAATGTAAAAAATTTGATTTGGTGCTGGTTTTTGCGAAAATTTCATAATTTATAAGCCTATTAAGGAAAGAAAAATATATATACGTAGAGTTAGTAAAAAAAAAAATTTGAAAACATATTCTATATCTAAATTTAATAAAGTATGATTTAAAATATTAATAGAGCAAAGGCCATTAGATATTGAAAGAGCTATTAACTTAAAAACTTATAATTTTGATTTTAGGGTGGATTTTTCAAATTTTTCAGATTTTTCGCAAAAAAAAAAAATTTATAAGTTTTGAAACGAAGTTCAGAAAATGTATTTAAATGATATTGTTTATCATAAAATATATGTTATTGTTGTTGTTGTTTCTTTGGAAAAAATTCGTTAGAGCAATTATTTGTTTTAACCTGAACTAAAGCTTAATAAACGATTTTAAACTATCAAACAACTAGAATTTGTATTTAAAATCCTCAATTGATAACGTTTTCTCTAATATATAATTTGAGCAACTTGCCGTAAGCTCAATTGAATATGAACACAGTGATCACAATATAGTGAGCTGCATAATCAATGTAAAAGCCGCGGATGATAGATTTAAAACATCTTGTAAAACAGTCTACAACTATGAAAACATTTCAAACGCCATTAATATAAATTTGAATATAGATGTCATAAGAGGCATGGAAGATCCTAATGAAATATATGATAATATTGAACGAGTAATAATAGAAGCTATTGAGGTAAACAAAAAAGAGGTAATTATTAAAACCAAAATAAAACATCTAACTTCACCTTGGGTCAATAAAGAATTCTTAGCATTAATAAAAATTCGGAGCAACGTGTATAAAAAACTAAAGCGTCAACCACACACACAGGCTAGATGTCAGAAACCGTCTCGATAGGCTTAACAGCATCATGAAAAGCGTAAGGAAAATACTTATTGATAACTATTATAAGAAAAAATTAACGGATGTCAAAGGAGATATGAAAGCTATGTGGAAGACACTGAATGGTTTTTTTAATCGGACTGCGCGGACGACTGCTATCGAGAAAGTGGAAAATTCTGATGGAGCAATTTTAACGGATGAACGAGAGGTTGCAAATTGTTTAAACCAGTTTTTTGCAAGTAGAGCTGTTGACATAGTAGAAGCAATTGAAACTGAAGAGGGCGATCATATAAATGCATTCAGAATGCTTAGATTATCCAATGAGCAATTTTCATTTGAAGAAGTAATGGTAGAGGAGATGGAAAATATCATTCAGCAGATAAATATAAAAAAGTCTTGTGGAATAGATGAAATACAGCCGTGTGTCATTAAAAATTCGAAAACCGCTATTGCTATAGTAATGGTTCATTTATATGCTGCAATTATAAAAACAGGCACTTATCCTGCTAAATTCAAGCGTCAAAAAGTAATACCAATATATAAAGGGGAAGATAAATCCAAAACTCAGAACTACAGAAGATAAATCCAAAACTCAGAACTACAGGCCGATTGCGAATTTCCCAATACTAAATAATATAATGGAAAAAAATAATGAAGCATCAAATACTTAAGCATTTGGAAGAGACTGGATTTATATATAACTAGCTGATATACCCGGTGTTACTCGAGAGTCACTTATATAAACATTTTAACATACACTTCTCGATTAAATGTTTTTTAAAATGGGGAATAATGAAAAACATGTTGAATTTTATTTGAATTTTATTTTATTTAATTTTATTTATCTACCGTTAGAAAGGTAATTGAACGAACATTAATCCAAAAAAGTTTAGGAAAATTTTTGTTGTTGTTGGTTCCATCTCTTGCGGTGAGCTTATTGAATTCAAAGAAGGCGTACGAAAAACATATTTTAAAAATTAAAAAGAATTAAAAGTAAAGTTTATATTTACTTAATCTTAAAGCAAGCACAATTACCTTTTCAACAAAATAAAAATTATGGTGGGACTCAATGCGTCCTTGAGATATGGACATTTCAACGTCTAAACAAAGATTAATATTAAAAAACATATTAAACTTTTTAACAAAAAAAATTTTAATGAAATATATTAAAAACAGCGGAGTTATAGACATTAAAAGTAAAAACTTTGATTTTCATATAATTTTTTTCTCATTATTAGCTATCAATGTTTTATGAAAATTCGTTGTGCTAAAAATGATTGTACCTACTAAAATTTCTATTAGCTGTGTTTTTTCATTGGAGATCAGGATCATATAATCGCATTTGCAAGCAAAGCAAAAACAACAAAAAGTCCAGCAAGTGAGCTAGACATTTAAATTGATCCAATTCTATGTTTTTAAGTGTTAATGACGCTAGATGACGCTGCGACTGAAAAAACTGGCAGTACTGCATTATTTTACTTTTTAAAAGTTTGGTAGCAATAGCATTTTCGCAAAATATTTCGCAAAACTTATCTGCTGGCTGTATAAGAACATCAGATATTCTCCTGTAAGCAGAAAATAGCGCCACCTGTCTGTAATCCCAAACGTGTGGGGTTAAATTTTAAGAAACTTTTGAAAAAACAGTATTCAGCTTTTCACCGCAAGGTGTAAGTATAGTCAGTACCCACACATCTTACAAATGTGGCGCCATCTATATGTGAATTTAACGCACAGATCAAAACTAATGAAATAATTGTGCTAACCAGATGCGCATATGTTTTATTATATCGCCATATAGCTTAAACTGATAACATGAAAATGTTAACTTTAACAGCATTCTTATTCACAGTCATTTTTTCGATAAAATTATGATATATATATATACAAAATTTAAAGTACCATTGATAAAGAACTAAGTGACAACGGTGACACAATAGTGAGAAAAAATAGAGCCATCACAACAAAACAAATTTAACAGGAGGGGGCGGGGGGCGGGGGGTGGGGAGGCAAAAAATAAGTAGATTACTATAAAGAAGATTTTATATAATCCAAAATAATCGTAACTACTTTAGACACACAACTGCATTCTCAGAGATAAATGGGGACGTTCAAACTGTATAGAGAATTCTAACACAAAACTAAGTTTTTTTATTAATAGTCTGGTATGAAAAAATAGATTTTTAGCCATAACTTTTGATTGGAAAGAGATATTGGGGTAATTTTTTCACAGAAATTATTTTTGAGACTTGAATTTTTTGTAAAAAATATAAAAACAACATTTTGGAAAAAATAAATTTCGCGAAAAAAAATCAAAGGGGGTACCCTTGTTGTTTTGATGACAAAAACAGTAAAATAATTTTTGCGCTTAGCTGGAAGAATTTTTGCAAATAAATGCTATGTCATATGAAAGGTAGTCCAATTTGCTGTTTTTAATTGATTTCATTTTTACAACAACAACAATTTTTGAGTCATTTTTTGAGTAAAAAGTCAATATTTTGGACCTTTTTTGGCATACTCATAAAACATATATACACTGACTTAACGGTAGAGTTCAACCTATTTTTGTGAAGTGATTTTATTGAACTTTTGAACAAAAAAATTTGAATGAAATATATTAATGGACAGCGGAGATATTTGCATTTAAAGACCAAACTTTGATTTTCATGTCGTTTTTTTTTCATTCTTAGGTAACGATGTTTTATGAAAAAGTCGTTGTACTGAAAATTTCTCCAATTTTGAAGATATGTGAGTGTTTTTGATGTCAAAATAACAAAAAATTTTTAAAATTAAATATACAAAAATCTCCGATACTAAAAAGTTTTATAATAAAAAAATGACCGTTAGTTGAAAAATTTCAGAGGGGGCGTGGCAAAAACTAAGTATGTAACATTTTAAGTTGGGATAAACTTAATATGTGTACCTAGTTTGAGCAAAATCCGTTGAGCCGTTTAGATTTGTATAAAGGCCAAACAAACAAACAAACAAAGAAACAAACAAACAAACAAACAGAAAATGAGTTTTATTACTATAGATCAGCAGTTTGGATTTCGACAGCGATCAGGTACACAACCGGCATTGATACAGGCAATCGATGATATTTGCGCGCACTTGAATAGAGGGTGTAAAGAAGTAGGCGGTCTATTCATTGATTTGCAAAAGGCGTTTGAATGTGTAAGTCATGACATTCTTGTGGAAAAACTCGAGTTTGCTGGTTTTCAAAATATGAGTCTGCAATTGATGAGTAATTACCTAAAGGATAGACAACAAATTGTATATAATGGTAAGGTAACTCGCGAACCGCAAAGAGTAGTATGGGGAGTACCACAAGGTAGTGTGCTTGGACCTTTGCTTTTTCTAATTTTTATTAATGATATAAAAAACATCACGCAGAATGGTAAATTATTTCTTTTTGCTGATGACATTGCACTTTTTTACCCAAGTTTATCACGTTTGGCACTTAGAGCAAAGCTTGAATATGATGTGTCAATTTTGAAGGAATTTTTCCGCTTCAATAAGATCGCAATAAACGAAGAAAAGACTAAGTTCATAGTATTCTCACCGCAGCACAATGAACCCGAAAAGTTTAGGTTTAATGTTAATAAAGCTGAAGTTGAGGAGGAAGAGCAAATCAAGTTTCTCGGTCTTTTATTCAACAATAACCTCTCATGGAATCAACATATTATAGGAGTGCAAAAAAAGATATCGTACGGCTTGGGATTATTATACAAATTTAGGAATAAACTTACTGTGGATACTAAGTACTTAATATACACAGTGTCAGACAACACTAAAGCACGAAACTTACCTTTTAAGCATTTCATGAAATAAAATTTTAAAATAAGCTTTGAACTAATTGCCTTCAAGTATGAGACAAAGCGATCTTAGTTTTTGTTGTACATTATTAGTATACCAATTGATTCTAATGCACAGTTAACTTTTTGCTTGCTGCTACAAATTTTGATGAATTTTTTGCGTAACATATTTATAACCCACATTCGATAAAGTGTTTCCAGAGTAAAGGGACGTATATTATAAAGAAAAAAAATTACTCTTTCTGCAAAAAATAATTATTTTCTGCAAAATGCCACGCGGAACTAATTTAACAGGTGAAGAAAAAGGAAAAATTTTGGCATATAAGGACAGTGGGCTTAACATAAGCGAGATATCCAGAAATATTGGCAGAAGTCGACGAGTTGTGAAAAACTTTTTGGATGATCCGGCAAACTATGGTGCTAAGAAGCGATCCGGAAGGAAACATTCCCTTAGTGACCGCGAAAAAAGGCTAATTTTTCAAAAAGCCAGCAATTCTCCTGCGTCCTGCTCCAAATTGGCCTCGTATGTGGGGAACAAAGTCAGTAAGATGACCATTTGCAGAGAGCTTAAAAGGTGCTCACACATTCGCAGCGCAAAAATGGCAAAAAACCTAAACTGCTACAACGTCACAAGACTGCGCGCCTAGAGTTCGCTGAGAAACACATGGACACCAATTGGCAATCCGTAAGAAGATAACAATTGACGCTTTTATATATTATTTAACGGTATATCATCAAAATAGCTAATTTTTTCGGACGAGAAAAAATGGAATTTAGATGGCCCTGATGGATTCCGTCACTATTGGCATGACCTACGTAAGGAGCCACTATACTTTTCCAAAAGAAATTTCGGTGGCGGATCAGTAATGGTGTGGGGTGCATTTACTAGCCGCGGCACTCTGCAATTGATGTTTACATCTTCCAAAATGAAAAGCTCGGACTATGTTGCTGTGCTGGAGAGAAGCCTAATCCCTTTTTTAGAAGAAAATAGAGAGATACCTTTCCTGTTCCAGCAAGATAACGCCCGTATTCACACCAGCGCTGAAACAAAGTCCTTCTTAGCAAGGTGTTCTGTTGAAACTATGGATTGGCCGGCCTGCTCCCCAGATCTCAATCCAATTGAGAATATTTGGGGAATTCTTGTCAGAAGGGTTTATGCCGAAAATCGTCACTTTGAAAGTGTTGAGGAGCTACGACGAGCCATTGAGGAAAATTGGGAAAGCCTTGAAATCAGTTTATTGGAGAATTTAATTCGATCAATGAGGAAAAGAATTTTCAAAGTAATTCAGGCCCATTGAAGCCATATATCTAAGTAATTGCTTACATTCTAGCTTTAAGAATCACTTTAATACTTAATTTTAAAACAAAAAACTTTATATGGGTTATAAATATGTTACGCAAAAAATGCAGCAAAAATTGTAGCAGCAAGCAAAAAGTTAACGGTGCCTTAAAATCAGTTGGTATTCTAATAAAGTACAACAAAAACTAAGATTGCTTTGTCTCATACTTCTTTCATCTGGTATGCTCTTTTTTACAGTGGTGTCGAAAAATTATTTTTTTTGTTAAAACATGCAATGCTGGCAAGTGGGTTATAATTATGTTACGAACCTTACATTTAAGGTAATAAATCAACCAAAAATTAACACAATATTTCATTTAAAACAAAAAAATTAAAACAAATGTAGGATTATTACTAAAACTTCTGTGACAAAACTAAAGCACATTACATGGAAACACATGAAAAACTTAGTTTTTGCTAGTATTTGGTGTATATTTTTACATTTGGTATTAATATTTATGCATTGTTTTTTTAACACAGCTTGACATCTGCGAGGCATCGACTCTATTAAGGTATTTAAAACGTCTTTTGAAATACTTTTCCATGCCAATCCCGCTTGTGTGAAGAGAGAGTCCTTCCCCTTACAGTTTTCTCGTTAAATTTTCCTATCTACAATTTCCCATAGATTCTCTTTGGGATTGAGATCAGGCGATTGAGTGGGCCAATCCAACACATCAATTTTGCTTTCAGCAAACCATTGCTTCACACATTTGGCAGTGAGTTTGGGATTGGTTATCATGCTGAAAGATCCACTTCAACGGCATTTCTTCTTGCGCATGAGTTAACATAACATTTTCGAGAATATTCTTGTATATGAATCGATCCATTATGCCGTTGATCTTATGAATTGGGCCGATCCCATGATCGAAAAAACATTCCCAGACCATGACGTTACCGCCGACATGTTTCACAGAACCTGTAGAGTAACGTGGATTTAGGCGCTGCCCTTTTGGCCTGCGTACTAGCTTTAATCCGTCACAACCTTTGATGTTAAACTTTGACTCATCTGAAAATAGTGTGGTTCGCCATTTCGTAACAGTCCAGTTTACGTGGGCTCTTGCAAAATCAATTCGTGCTCGACGATTTTTTTTAGAAATAAATGGCTTTTTCACGATCCTGTATGATTGCAAGCCGCCGTCCACAGCTAGTCGTTGGATGGATCTAAGTGAAATATTCAAATGCAATTCGTATTGAATAGATCTCGCTGGTATGAATGTATCTTTTTTTATTGTCCGAATAATTGCCTGGTCCTCACGTTTGGTTGTCTTTCATCACCTTCATGTGATGGAACTAAGGAACCAGTCAAACGAAAACGACTTATAGTTCGGGATATTACACAAAGGTGAACACAAAATTTTTTGGAATGCTTGTCACTGATTCGTCTTTTTTGAATTCGTTTAAAATCTTTTCTCTGAATGTAGCAGAATACTTATTGCTAGCCATTCAATTAATTTTTTGTTTAATACACAGTCTAACCCAGATAAATGATCACCAACGACCGAATTAATAGTAAAATTTGTTCAAGAGATGTTATTTAGCTTCACAAATAACTGGTTTTTATTCAAACGGTACTTTAACTACTTATTGTTGTTACTTATTGTTAGAAATGAAGTCAAACTCTGAGTGACTGAGAACATGTGCTTTAGTTTTGTCGCCCCAAATTTCCGTGTGTTGTAACATTCTTGTAAAAAAATTTTTATTTGCAATAAATAATTGCTTTTTGACGGTTTTTATGAACCAATCGGATATTTTTACATAAGTAATAATATAAAAAAACATGGAAATACTACAATATTTTAACTCTTATGCAATAAAATGCTAACTAAATGGGTTCGTGCTTTAGTTATGTCCGACACTGTATGTCTCTAGTACACTCACACCTATCATACATGACGATGTGTTGGGCCCATAAAAATACAGTTGAGTTAAAAAAACTACAGAGAATGCAAAACAGATGCATGAAAGCAGTCTTCAATCTCCACCCAAGATTTCCAAGTCACCAACTTTACGCACCAGAACTTAAAAATGTTTTACCATTAATTGGGCTGTATAAATACCAATTACTACTGCAAGTGTACAAGAATTTAAGAAACAAGCTATAATAGCCCAAACAGAATAAGCATAGCCAACACGCAGCCAACAGAAGAAATGTCAACATAGAAGTTGGTTGCCTTGCAACCCTATGAAATGAACATAATTAAAATAACCAACACGTAGCGAACGCAGCCGACACAAAAATGTTGACGAACTTTTAACTTTTTCCGCAGCCAACGGTAGCGTAATGTCAAAATACATAGTTCAAATTAGAAAACATAAAATTAACTAAAACATTTTAGTCCAAATTAGTAAAAAAGCAAACAAATTATGATATGCAAAAGGCTGTATCTATTAATTTTTTAAAATATAACAAAATATTGCAAGCATAAGGCTGACCGCATAGTAAGCGCCGAAGCAGGCAGGCAGGCAGACAGGCGCAAGAAAACTATGTGAACAAGCGAGAAAAAAGTTATTTTTATCTCATTTCTTCGCAGGGCCTGCCTGCCTGCCTGCCTGCTTCGGCGCTTACTATGCGGTCAGCCTAAAGCTCTATCTGCGTTATCAACACAAATTCTATTCTGTGCACAACATTTCGTTGGCTACGTTTTCGACAGCTCGCTACGTGTTCGCTATGCCTATTCTGTTTGGGCTATAATACTACACAGCTAAGGCAGCATTCGCATGGATTTGACACAAGGAACAGAAGCAATTTAGTAGTGGCGAGATGTAGTCGAGAGCTTACGAAGCAACGTTACTTATATGCCGGACCTAATGCTTACAATAGTTTGCCGGAAGATATAAGAAATGAAGTATCAATTAGTTCATATAAAAATAAATTGAAAAGAAATACATCCTAACTAACAATTAATAGATTTTGTACATGTATATGATATGAAAAATGATCTCATAATGATAAGACTGAAATATATTATATATTTTAAGAATAGTAGCTAAGCCAGATGGGTAAGCAATGGAGCAAAATATTGTAAATTTGTATAAAAATACATTTTTAAAATAAAAACATTAAAATAAAAAAAAAAAATTAAAAAAAAATCAAGAATGATTTAAACTATCAAACATTTAGAATTTGTATTAAAATCATAGAAAATCAACATAATAAATAACAAGGTCATAAAGAATACTTTATTTACAATAGTTAGTATGAATATTTTAAAAAAATTCAGGGTGTTTTGTGGGAATAAAATCTACATACAAAAACCACTTTTGTATGCCAGCCCTATAAAATATTAACATGTACCGTAAAATTTATTTAAAATAATAATTACATTTAAATAATCAATATTTACACAATCGTGTATTTTTTGCAATTAATTTTTAATTAAAAAAACTTTAAATTAAAAAAAAAAATGTGTAACTAACTAAATTATATAAGGATTCACATACACAAGCATGGTAAAGAAACGGTTACGTAAGGGGTCGTCCATAAACTACGTTACCAACTTAGGGGGGGGAGGGGTTTTGAAATGCACTACGATAAGCAACGGTAGGGCGGGAGGTGTTTAGATATTGTTACGTTACCAAAAATTTAAAAAATCGACGAAAAACCTCTAATTAATAACACAATTATTTCAAAAATTTTTAACCTTACATGTTTATGTTTGATCGTCTAAATTGATGGTTAACTTTTGTTTCAACGATTTCTTCCACTACCTCGACTCAGGAACCTTTTGGTATTCCTTCACCATATCAGCACACGTCTGAAAAATTTGGGTCTCTGCTTTTGCGACAGGCTTTGACGTTAAGGCCTGAATGTTCTTGATCAAAGGAGATACCATATGACATGTACTGTCCTTCTTAGAAAGAAGAAATTGGTTCAAGGTCGTGTCCTACCTGCGGCTTATATTTCGTTTTTAAAACTTCTATGAATTGCCATAAGTTTGTATTATATCGTTTACAATAAATCGTAATAAAAAATACTATTTAAATAAATCAATTTTCAGAAAGCATTTACACAAAAACACAGAACTTGGTGCAACTCGGGTGCAGCCTTTAAGGGTACTCTGTCAAAGACCAGGTGAATTTCTTTGCGTTAGAAATGACGATTCACCTGAATGGGTCGACATAGAATCCGATGAAAAATTCTATTTTAAAGAATCCTCAACAAAGCTACCAGCTTCTTCAATCCCAGTGATTGAGAGCATCGAATCTTGGATCGCAGATGGAATAGCTTTTACAGATGATATTAATTATTGATTTTTTTCCAATTGTTCCTTTAATGTATCAAGTCATACTAGTCACTAATACTAGTGAAAATTGTCAGAGCTAGTCAAAATATATAATCATTCGAATGAATTAATTTCATATGTCACGTTACTTTATGGAGGGGAGGGGGAGGGGCTTTGAAAAGCACTACGAAAAGTAACGCAGGGGGAGGGGGGGGTAAAAAAAACCGGAAAATCAGTAACGTAGTTTATGGACGACCCCTAATAAATAAAATATGAGTAAAAATTTGTTTAAATCAACAACAACAAAAACAAAGAAATGTTTTATAATACATACCAAACGATGTGAAATTTCTATACCTTTCATTTGGTGCCTAATTTGTGTATGTTTCAATATGCAACATTAAAGTTATTGCGAAAAAACGTAATTTTTGCAAATTTTCGAGCGCAATTTTGAAAGTCTTGACCTTGAACTTAGCAGATATAAAAAAAGTGAAACTTAAAATTTTGTCTTCTATCATATATCCCAAGCTCATTAAAATCGGAGAGTGACACGTGGAGACCTTTCCTTGTTAGTAAGCCTTTTTGTGGTGGGTCTGGAAGGTAAACCAAGTAAACTTTTCCCTAAACCTAGGTCCATGCATAATCAAGTATTGTACATTGGTTAATCATACACGTTGGCAAAAAGAACCAATCTCGAGCATTTGTTGTTGTCTTCAGACGTAATTAGCGCGATTTGTTGGGATGGTTTTTTTTAAGCAGTCCTGCTTCCTGCTCACGCAATGCGTCCAACTGATCAACCAATCAACTAACTTAAGCAATCTGCTTCCTTTAACCACAGCTGGTGGCAGTGCGTTTCTTTATTCCTTATTTCATTAAAAAAAAAACTTACTAATGTCTTCACATTGGCATTGAGCTTCCATGCTTTACCTGCGCGCATTTTTTTAACGTGCTGGATGAGTTGATGCATTGGCGCAATTTAACATTATATTGGCGATAATGTTTGCAAGTCTGGTTGTTTTTTCCCCTGCACATGAGCATCCATGTTGCGGCAATAAACTTCTCGTCTTAATGGTTGCATAGAAATTCCTGCCGCAAGTTGAAGCAGATGAATCGGAATAAAGTAGTTAAAAAAGAATTTTGAGTTATCAAAGAGTTATCATGGCATGTTAGTTAGTTTGTCTCAATTTTTCCGTTGTCTCTGGAATAAATAAGCGACTACAGATGAGTTGAAAGAGCTGTCCTTCGCTCACATTTCAATGAACTAACTAACTGCTTAATTAATTTTGCTGCATTTGGAAGCAATTAAGGCACATTACACAGTTTGTCATGTTCGCCTCAGGTGGTTCAAGCAATTAACCTGGTGGACTTGTAGCCAGCAATGAGAATTTTCAAGCTAAGCATGTTGTTGTTACATTCTGACATCCTTCTTTTCTCATGTCCCTGACCCCTGCCTTAACTATAGTTTTTACTATGACTTGCCGTTGGGCTTGGATTTGGTTAGAAAAGTTTTACGCTACACAACTTGGACAGACATAGATGAAGAATTTCAACAACTTACATAATTAAGCAAGGAATTTGTATGGAAATGAAGGATAAGAAACAAGATGGGTTTACAATTTATTGAAGCATTTTCTTTTGATAAACATTTAATACATTTAAAATAGGTTTATTTAATGGACACTTGAGTTCTTTAACATCAACTTTAAACTGATATACAGCCACGACTACAATTTACCAAAATACAATAAATGCTTTATCTGCTTGTTATATTATAAATATAAAGTTATTATATATAAATACACGAATTAGATTGTGAGCTTATTTATAATAATTAAAACCACTGCATATTCATTTTTTGGATAAACTGAATTCCTTGAAATTTTTATACTTACTAGGGTAAGTAATGATTACTGAACTAATTATATAATGATTACTTGGTAATGAGAGGTAGTTCCCTGCTGGATTGCAAAACACCAGACCTGTGATTTTCAAATACAAATACAAATAGAAATACCTAAGTAATTGAAAAGTAAATACCAAATACAAATACTACGTATTGGTATTTGAAAAAAAAATACATAAATACTTGGTATTTGAAAAAGTAAATACAAATACCAATACTTGAGTATTTGCAGAGCTGAATTTTCAAATACTTGCAAATACTATTTAAAAGTATTTAGTAAATACTTTCAAATACTTCAGTAAATACTTTGTCAACATTGAATGTAACGTAACTTTTTATTTTTATATGCATGTGAGATCAGTAAAGATCGCTTATTATTAATTAAGTTAATAAATATAAATAGAATTGTACTTGATTGGAAGTATTACAAAATGTGTTTTAATAAATAATATTACTGGCATATAAAAAAGTTACGTCACATTCAATGTTGACCAAGTATTTACTGAAGTATTTGAAAGTATTTACTAAATACTTTTAAATAGTATTTGCAAGTATTTGAAAATTCAGCCTTGCAAATACTTAAGTATTGGTATTTGTATTTACTTTTTCAAATACCAAGTATTTATGTATTTTTTTTTCAAATACCAATACGTAGTATTTGTATTTGGTATTTATTTTTCAATTACTTGGACCAGTATTTAAGAAGTATTTAAATAGTATTTTATAAACGTTGTATTTAAATACATCCCAGGTCTGCAAAACACACAAATAAGGCATTCTCTTAAAATGGGCTTGTCATAGGCGGTAATGTGTGGTGCAGAGATTTGCATGAGACCATTCGTCAGTTTTTGCCACTCGAGTAACAATCGTCGTCAGCCGTAATCGCACACAGGAAAAAAATGCATATATACCGCTCGAGTTTGTAAACAACGATTGCTGCAAAGCACACTTTGTCACGATTGCGAATTGATGCAAAGGAAGCCTCCAGACCACGAGATCATTCGGATGCTTCGCTTAAAGCTCGGGTGTCGGCTGCTGCATGAATTTTTGTTGTTTCCATACTTCTCTGACCTTCTCTAGCAGCGCGTTCTTCTTTGTGCTGCTTGTTCCTTTTAGTTTATTGTTTTCTTTTCTCTACTGTGGAACAATCAGTATTGCCAGTAGCAAGTTTTAGGACAGTACATTTTTAAAGTAACCTGAGCTAAAATTTGGACCAAGAGTGCATGAAAGTTAATCTTGAAAGCGACCTAAATTAGTAAACAAACTATTATTGAAAGTTTGTCGGTAAGGTCGAATTACACCTCTATTTTCGGGTGTAAGAACTGCGAAATTTCTATAAGAACTTGGTGCCAGAATATGTTGAGAAAAGTCTAAGGCTGCCCGCAGAGTAAACGCCGAAGCAGGCAGGCAAGCAGGCAGGCACTGCGAAGAAATGAGATAAAAATAACTTTTTTCTCGCTTGTTCACATAGTTTTCTTGCGCCTGTCTGCCTTCCTGCCTGCTTCGGCGCTTACTATGCGGGCAGCCTAAGAAAGGCGAAGAATATGATTTGATCAAAATTATAGGTGCCTGTGATATTTATCAAAAGCAACGAATATGGACAATTTAAAATTATGTTACATTTTAATTTAAATTAAAATCGGTTATGTTTAATAGCAGTAGCGTAACTATATTTTGTGCGCCCGCCCGCAGGTTTCTAAAAGCGCCCTGCTATTTACTTTTAGAGTAAAACTATGTTATTACTAGGTTAAAAGAAGCGTAGGAGAAAACAAGAGAGCTCTTGACAAAAAACAAAAAGAGAACAAAAATAGGCTTTTTTAATTCAATGGTCATATGATAATCATCATTTATTACAACAGTTACATTTCAAAAATATCTTATTTTATAAATAAAGTTATATGTTACAATATTTTAATAGAATTTGTTAAAAAAAAGCAATAACGTAATAAATTCTTTTATAATATCAAATATAATAATATTTGTAAGATGTTATCACAAAGTAGGTAAAAAAAACATCGCATATTAATTACTTAAAAAAGTAAACAAACTTAAAGTTTGAATTAATGAGATCAATAATTTTTTATTAGTGAAATGATAAGTTTAATATGTTTAGCTTAAATGTTTTGTATGTGACGTTATCTGTTAACTAAAGAGTTTGCTAACGTCACAAAATATGACCAATTGAGTGATTAAAATAACATCAGTTGCTGGCTTGCTGAAAATATGAAAGCAAACGGGCTAATCGACTCCGACCATAATCGAATTTTGCCAAACAAAGACGACTTTTGCTCAAAATAGTCGGTTTTTTGAAGGAGTTATCGTAGAGCTATGGAAATTGGAACGAATTTCTTTCATGACAAAATTAAGAAATCTTGATAAATTTATAAAAATCCAACCTCTGCCACACCCACTTCTCATATAAACGAAACCCATTTTTGCCAAAAACTTCAGTCTTGTCTCAAAACAACGAAGTTTGCTATATAAATTTCTCTTGTGAATAATTATATTTTAGTATTTGTATTTGTATTTATCGAGCAGGTATGTTAGCATATAAGAAAAGATTTCTTGTGCATGCCGCAAATTAGAATATATGTATAACAACAAAACCCTTAATAATTAAAATTAAAAATTAGAATTAAAATTGTAATTAAAATTGAATTAAAATTGAAATTCAAATAGATAACAACAAGTAATAACACATTTATAAGTTAACACATTTATGAATTATATAACAACAAACTACTTAAGAATTAAAATTAAAAATTAACTCAGCCTTGGAAAATACCACCCACACAAATTAACTACGTTTTTGTTTATATTTGTAAGATTTTTTTGATTACAGCAAGAAAATTTTAAAAATGTAGTTTTTTCAAAAGTTTGAAAAATAATCAGCTGCCATAAACAAATATATTTCAAATTTTAACTAAACAGGTCACCATACAAAATGTATATCTACCGCATTAGCAAGTATTAGCAAGATTTTTTTTTTTTGGATTTGGTGTAACGCAGTTCTAATCATGTTTTCGTGAAAAACTTATAGTCAATCTTTCTGAAAATTATTTTTTTAACACTTTCAAAAATTGAATATTTAGAAATTTGTATACCGCTTTTAATGTTTACTTTTATGATAAGCTTAAAACCATATCTTCAAAATTTAAACAAAAACAGTAATGTTGCCAGACATAAGAAATTTTAAACTTTACTTTGATATAAACAAATATATAATTTGAATAATAAGAAAAATTGTATTTTTAAAAATGCAACTTTAAAAAAAATTCATTTTGATTTTTTCGCCTAAGATATTTTCTATTGAAAGCTATAAAAATTTGGAAAAATTCAAACGTCGATATATTATTTGGTCGTTTTTGGTCGCTTATTTTACACTATGCGTCGTTCTCCACTTTAGTTATCAATTTCATCAAGGTACTTGAGGGCGCCCCTAGCTTAGTTGCGCCCGCCCGCAAAGCGGGCTCTGCGGGCCCACTTTTTACGCCACTGTTTAATAGTAGATACAGTAGAACTGAAAATAAAAATGAATTTATTATATAAAAGAGTTTGCTTAACCCTTGATTACTAACCTATAAAAATACCCGTAAATGAAACTCACAATTATAAGGACTCAAGTGTATAAATCTTAAAATTTTTTAAATTCGAAACTAATTTCGAAACTAATTAAACCTTTTTTATTACTTATAAATAGTTTTCATTAATTTCATTCACTAATTGTATGCTTAGAATGATTTTGAATGTATTGCTACTAGGTGTTATCCACCCTACTTGTGAAATCACACGTATACGTTAGTTTAGTCAGATTTTTCAAATCACCATCCCAAAACTAATAGAAACTTTATTCTGCAAACTAATTTAAGTTTCTTACAGCAATACGTGTCTAGTAATGTTTTATTTTTAAGGCTTTTTTTTCTTTATTTTTTTACGCAAATGTTTGCGTTTTTTATGCCACTTATGTTAGTTTTTAGGTCATCAAAGTACGAGCCCTGGTTATTAATATATTTATTATATTTTTTCTATGATATGCAACTGTTTTATTGTTTCTGTAATAAAAATATTTTTTAATACATAATAAGAAATAGCAAAATAATATTTTAGATACAATATAAATATCTTGTAAAAAATTATAATAAATATTTTATAAAAATATTTAATAAAATATTCGTTTCATTCGCCACATAACTCATTATATTTTATTATATATTTTTTCTTTGTTCGATGAATATTAAAGGCTGAAGGTTAAGTTGTTTGTGTCAGTTCCTCAAAAAAATCTTTATGAATATTCCGCAAATATTTCGATTCTAGTGATGGAATAGTGTGAAATAGCCTTTTAAAATTAAGTTTTTTGTCAAAATATTGGTTGTTGCAATAGTTTTAAAATATAAACTGCCAGAAATTATATGGCGGAAAAAACTCTTCCTATCTGCATCAACAATTGAAATGTGTGCAATCGGAGAAAAGACAATGCTTTTTTTATACATATTTTTGATATATTTTATTTTAAAATATTAATACAAAACTTACTTGATCTAAAGCTCGAAATTTAATTAATGCAATTTGTACAAAACTTTTAAAATTAAAATATCTTCATAAGTTGTATTTTGTTTTTTAATCTCTTACAATATTTTTCAGTATGTGCTTATTTTATAATTTATATTTTAGTTTTAATATATATCAATATATGGAATTCTGACCAGGAATCAATCAATAAATTGCAGCCACTCAAAACCTTCCCAACTATATCTTGAAAGTGAGAATAGCATTTGAAATAATTATGTTTTTTTTATGTAATTAAAAATAATTAATAAGTAATTAAATAATTAATAATTGCATGAAAAACAGCATTTTCATTAATCTAAATGCAAAAATTTAACATTTGTTGATGCTGATTGGAATAACTTTTTCATAACTATTATTTCTGACCGTTTTTATTTTTTAAACTACCACATCAGCCAATATTTTTACAAAAAACTTGATTTTTAGAGGTGATTTTAAACCATTCCAGCTCACGGATGGCTATCGCTACAGCCGAAATATTTGAGGAATCATCTATACTATTATATAAAATTCCTGATTACCTTTTATATGACATAGCATTCTTTTGCAAAAAATCGTCCAGTTTTGCGCAAAAATGATCAAACTGTTTTTGTCTTTTTTTTTTGCCCTATGTTTTTTATGGACGAAATTTATTTATACCAAAATGTTGTTTTTATATTTAATGTCTCAAAAAGAATTTACATGCAAAAATAACCCCAATATCTCTTTCCAATCAAAGGTTGTGGCTTTTAACAAATTTTTTTATACAATTGGCTATATTAATAGAAGTAATTTTCACATTAATCGTATTCAATTCCTGCTATCCACCTCGCAGTCGAATTAGCATAGAAGTTGATTGTTGACATATTTTTTCGGCAACTTGTGCGATAATAGCTCTGACTAAAATCTTATTTTATAATATTGCAATTTTTGTGTCTGGTAACAACATTCGCAGAATACAAAAATGCAACACTGCAACTAATATTTTTCCTTTGTGTGAATGAGCATAAAAGCATCTTGTGTCGCAGACGTTCGTAATCGCTAGCGCTCACACTCTAGGCATTCGTATCAACAGCAATTGGTAACGTGCATTTGCGCATTAATTTAAATGCAGGAAGCACATTCGGTGCTCGTTTATTGACGAGACAATCGAAACGCCATTTGAATGCACTCAAGCTGTTCTCTGGTGTGGTGCTTACATCCAGCATTACTTATATAAGTCGAGGTGAACTAATTACATCTAGTATTACCAATAAGCCAGAGTATTACTAGTTACCACCTGCATTAGTTCTCGAAAACTTATCGTCTTCTCAGCATGTAGTGTTAGCTGGTGACTTCAATCTGGGAAGCATTATTTGGAAGCCTGATTATAACGATTCTTACTTTCTACCATTAAATGCTCATAGCCAGAGTGAGGCTCTATTAATTGATTTTTTTAGTCAATATGATTTAATTCAAATCAATAATTTTACGAATGATAATACTCGTACTCTAGATCTAATATTTGTGGATAAAGAATTTATCGTAACACTCGAGGTTCCGTCTTTACCAATTTTTAATGGCACTATTCATCATAAACCTCTTCTTCTAGAATTTTCATTTTATCAATACCAAAAACAGATCATTAATCACTGTTCAACACTTGACTTTAATAAAGCTAACTTTGGTGCAATGAACGATCAGTTATCCTCAATTTCCTGGGACTTTATCTCTCGTGAATTTCAGCTATCCGCGGCTTATGACAGCTTTTTATCAATATTGAAACACTCAATCCGTCAATTTGTACCCTTGAAACAGACTGTAATAATAACCCTCCTTGGTATAACAAGAGACTCTTTAACTTGAAAAACAAAAAGATTAAAGCTTTTAAGCGCTAAAGAACTGATATTTTAAATCTGAATCTAAAATCCATCTACTTGTCTCTTAATCATGAGATCAACACTCTTAACAAAACACTCTTTACACCTCTTACATCTTCTCAACTGAACAATTACTCAAGGAAAATAGTAAATATTTTTGGGCTTTCATCAACAATAAAAGAAAATCTAATATACTACCTAGCTCTATGTTTTATCTTGTCTTCTCTTCAGACAGTACGGAAACTATTTGTAACTTGTTTACTAATTATTTTATTTCTGTTTATTCTCCGGCTTCTAATCCTGATCCAGTATCACTTATTAGCCCTTCTGAATCAGTCTTGAATCTTGGTGATTTATCTTTTTCGATTGAAGATATTAAATCTGCTCTGTCAAACTTTAAAAATAGCCCAACTGCAGGCCCTGATGGCATAGCTCAAACGGTATTGAAAAATTGCGCCGTATCTCTGGCATCACCCCTTTTCTTGATATTTAGGAAATCTTTATCCGCAAGTTGTTTTTTAGATAGTTGGAAACATTCTTCTATCGTCCCAATCCATAAATCTGGTTCTAAACAGGATATCATAAATTATAGACCTATTTGCAAACCTTCCTATATCCCTAAAGTCTTTGATAATATCATTTATGACAAATTGCCCTTTCATGTCAAAAATGTTATATCTTCTGAATAACATGGGTTCTTAATCGGTAAATCAACATTGACAAACCTGGCACTCTTTCGCAATTTTGTTATTACAAACTTTGAAGCTGGGCTTCAAACTGATGTTATATTTACTGATTTTGCGAAGGCGTTCGATAAAGTCTGCCACAAAGTTCTAATTTTTAAACTTGCTTCCCTTGGAATTCATTCGAACCTATTAAGATGGTTCAAATCATACCTATCTAACCGCACCCAGTCGGTAATGAAGGATATCACATCTAGCATCTTTGAAGTTACATCTGGTGTTCCTCAAGGAAGCCATCTAGGGCACCTCCTGTTCCTTCTATTAATTAAAGATTTTCCCACGGTCATACGTCCTTCCCAGTGCCTTCTTTTTGAGGATGATCTTAAACTATTCCCATCTATTAAATCATGCGCTGATGTAAATTTACTTCAATCAGACATTGACTCAGTCTTTACCTGGTGTGAATTAAATAAATTACATCTCAATGTTTTCAAATGCCAATGTTTCACTTTAAGCAGGTCATCATCTCCTTTAATTAACTTGAGAGGGTTACATTAAAGAAAGATCTTGGAATTCTATTAGACCCCTGTTTAAATTTTGAAGATCACATCAATCTTATCATCAATAAATTTTACTCCATGCTAGGCTTCTTAATAAGGAATATTCTAAAGATACTAATGACCCCTACACCCTAAAAAGTATATATGCTGCACTAGTTCGGCCACACTCTGAATATTGCTCACTTACCTTAAACTTCTCCAAATACATCATGTCTCGTAGTGCTATTAATTTCTGTCCACTAAATATCATATACACTTTTATTTATTTTTTGTTAATTTTATAATAATTCTGTGATATTTTTATTACTGGGTTCTTCTTACATAATTTTCCACTGTTATTTTATTTTTTTATAAATTTTATTATATTCTTGAGTATTTCATAATAAGCCTATAAGAGTTCATGTCTCAATATGCAGGAAATCTAATAAATAACAATACTCTATAATGTTCACAGCTGCCATGATGCCTAATTTAATTACCTCTCAATTTTTATATATCCTTACAAAATTTTTATTGTTTTGTATTAAAGTTACTTGAGCACGTTCATATTTAAACTATTAATTATATTTAACTTTAGTAGGTTATACAAAGTATAATAAATTGTTAAGTAGTCTATAAGAGAAACTGCTGATTGATGCAATAACTAAATAAATAAATTACCTATAAGTCAGAGGTCAACTACTTACCACCTGCATTACCCATAAGTCAGAGGTCAACTACCTACCACCTCCATTACCCATAAAGTCAGCTGTTAACTACTTACCTCCAGTATTACCTATAAGTCAGAGGGTAACTAATTACCTCTCGTATGTCTTGTAAGTTAGAATGTAACCCATTACCACCAGTATAACTTATAACTCAAAGAGTAACTACTTATCTTTATTACTGCCAAAAAAAAAGAACTTGTTGTTTTGTCAATCAGTTGAAATTAATTTTTTATCAATAAATTAGTCCTATATACATATAGAATCAAATCAAAAATCTTTCAAAAAATAAAAAGTAACTGTGCTATTAATTTAATTACATATTCAATTACAATTTAATAAAATTACATAGAGAACATTTTTGAAAAAAGAATCATTTAAATAATACGTCACAGGTAAAAACTTTGTATGGAAACTTTGTAGGAGATACTTCAAGGGTATCAGTAAAAATAAAAGGATAAAAAAATGATAGGGAAAATTTTCGAGAAAAACATACTTTTATAAAAAAATTTTTTTAAAATGAAAAAAATTTTGACTTTGCAGAAAATTTTCGAGGAAAACATACTTTTATAAAAAAATTTTTTAAAAATGAAAAAAATTTTGACTTTGCAGATATCTCCACATCCTATTTTCAATTTCCAACTGTTATGGTATCGAAAGAGAGCCTAATTAATATCCTATCCAACAACCATATCAGAACTATCGTAGGTCTGATACTTTAGAGGCTATGATATTATCTTTTGTAGCACCTACTTTACCGAACACATTTTTTTAAACACCCTGTGGATAAAAAGTATGTTGGAAATAGACCCCCCTACCATACAATTTTTTGCTTAAAATAAGACAAGGAATCACCCCTTAGCGGACTAGCATCTCAAGTGCGGACACCCTGTAGAAAGTTTAATACAAAAATTTTAAAAAACTTAAAAAATCCAAAAATACATTATTGTATTAAAAAATTAAAAAAATTTTAAATATATTATAAAAAAATTTAAAACTCATTTAACATCTAAATTACGAATTAATAAAAATTAGTCTTATTCAAATAATGCATTTATTTTGTTGAAACATTTATTTTTAAAGAAAATATTTTTATACTTTTTAAAGCCCTTTTTTATTTCCATTTCGAATTTCTCCTTTGTGAAGCCTTCTTTACACGTGCACCTGTAATTAAATATAGGGGCATTTCACGTGAAGCGGGCCACGAAAATAATGTCAGATTCTGGATTTTGTTCATATTTGGACTAATTATACTTCTATATGGCCTGAATAATTGTACATCATTATTGTTTTTTTATCAAGCCTAATTGCCAGTTTATAAGCCATTAAAGAATTGAAGAAATTTAACAAACGGATTTTCTAAAAGCTATTACTGCTATTATCCAAAAACATAAAAAATAAGACAAGTAGTGTTTTTTTGAGGAAATTATGTGTTCTTTTTGACAGATATAAAAAAATTTTAAATTTAATTTTTTTTTCAGTGTAGGAAACCGGAAGTATTATTTCAAATCGCGTTTCACTTAACTTCGGTATTTTTTATTTTTTTTATTTTTATCTCAAAATGTAGCTAGTAGTCCATGAATAATACGTGGGAAGTTTTAGAATGGGATCTGCATTTGTTTAGGAGATACATCAACTATAGTGCAAAGGTGCCGCACTTAGCGAACAGTATAAAAATAAACAAAAATTAAATAGTAGTCGAAAAGGAACGATTTAATTTTAAAATTTTTACAACTTTGCAATGCTCACTATAACTTGTTCTTTTAACACTAATGCCATCGGTTGTTGGTATATTTAAATACGTATACCTATGGTATATTTATTTTAAATACGTTCCTTAAATTTCTTCAATTCTTTAAAGGCTTATAAACTGGCAATGATAAAAAAAATAATGATATACAATTATTCAGGCCATATAGAAGTATAATTAGTCCAAATATGAACAAAATCCAGAATCTGACATTATTTTCTTGGCCCACTTAACGTGAAATGGCCCTATATATAATACTAGTTTCGAAGTAATTATTTGAGATAATATTGCACGTTGAAAAAAAATTAATAAATATCCACCCAGGAAACTTGAGGCAATTCTTACCACAGAGCATTTGGACTCCATTTTTGAGACCCTGAACTGTCTTTAATGGCTAATTTTAAATTTTTTTTTATATCATCATTGTTTGCTACAATTCATAAATTTTCAGAAACTTCTGAAGAATTACTAGTGTCTGTCGGAGTTAAATTTATTTTTCTTAGCTTCAAAATATATTTTCCTTTTTTAAATGGCCGAGCTAAATTTCTTTTGCCTATATTATAATAGTAAATATATAATTATTTATTTTATAAAAGGATAATGAAATAATTGTTATTTAGATTTCCAATCACACTCACCTTATTTATTTTTAACCGACTTCAAAAAGTTGGTTGGTTTATTTTTTTTTGTAATGTATGTACATCGATAACTCCTAAAGTACTTGCCCGATTGCCACAATTTTTCGTCAACAGATAGAGATATTAGACGCGGAGATGCACGTCTGGACGGTGTTCGACACAGGATCGTGGCAATATAAGGAAAACTTTGTATATCGATAATATTAACACTAAAGTACTGAAATTTAGTACAGGGGTAGGAAAAATTAGTAAAAGTTATATCAAAAAAGTGGGCGTTATTCGATAAAAGGCGTGACAATATTACAAAAACGCTATTACTCGAATAATATTGACACAAGAGCACTGAATTAGGTACAGGGGTAGGCATAGTTATGAAAATTTACTGTGAAGAAAGCGGACGTAGTTGGACAAAAGGGCGTGGCAATATAAGAAAAGTACTGTATATCATTTAATATTGACACTAGTTTACTGAAAATTGATACAGCGGTAGGAACAAGTATTAGAAATTATTGTCAAAAAAGTGGGCGTTATTCGATTAAGGGCGTGGCAATATAATAACGATGTAACTCGAATAATATTGACACTAGGGTACTGAAATTAGGTACAGGGATAGCAATAATTTACTGTGAAGAAAATGGGCGTTGTTGGACAAAAGGGCGTGGAAATATAAGAAAAATACTGTTTCTCAGTAATATTGACACTAGGGTACGAAAATTCGTTACAAGAATGGCACAAATTGTTATCATAATCTCTAAAAAGGAAGAAATAAAAACTTTATTAATATTCGAGATACAGTGTTTTTCTTGTAGTGACACGCCCTTTAAAAAATTCCGCCTGCTTTCTTGATTGTGTTTTGTTCTAATTGTACCTATTCTTGTAAAAAATTTCCGTACCCTAGTGTCAATCTTATTCGAGTTACAGTATTTTTCTAAGATTTCTACTTTTGTTGAATAGCGCCTACTTTTTTGAACATAGTTTGTAATAATTGTGCCTATCGTTGTATTAGCTTTCAGTACCCTAATGTCAATTTTAACAGAGATACAGTGCTTTCCTAAAAGTGGCACGCCCTTTGTCTATTACCGCCCACTTTCTTCGTAGTGTTTCGTAGTAATTCTACAAATTCTTGTAACGAAATGTATTACCCTAGTGTCCATCAGAGACCTGCAACAAGTCATGTTTTTGCGACTTATAGTGATTCATGCAAAATCTAATAGTTATACGTGTACATCAAACAACAACCACCACTACCACTCGAAGCACTCTTGCTTCAGAGAGTAACACATCGTTCATTGTTTGATTCATCAATCGAACGTCATAGTTCAACCTAATACTGACTTCAACATCAAACCTTGTTATAAATCATACCAAATACTCATCACTCAAACAGAAGTCCCATAGCTCAAGTAGCAGTCCCATAGCTCATTACTAGCGCATTTTTGTATGAAAACGCTGTGGCTGTTTTGAACTAACGCTCTGTTTCTGTCGCTGTTAGAAGAGTAAAAGGGTTACCACCGAATTGTTTTTAATGAAATAAATATAAATCGCTTGCCTTTATTTAAGTTGCGGTAAACATTTCTTTGTGGAATTTTGAAGTGCAATCACGCCATGGTGCAAAAACTAAGACAACACACCTTGTTTATAAAGGGAGCTTCTTTGAAAGAATAAATAATAAGACATATCAATTCAATGAGGGTTGTTTATTTAAACTAAGGAAAATAATTATATTCCAATGCTTCAAAATCATGAAAATCATAAAAATAAAATAAAAATATAAAATAAAAAATGTTAAATCAGTCATTTAAATCATCATAAACAAAAAATATTTATTTTCTTAAATTTTTATAATACGAATTTAAAAATAATATACTGTCGACAGATTTTGGTGCAATTCTGTTTCGCTTTTCTGTTATGATATTTCCAGCTAATGAAAACACACGCTCTGACGCTGCACTACTTGCTGGAATAGAATGAACTCTTAAAGCAAATTTTGATAGTTTTGGATAGATGTTAATATGAGTTTTCCACCACTCAATCACATTAAAATCTGCATCTACTGCCACATTTTTTCTTGAATACTTCTCAACCTCATCTCTTGGGTTTTGTGGTGCAGAAATCTTAGATTCCATTAATGAATCTGGGAAGAAAAATGTAATATCTTGTGAAGAAGAAGGAATTGTTGTTGTTGAAGTGCTTGCGGAATTGTACACTGAGTTGCCTGGATAAATTATTGGAGATTGTGAAATAGGCTGTGATGATACTGGACTTGATGAGCGGAAGTTGACTGACGCTCCTGTTACATTTGTAAGATAAGATGGTTTGTTGATGTGGAAAATGAGACAATATCGTACTTTGCAATTTCGTTGATACAAAACTCTTTTATTTCATTGATATCATTCATTTGCATACTCTTTCCTGGTGGGTACAGAAAGACTGCAACTTTGTGCCATATACTTAGTTTTGAAATCCATTTCTCGTCAATTTGTGCTAGGATATTTGATTTCAGCACCGAAATTGATGAAGCATCCATACAATTGAGTGTGCAAATAGTATTTATTCTCATTATTGATGGCAAGACGAAGCACAATGATGGAGAACTGTAAACTTGAAGTTTCTTAAAAATAATTTCAAAATCCTGTCATAGCGTAACCAAGCTCTGAAGAGTTGAAATATTAATATTTAGTAATCGTTGGCTGTCACTGCCCTCTGCGAGTATTTCATTTATTTTTATCCAATTACTAACTATTGATTGGAACATTGCAAAGTGAGAGTTCCATCGTGTCGGACAGTGATTTTTTAGTGTTGTGAGAAGCATGTGTTGCAAACTCGCTTTTTTGAAGTACTTCACAATTTTTTTGCACGAATTTATAATTTCTGCAAGCTCTTCAGTAGAATCAAAGGTTGAATTCAAAAGATTAGAACAAAATGACTAGAGCAATTAAGCCTGGTAGTATTCTGAAGAGCATTGATAACTTTAATTCCTCTGTCCGTTACGAAAACTATGTTTTCAAAACTTTGGATATTAAATTCACCCAATAAGCAAAGTAATTTATTTCTTATATTTGTCCCTGTTGACCTTTCAAAATCCATAGATTTTAGCCCGATAATAATATCCACTACCTTAAAATTGTTCGTATAGTGCAGAGTTGCACCCAAAAAATTTCTTTTCACGTAGTTATCAGTCCACATGCCAAGTGTTATGGAGGCCCCACCGCTTTCAACAATATTTTGTATTTCACTTTTTATTTCACATTTTATTTCTCGTGATGATTTTTCAACTTTGCGAGATATTGTTGTTGCATCAGGCAGTAATTCCTTGATGTCAACATTTTCTCCATACTTACTCCCAATTTTCATGAAACAATCCACCATTCCATTAAGTCCTTCACCTTCCACAGCAGAAAATGAACGGCAGTCTTGAACAACCCACGATGTACATGCATCAAGCGCTCTTCTTTTGTCCTCATCGTCAACTTTTTTTAAAAATTCCTCGTTCAATCGCAGTTGAAAACACTTATGACGATTCAAATTGGAAGTGTTCTTTCTATTGCATTTAAACAATTTTCGGCAAGTGCGACAACACACAAGTCCATCCAAAATAGTTCCATCCTGTTTCTCTATTTCAGCAAATATTGTCCAAATACTGCTTTTTCCCTTCCTTCGTTGAGATAATTTGTAAGAACCACTGTTAATATGTTCCGTTACTGTAATAATATTCTCCATTATAGCTTTCCTGTTTAAAATACATTATTTATTTTCACAATATTTATATAATTATTTTAAACTTACTTAATACGCTTTGATGCAGTCAGCAGTAGAAAGAATAATGGCGCACTTAACTCCAAAAAATGATATAGAACAAAACCGTTGCTCTTCATATCGTACCGTTATGTATAGTGTTACCACACAATCAATAACATCAGAATAATTTAATAATAAGATAAATCAAACTAAAATTCTAAACTTACGCCAAAGTTGGCAACCCTACAAAAGTCACGATCATTCATTTGAAGGCCATTAACATGTTGTACGCAGCTTGTTATCGACTACGTACGACTGGGCGTACGAGTATGGCGTATGAAGCATTACAATTAAGCTGCGTGTTATACGTATAACAACATGTTGGAATGAGTCCGAGTATGAAGTAGAAGGTAAATTAATACGTATATACTCGAGTCAACTCAGTTTATAACTACTCGTTGTAGGTCTCTGGTGTCCATATTATTCGTTATAGAGTGTCTTTCTAATATTACCACGCCCTTTTGTCCAAAAACGCCCACTGTCTTGAACGTAATTTGTAATAAACGTAATAATTGTTCCTACTCCTGTTCCAATTTCTAGTACCCTAGTGTCAATATTAACTGAGATACAGTATTTTTCTTTTATTGCCACGCCCTTTTGACCAATAATACCCACTTTCTTGACCGTAAATTTTCATAATTATGCCTACCCCCGTACCTAATTTCAGTATCCTAGTGTCAATATTATTTGAGCTACAGCAATTTTCTAATATTGCCACGCCCTTTATCAAATAACGCCCACCTTTTGACAATAATTTGTAATCATTGTTCCTACCCCTGTACTAAATTTCAGTATCCTAGTGTCACTATTATTCGATATACAGAGTTTTCTAATATTGCCACGCCCCTTTGTCGATTACCTCAAACATTTTTAGACGGCCACCTCCGCGCTCAATGTCTTTATCTGTTGACTAAAAATTGCGGCAATCGAGCAAGTACTTTAGGAGGTATGGATGTACATAAGGCCGGGTCGATTTGTGGGGAGGCAAAAAAATTGCTAATTGCTCAGTGAAAATCGTATTCTAGAGATCAAAATAAGAAACTTTGCCCGAGGAACTATACCTCTAAAACGAATTCTAATACCCCAACTTTTGACTTTTGTCCCGTAGAGTCAAATTTTGTAAAATCCCTCTTTGACCCATTTAGAGTGCCCCAATCGAGTTAAAATGTACGACCGACCCCCACTAACTTTGGAGGGCCGATCCACCCATGCCAGTGGTACACCCCCTGGAACCCCCCTATGGGTTCCCCATACAAACATGTCAAAAAATTACCATTTCAAATCAAAACCTCCAGTGGGGTTCCAGTGGGGGTACCACTGGCATGGGTGGATCGGCCCTCCAAAGTTAGTGGGGGTCGGTCGTACATGTGAACTCGATTGGGGCACTCTAAATGGGTAAAAGAGGGATTTTTCAAAATTTGACTCTACGGGACAAAAGTCAAAAGTTGGGGCATTAGAATTCGTTTTAGAGGTATAGTTCCTCGGGCAGTTTCTTATTTTGATCCCTAGAATACGATTTTCACTGAGCAAAGGGCGATTTTTAAATCGACCCGTCCTAATGTACATACATTTAAAAAAAAAGCAATCAACCTCCTCCTTTTTGAAGTCGGTTAAAAACAAAAATGATTGTAGCTGTTCAGAGCATGCTTTTTTGTTACGCTACGCTGTGAAGGAGGTCAATTAATAATAACCCCTACCCATTGACAAATCGACTTCTATACTTCACATATGGTTTTCAACTAACAATACAAATAAAAGACAGTAGACTTTGCCACTAAGAGTAGCTTACTTAAATCTCATTCTGTATAAAAAAAACATAATCCATAAACTAGTTAAAAGTTGGTGAAAATATAAATAATATAAAAAATAATATTATTATTTATTAGTATAAATACATATTTATAAAAACTGAACCGCAATAAACGGAAAAAACATATGTTAAATTTGTGATTTGGCTCAAGTTAAAATTTATTAACTAATCAGATTACTCTGATAAGATAAGTCATAGATAAGAAAAAGCATTTCAGGAATATTTTAGTGTTAACAATAAAGTCCAAAAAGCTAAGCAACTAAAATGAATGCGGGATATAATTCTAGTTCTGTAAATGCTGCAAATATAAAGCCATCTAGGCAGTAACTCAAACATTTTAAAAAAAATTACAAAATTTAAAATAAAAACACTTTAATGAGTTTCCAAAGTTTTGTAACTCTCTTATTTTCGACAATGTTCCTTGCAATAACTACAAAAGCAATAAACTCTTTTGACATCATCAGCATCATCCATATTTTGGATACAGCCACAAAAAATCTTCAATGCTTTGTAAG
>OY986437.1:249545260-249546437 GCA_963920525.1 Dichetophora obliterata
TATTTTATTTTATTTTATTTTATTTTATTTTATTTTATTTTATTTTATTTTATTTTATTTTATTTTATTTTATTTTATTTTATTTTATTTTATTTTATTTTATTTTATTTTATTTTATTTTATTTTATTTTATTTTATTTTATTTTATTTTATTTTATTTTATTTTATTTTATTTTATTTTATTTTATTTTATTTTATTTTATTTTATTTTATTTTATTTTATTTTATTTTATTTTATTTTATTTTATTTTATTTTATTTTATTTTATTTTATTTTATTTTATTTTATTTTATTTTATTTTATTTTATTTTATTTTATTTTATTTTATTTTATTTTATTTTATTTTATTTATTTTATTTTATTTTATTTTATTTTATTTTATTTTATTTTATTTTATTTTATTTTATTTTATTTTATTTTATTTTATTTTATTTTATTTTATTTTATTTTATTTTATTTTATTTCTTTTAATTTTCTGCAAAAACAGTTCCTTGCAAAAGCAGCCAGGATCAAGTCTTATTAGATTTTTCTGGAGCATTAGTGAATTTATTTTTCAATATTTAAAATAAGCAATGCACATCTATAGAATCGTGATATGAGTTCTTTATCTGCAAACATTATCAATTCTCAAAGGACCTTCTCAACACTAACAGCACATTTTGCATGCATTGTGCTTGTGTTTCGCTGAGTGTGTGTATGTGTTGGTAATCGAGATGTGTTGCTTGCTACAGTTTTTCAAAGAAAATATCGAAATTTTTCACTCTAAAAATGCAATTTTGAATTTCTTTGATGTTGCACGCCTGAACTGCAGAGTAACAAAAATACCAAAATATATGTATAAAAAGAATTTTACTTTTGTGTTGCTTAAAATTCGGAATGCAGCTTGCAACCTCAAAGAGTACACAGATGCGTCTCTGTATGAAAATGTCGCAGCGTAGCTTGACTTAGGCGGGGACACAATAACACATACACGCAAACACTCAGAGTCATTTGGAAGCTGTTGAATTCAAATTTTAGTCAAATGCTGTCGTTGCTGCTGCAATGACAACAACTGCAACATCAATATCAGTAGCAACAACAAAAAATCACAATGTGTTATGTTTGCACCAACGACTCTGTTTGCTGCCCCCAAATCCAGGCCCTCAGAAAATTATTCCGTTTTAGCAGCACCAACAGC